>JAYKXP010000051.1:0-396604 GCA_037176845.1 Paramarasmius palmivorus | reverse complement strand
GCACCTTTGGTTCCCAAGTAAGCCGTCATATTTGATGGGCCTACGGGGGTACACTGGCCCATCAAATCAGACTCGAAAACTTTTACGCACCTGCCCTTCTTTTCCACCCTCCGATATCTCAAATAATTTTCGTTAATTCTCACCTCTCGCAGCCAAAGTTGCGACTTGGCTTCAAGTCCCTACGAGCTCGTAGTCGGCAACTCCCGTTCCGTGCTCTCATCATCTCCTTCCTAAAGAGGAGACTCCTTGCCGTTGCACATGTGCAACGGCACTTCTTTTCCTCTTCCCATCATCATTCATCATTCCCTTTGCGCGCGACTTCCCGACAGCCGTATCCCGCCCCCTTCCTTATCAAGAACGTTCGCCGACGTTCCCTTGTGGCCGTCTTCTATAGTCCCTCAATGGCAATGTATAAAGATGATTTTTCATTCAATTTCTTGTCTGTCTAAGTGTATCTAATTGTCCTTCTGAAGTCCCTTCTGACGATCTTCGGCAGCCTTTCCTACGGGTTTGGGTTTCGGCGTGCCTTTGGTCGATTCCTTGTTGCTCCCGGTACCCAATTTCTTAGTCGAAGTACCACCATTCACTTTACGCTTCTTCACAGCTGGTCGACCAGGCCAATCGTCTCCGAAATGCTTCACCACCTTTGGCTGCGGAGCTCGACGTGTACTCGTTGCTCTGTCAACGTCAACGTCATTGACAACGTTTCCATCACGGTTTCCATCAGCATCAACACCTTTCTCACCGCCTTCTTTACTTCCACCCTGGTCTCCATCAACACCTTCGACATTGCCTTCGTCAGGAGTCCGAGTTGGAGGGATAGGACAAAGAGGAGAAGCAGACTGTGGAGAGACTCGAGGCTCGTCAGTGAAGGAATCGTTGTTCGGTGATGGTGTATGGCCGGAGGGGTGCTCATTCAGCATCTCTTCTCCTGCACCTTCTCTACGCTCGTCTTCTTCCTGTACGGGCACTGATGTCGGCTTCGCTTTTGACTTGCTTGAGGCTCGAGTGGTGGATTTTGAAGCCCGGGGTGGTTTGGAAGACGGTTTCTTCGAGGTCTTGGTCTTGGCTGCAGATTTCGCAGCAGCTGTCTTGGTACGCTTGTGAGGCCGTTCGTCTTCAACATCTACGCTGTGCTCATCGTCTCCTCCACTAATTCCAGTCCATTCCTCCTCTGCATCCTCCTCCTCTTCATCCTCACTGCCAACGTCTTCCCATTCACCATCCTCCCTGCCAACATCAGGTTCAGTCCGTTTACGCTTCCCCTTCTGTGGACCTCGCTTCTTTCCGGCATCTGATCTCACTCGGCGAGCCTTGACCTGAATAACACCACTCTTCAACCCCTCCTCGTACTTCGTCACCCACTCCTTATGTTCACCTTCAGAAAGCCGTTTGAACCCAATCGAACCATTCCGAAGGCCGTTATACAGCTCTTTGAGGGGCTCAACAGTATTGCTTAGTTTACTGGGGTTTTGGAACTGTGGAAATGGCCAGTTATTGACAACGACGCCATGAGGGAATGTGACCAGTTTGTCAAACTTCTCGTAAGGTACAGTCGTGAAGTCCATTTTGAGTGTCGATCCTTCATTAACGGCGTCAACTGCGCGAGAATGGTGAGTTCCTGAATATGTACAGATCAATAATGTACTCACGAAGTCGGCTCAGCATCTCCTCCCGAATCAAGGTCTTGTACCATTTCGACTGGTCGTCGACGGTCTTGAGCATATCTAAGAAATGTCAGTAGATTCTTGGCACCTTTGTACGTCTACTTACTATTTGGATCACATCCTGCAATAGAAAAAGACTCGAGCTTTGCCGCCATAATCTTGGGGTCAAATCCGCGGCCTTGACGCAAGATAGCCTTCATGTAGTCTATCCAATTCGGATTTGTCCAGAACCACTTTGGATCCATGAACGGGTCTGGATCACTTCGGACCATCAAGAACATGGCTTCAATTCCACAACGAAGCTTTGCAACCTTGAGCTTTATTGAGGTCAGTTCACAGGTGAAAGAGAATTAATTCACGACTCACAAGCTCAACAATGGCATGAACAATCTCAGCTGCACTTCGAATACGAGACTTGAGGGTTGGGAACTTGATTTTCTCCCATTCTTCAATCTGACGGCGCGTCTCGAAGGTGTGAACTGTTTCTGCTTTCTGCTTCTCATTGAGTGCGTCGTACTCATGACGATATGTCGCCACCAGGTCCTCGACATCCATTG
The DNA here is from genome assembly GCA_037176845.1 of Paramarasmius palmivorus. Classification (NCBI taxonomy): domain Eukaryota; kingdom Fungi; phylum Basidiomycota; class Agaricomycetes; order Agaricales; family Marasmiaceae; genus Paramarasmius; species Paramarasmius palmivorus. The sequence continues at coordinate 394,380 of JAYKXP010000051.1, read as the reverse complement.
GAGGCTCTCCCGCTATAGTGGAATGAAGGTAAGCTTAAGCTCAAGCTTTGAGTAATAGATACATACCTTCTTTGAGCTCCAGCGCCTTCTCCGACTTCCACGCATTGAACGAATTAGTCTTTGTCTGTTTCTTGGACATCCGAATATTATTCTGGAAGAGCATGTTGAGAAAATAACGTGGCTTCTTCTTGAACCTGTCCGCTAGTGTTTGCGCATGCCCAACAATGTCTTCCAGCCATGCATCAACAGCCTGCCGTATTTCATCGCGTTTTTCGCTGGCTGCCTCTGAGCGTCGCTGCTTCTCAGCTGCAGTGAGCTTGACGTAGACCTTCTTTGTGATACGTAGACGAGGTGAGATGATGTTGCGAGGCACTGGGGCCTTGGGCTTTTTTAGACGGGGCATGTTGGATCGAAGGCAGCAGGAGGCGATAAATGGTGAAACGACGAAACACCAAAGACAACAAATTATTGGCTCAAGAGTAGGACAGGTACGACTGTTACAAGGTATCTACTCTACATTTGTGTTTCCAGGTGTGATATTCGGGGACGCATTTGAAATCCCGCCGTCAGAAGAGATCTCAAGGTCCGATTCCGCGTCCTCTAAAAAATCCTCCTCCGACATGCTCTCCAATCGGCTTGAACATTCTGCCGTGCGAGCAGACATCTCTTCAACAAACTCCAGATGCTCCAGCCCTTGGAGCAGATGTTTCGGCAACCGATCGCGAGAGACCCCTTGCTCAAGCTGACCTCGTGCTATTTCTCCATAGTAGCTAAGCTCCCAAGCAGCCTTTCTTTGCTGTCTTAGCATGCGTTCCAGGTATGTTTCATTCTTTTCTTTCCTTCGGCGCTCTCGTTTTTCCTCTGTGTATTAGATTAGCCAAATGTCAGGAGCATTAATAGTGATTTATCTCACCTTGGTCACGACGCCGACACTCTTCAAGATACTCTGGAGTGACCGGAGTCAGCTGTGGTGGTCCGGGCTCAGTAATCTGACAATGATTAGCATCTCAACGTTAATGAGTGTTATATGTGCTCACCCTGACAAGACGCTTGCCGTTTCGTACAATATGTTCGACTGGCATTGTTAGCAGTGGCTGAAAGTGGCTTGTTGATAAGAGCAAGCTATGACACGAATTTGATGTGTAGATATTTGAGTAGTGTTCCTGACTACGGACGTTCCATCAGAATTTCTGAATAGCTTGATTTGGAACACAACCCATGCGACTCTGTGCGAATGCGATATACTCGGACAACAGATAGTCAAATTGTTATTGATAGAGATTGGCTTAGGCATAGTACACATTGTTGACTAGTTATGCATTACAGGCGGGAATGGAACAAGAAATAGATGTATTCAACTTGAGCCCGAGGCAGATCGTCCTCGACAAAGCAAACGGCCATGGTATCAATAAAGTCCTCCATCGAATCTGAAGTCGCAAAAAGAATGCCTATCTGATCTACCACGCGTCGGGAAAAGCGGAAGCAATTGAAAAATGCCCAGCCCGCATCACCAAGTCGGGCCGTAAAATCGCGCGGCTGAACGCCTTCTCCATCGACGGCACGTATACCATCAAATCCTTCTGCCTGGCGAGAAGATTTGACGGTAGAACTGGGTGCTTTGCTGGCAGTGGTAGGTGTAGATGGAAGACGGCTTCCGGAGGAACTCGCCACATTGTGTCTTGAAGGTGTAGATATGGCTGCTGGTGATCCCAACCTTGTCCGAACCGGTGACTGACGAAGTAGCGATGAAGCAGCAGCGGCTGCTTGATCAGCCTTAGCCTCTAAAAACTAAGTTAGTAGTGGGCAAAGAATATAAACGTTGACTTACCGGCTTCCAGGATTTTATCGTAGTCATCCGGCGATGGAGACCGTTTCGCCTTGCCCTTCTTTCGACTTGGGGTTTGGGGTGCATCTGGTTGTTGAGTCGATGGTGGAGCTGCCTCAGATGGCAGAGATACATTGTTGGCAGCTGATACCGGGGTAAACACAGACGATACCCAGTCATATCGAGGACTCCGGCCATGGTTGATCATGGCAAAAACAGCCCCCATAAACGAGCTGTGCGTTTGGATAGTCTTGTTTGATAGGCCCGAACGCATGGCCCAAGACGTTTCAGCGGCATGTCTAAATAGTTTTCAGTCAAGATGCCGGAAACATTGACAAACCGTGAACTTACTCGTTAGTAAAGACACCAACCCTTTTGCCCAAAATAATGGCCCAGAACAGGACCGACTCCTCATCCATAATGCGGCAGACTTCTAGAAAGGAGTTGGACGTATGCAGGAAGGATATTACATCGTCTGCACTGTCCTGAATGCCGGCGGCGAAGATTTCTTCGACCATGCTGATCACCAAGGGAAAGACCCGATTTGCAATAGACCGTCGGCAAACGATGTTGAGGGGAAAGGGCGGCTGACTTGAGCCACCAAGAATGAACGGGCTAAAAAACTGTTAGCTGAAGTTATGGCTTTGGCTTGTTAACAGGGACGTACTATTCAGATATATTATAGACGCCATATCGAGAGGCTCCCCATGAGGTTGTATAGACCCGGTCCCGAGGATAGACAAGGATGACAACAATGTCATCATCCCCGTCGAAGGCTTTTGTAGAGGAATTGGCAGTCATCTTGGACATGGCAGAAATGTGGGGGGTTGGAAAGGCGAGTGGCGTGAAGAAAGAGGTGAGGTGGTTCCTTTTATCATCCCAATCAGTGCGCCTGATATGATCAAGTGCCGAGCTTGCCAGTGATATATTTGGCTAAAGATTCACACCTCCTAAGTCAACAGTTTTGCAACATGCTACGACTCAGCTTTCTGCATAACCACTCCTGCACCAAAGTTGGTACCCCAAGTAGGTGCATTAGTCTGAGTATATCCCAGAGAAATAGAAATATAGCGGGACAAGTCGAGATTTCGTCAAATTAGGTTGACAATTTGTCATGCGGCTATACTAGTCAAAGTTCTTCTGCAACATTCGCATTGCCAGTTACATCCATTCATGATCTTATGAACTGGGAATAAGTGTTAGAATACTCATTGTAGATTGGCATTGGAATCTCTACTCACCATTACATTAGACTTGTGTAAGTCAAGTTATAGCTAGGTTCAACTCGACATGTTCGTACTGTGATTGTTAAGATTATACTTCCGCGTGAGCGCTTTACCTTCACTGAGATATATCATTGAGTACAGTCTGGAGGGTAGCAAGAAAACACGCGGAAAAGCATTGAATGGTAATATGAATGATACAGAAACCTATTTAGTCGGTAGCAGAGCATTAAATAACAGCGGACTAGCAAAACATTCGAGCGTGGTGATTCTGTGGTGATGCCGTGGTGATTCTGTGGTGATTCCGTGGTGATAATTTCACTGTAATGTGTTTCCAGCATAATTCAGGCTGCTATTGACTGCGTGATTATTGAGTTGATATGTATTCTCTTATGCTATAGCCTTTGGTTGTCACTCTATCTGCATATACAAAGTCTGAACAATAATTCAAGTACAAACGCTGCGAGTAAGCGCACAGTAAGCGCCCATGCTATACTTCCTCCTCCGCGTGCATAATATTTCAAATAGACATTTGTCTCTAAACGTCTACCGTGTTATGGATCCACACCCACCATCCTCACCCGGTTACTCTCCTTCTCCCTCTCCCTCTCCCTCACTATCCCGCCCTGTCAATGATTTCCCTGATGACCTTGAGCTCACATATGACGAACTCAAGGAAAAGGTGTATGAATTGAACAATCGTCTCTTCCACTATATATCAGATCAAGACACCCTGATAGAACAGGTTGAAGAGTCACGAGGACTGGCAGAAACATACCAGGAGAAGGCTATCCGTTTGAAAGAAGTCATCAAGGAGCAGCGCGGGATGATCAAGAAGTTGGAGAAGTCGCTTAGCGATGAGCGTGGCGACGTAGATGAATTGCTGTCGTCTATCAATGCCCTACAAACCAAACTTGAGATTGAACAAGCAACCAATGAGAGTACGTATACAATACTTCATTTGGGCGCTTTCATTACTGACAGATGTGTAGGCAATAAGAAACTCATCAACCGGCTTGAGGAGAAGGTTCGGCAATATACGTTAGAGGCTTCCATGGCTACTCAAGACTCGGAGGGGCTAGAGTATGTATCTCTCAATATCCGTGAGTACACAGATACTAATCCTTTTGTCAGGCTATACAAGAACACTCCCAATGCCGGTGAACATAAGGAAATAGCCAGGCCAACTAATAGGTGCACGTCTAATAATCCCGTTTACTATCTCCAAAGACTGACACACTGGGAACCAGGAAACGTTCACGAGCAAAGGCAAATGAAGCTGCAGCCAAGTATCGTGCATCTCACCGTTCAATTTTGTCAGAGAAGGAAAGACTCCGACGACTCAGTAAGTGTGAATATTTGAATTGCCAAGATATCCCTCAAACGTCTGATTTGGATCTTAGGAAAACAGACCAAGCAGAACAGGGACGAGTAAAATATATCAGACAAATTCCAATTACATGACATGACTATTCTAGCGCGACCTTTTCCATAAATGTGACCAGATGTTCTGGCTCTATCCCTCGTTCATTGAATAGTTCTAAAATCTCACCTTCCATTGACGACCCACCAGACACAGCTGAGGAACTGTACGCGGGAGGGGAATCACTCTCCCAGGCCAATGGTTCACGGGAAATTCCAAGAACTTGAGATGCCCATTCGGGTAGCGGTGCCAACGCCGATTTGAACGTCCCCCGGTCCACGCGATGTCCGGGTATCAGATCACCTGTAGGTACAGCTGAGAGTTAACAAAGAGACCTATAAGGGAAGTTGATACATACCACTGAATCCTGGAAGCTTGCTTATTAGCAGAAGACGTTCTGCCATTCTCCAATGGACTGCCTTCCTCCTCCTATATTCTCGCTGTAAGTACACCCTGAAATCCAATTGCTCTTGAGTCGGCTGGGTATCGCCGGTAGCAATTTCATCAATCGCGAGCCAGAAATCAGCTTCATCATCGATCATGAATGAAATGAGCCGTTTGATCTCAACATTCAGACGATTGATTTCTTCCTTTGCACGTTCCAGACCAAAGTGGAGTTCCATTGCGTTCCGGTTCTCCGGCTTGGCCCAGGGAACTGTCTGGATATTGAGGCGTGTATCCTTCAGATAGTCCAAGTCAGCTAAAGAGACCATTTTCACGACGTCGTCCCAGAGAATTGGTCCCCGGCCTTTAACCTTAGCAGCGGCAGCATTATGACGATCCAGTGCACTGCGAACAGCACCAGCACGTGCCTTGAGGGCATTAGTGATCTTGTCGCGTTGTTTATAACCTGGTTTCAACTTTCGATTAGCGTTTCCACCAGAAAACGACGAGAGGGAACTTACAAAGACCACTTGCAGAAAGTTTTGACATTTCCAATAGCCGAGCCGCAACAGAATGATGCAATTCGTCAACGGCACGGCGATATTCGGCCTCTCGGATGTGATCTTGAGCTGTAAGGAATTCGGGGTCAAATGAATTCCATCGAGGATATATTCCATGGTCGTCCTCAAAGCATGCGACTTGCTCCTGAATTGTCCCAAGATTGGTGAATGTGGATGTGTTCCGTGCCTTCACCCTTCGAATTTGCTTGTCGGTCCAGCCGTGTGCTGAGGGTGTACCGAGCTTTTTCCATTCCGTGTGTGCAGTGGTTGATGCCTTCCTGTAAGGGCGGCATAGTGAGGTAATGTTGCTAAGAAACAAATCATACGTACTCGGCCGCCCAGAGCTTTTGGAGCAAGTTAACATATTCCTCTTCCTTGTCCAGATCCTCGGAAAGAGTCGACGGAGTCTTGAAGTACTGAATCTCCATCTCCAAGAAGCTCTCACAGTCGGCTGGAGATATCTTGAGCGTTTTGCAGAGCTCTTCGAAGACATGCAGGTTTCGTGCAATATGCTCAACGGCCTGTCGATAATTCTGGTAGATGAAGTCGGCTTGTGGAATAGGCACGTTTAGCCTCTATTATCAACATCAAATGAAAAACATACCAGATGATGCGAACTTGTCTTCATCATTGAAATCCATGAACTCCTGGTAAGTTTGCCGCCGATGAAATCGGGTTGTGAGCCGCGTTGTTGATGCATATTGGTTGGAAAGGGAATTGATCCGTTCACAGCCTTCAAAGTCTTCGATCCCAACACCCTCTCTGTACTTGGGATGATACCCAGTCTGACATGGGCGGTTATGCGCATATCCGTGAAAGGCCGGGACTACACCGGTCATTATGTTGCAGACAATGCTGCATTGTGATTTGAGTGTCTAGTGGCAAATTAGTCGGTGCCCTTCAGAATTGACGAGAAAGGCCCACAGTCTGTTCAAATGAACTGCTAATGTAGACACCCAATGCTGTCCTACTTTCTCAAGGTTTCTGTTCTGCTCAACTAGAGTGCCCAATTCAGTGAGCAGATCATTATCGTCAAGCAAATCAAGTGGTGGCACATCCCGTGGCCGCAAATCTACAGAAAGAAGTGTTCAGGACATCAAACAGGTGAATAGGTGAATAGACACGCCTTCATGTTCCTTCAGAAGTTCGATAAGTTGCTGTTCGACGAGTGTGGGTTCTTCAATATTTTCGTCGTGTACAGGCGTGTCATGTGCTTGAGCATTCGTCAGACAAGAATGAATATCGTCCAATTCGTCGCGAAGATCCGTGGCGTGGTCCACGGTCCCCTTGAGCAACTCCGCCTTGGTGGACAAGGTTTCATGCAGGTCCTGGAGAGGTTGTAAAAGTATCTCCTCAAAGGCAGAATTCATCTGTAGCCTGTACTTCAGTACCTGCTATAATCAAGCACGGGACATCGAACCTGTTTCAGAACAGTCTCCCTAGTATCTAACAATGCCATCTGATCTCTACGCCAAGCGCCTTCCAGTTCTTGCTGAATATCCACCGGTGACAGAGAGTCCGGGCCTGGCATGTCTAACCTCTGCAAAATCTCGTAGATGGCACCGTCGGATTCGTTAATGACGTGAGCTATCGCCACCATCTCTTTGACCAGCGCAGCCTCTTCTGCACGCATGTATAGCGTTTGACCCGCCTAAAAGTCCACTTCGTACAGTGCCGCATGTAGAAAGTTCGCTTCGGCCTCGATCGCGCTTGCGGACGTCATACGTTCCTTAGCATGGTCAATGTCTCTGGTGATGTTTTGGTAATCGTTAATGTATCTTGTCCGAAGGTTGAGAATCCGATCGAGGTATGCTTTCTCTGGCTGCGAGTTAGGCTCTCGTTTCATGGATGACGAAAATTCCTCCAACAAATCGGAGGCACGAGATACGGCGGTGGTGATTACGCTGTTATTCTTCTCAAAGGCGTCAGCGTATCTGACAAGGCAGGAAAATATAAACGCGTCACTTCGATGCTCAATTCCGATAGTCGTTCATGCAACCCCTCGTTATCGCACTTCATTTGCTGAATTTCGGAGTTGAGTTTGTTCATGGTGTGAGCTAGATGCTTGGAAGCTAACCTGTAGCCATACCTTTAGCCGAAACAAAAGTGTGATTACTGATGGACATACTCGGTCTGCTGAATACGGTTTTTCAACACATATACTTCGTTCTCCGTGGTATATGCCAAATTTTCAAAGAGAATAACGCGCTCTCTGGTGCTCAGTGGTAAGAAAAGAGGTTCAAGGATGCTTTGAGACAATCAATCGGACCTCTGTCTGCTAGGCGGGATGTACTGGGTTGTATCGACTTCAGCGAGGCTCCCGGGGCCGGTAAGCATTGTCTGTGCTCCGAGGCTACAACGCGCTAGAGATCAGATACGTTGAGACTATCGATTTGGATTGACCCGCGTACATGTCATGTTCTTCCTTTTCCAATGCTATTTGTGATAAAGAGGCACGAAAACCCTCTGCGTCATCCAAGTCCACGTCTTGGACTTGAGACACTAGCCATTCCACGAGTTCCCTTCCCTTATCAACCTGCATAACCCATCGAATATCCTCAGGATTAATGTTGGGTCCACCAAGAGATGTCACAATCGTCGTGAGTGCCGATACTTGTTGGAAAGGGTCGTCCATCACTCTCGAAGACATATGGTGCGATGGGCGACGCGAACGGATGCTACCAGATGCTACCGCGGGTAACGTGAGCGAGATGACTCGATATGTTTCAAAAGCCGTAGTTCCGATGTAAAGTCGCGGCCGTAATGAATGAGAAAGGAGATTCGGAGAGAGGTCCAGAGTGGTTGAATGGAGGGAGAAGATTACCCGCGTCGTGTGCTGACACGATAAGATGGTTACGGATCTTATCTGATACAGTAATGGCTGATTAAGGCATCTGAATCTTATCATACCTGGTTCTTCCTTGTCCTCCACCGTGTTCCGCACCATCCTGAATCGTTGCTATAAATATTCGCTTGAAAATGTTTAAATCCAGCGGGACCTCGCCTCGCAAGCTGCAATCATTCTCCTCTCCTCAGTCCTCCGATTTTCTCACAGCCAGAGGCTCATTACCCGAAATATCGCAAGAATGGTTAATGGAAGACCTAATGTCGTAGTCATTGGAGGGAGCTATGTCGGTACGTGCCGCACCTTCAAATTTTTATGTAGTGCTTCTTGAACGAAAAGACTATATAGGTATCAAAGCCGTCGATCTCCTGGCACCCATAGTTCACAAGACTCACGACGTCGTTCTCGTTGAAAAGAACACACATTTTCAGGTATATCACTCAGTTAGCAAGATAGGATATCGTCTCACTATTTCTGCTAGCATCTCTTCGCTTTTCCACGTGCGAGTGTTGTACCCGGCTTTGAACACAAAGCCTATATCCCCTACACGTCCAGTTTCTTCCGTGAAGCAGATACTGGGCTCTTAGATCTTTCGGACAATGCAACGCTACCCTCATCCGCTGCGAAAGTCGTGCAAGGAATCGCCAAGGGAATTCATGCAAAACACGTCCTTCTAGAGAGCGGTGAACATATCCCGTACGACTACCTCATCCTCGCAACTGGTACTGGACCACGCGGACCTCTCACCCCCATCGACAAGAAGACAGGCATTGCAACTTATCGTGACTTTCAGAAGAGGGCTGATAAAGCCCAGAACATTGTTGTCGTAGGAGGCGGCGCATATGGAATCCGTGGGTGTCTATCCCACCTCAGTCTGTAATGCCTCATTCCCTCGTCGCAGAGCTTGCCACCGACACCAAGACATTTGGTCCTACCAAGGACAAGCACGTCACGATCGTCCACTCTCGAGATCGCTTGATGAACCGGTTCGGTCCTGGTCTACACAAGATCGTCATGGACAGATGTAAAGAACTTGGCATTGATGTTGTTCTCAACAATCGAGTCGTGGTACCACCCGGCGGGTTTGAGGAGGGTCAAGGTCCATTTGATGTTCAGCTTTCCGGAGGAGGAAATATAAAGGCTGATTTAGTCGTAGGTTCCATTTGAGCATCATCACGGACATTTCTAATGATCTCGATTGCAGTACCTGTGCATCGGAGCCATTCCACTCTCAGCCCCGCTTGAATCCCTTTCCCCTGATGCTATTGACCCGCTAACCAAGTTTGTCAAAGTCAAGCCTACACTTCAAATTGACGGAGAGTCGAGCATACCATACCCCAATGTGTTTGCGATAGGTGATGTGGCGGATACTGGTGCCCACAAAGCCGCACGACCCGGAGTAGCGCAGGCACAAGTAGTCGCAACAAACATTGAAAGGATGATGAAAGGATACCTGGGTGTCAATGGTCACTCCAATGGGCACGTCAACGGGAAAGCCAACGGGCATGCAAACGGACATGCAAACGGATACATGAATCGGCGTGTCCAAGAACACGAGAACGGGCAGGTCAATGGACACGTCAACGGCAATCACTCGAAGGAACTGAAACTCGAGGAATATATTCCCGATACGCCCGGCATACACATGAGCCTTGGGATGGTAGGTCACCTTCAGCTCGACTGTCTTCTCTCATCTGATGATTCCCCAGGAAGGAGGCGTCATCTTCAAACACCAGAAGCTCCCCGGGCCTGGCGCAGAAGAACCGGCTCCTATAGTGAAGTATGACAATGAAGCAAACCCGGAGATGGGTTGCGGTAGGATGTGGAAAGTGCGTGCGCAGGGCGTTGATGACTTCCATGCATGAATCAGCGATAGGCGTCTTGGACTTGTTTTGCTTTCTACGTGATTTATTGTACTTGTTATAATCATGAAGCTAGATCATAATCGAAATCGGTACTACATGCGGGTGTGGGCCTTACAATTTGCTATGAACGATCGGTTCCCAATCAACCCTCTCGACCTATATTCAGCACCAGTTAGCCTCATTGTGAGTATATTCTAGACAAAAACTCGCCATCTCTGGCTTAAGGTCCCGAAGTTTCGAAGCGCCCAATAATCTCATTGCGGTTGTTATCTCGCGCTCAAGGATCTGGATTATCTTGTCACAACCTGCTTCGCCATACGCCTATGGAAGGTTAACTATTGGTAGTATAGTCCTAGGATGAATGGCTCACGCTTTGAGCATAGAGAAACGCTCGTCCGAATCCGACTGCCCTAGCACCAAGACAGAGAGCCTTTATTACGTCTAAGAAAGGAATTAGGAATTGATACCTTGGCTTAAGGTCCGGCTCACCAGTTCCTCGACGTACACCCCCGTCCATGTACACTTGGAAGTTGCCTTTCATTAGCCTGCGAGACGAGGAAAGACACTGTGTCCTTACCCTCCGCTTTGTCGAATACGTCTGGGCGTTGCTTCCTAATCTTGTAGAGTACTTCTAACGGAGGAAGAGAACTTCGCGGCACAGGAAGAATCAAATGTCAAAGTAACAACGGAATACTCACTATTCTAGTTGTCGGCCTGAACAGCAAAGCGAGTTAGCTACAACATCCCCTATTTGAATTTGGGCGAGCCTACCCCCATGATTCGAAAGCAGTATGCCATCCACTCCCGCTTCCGTAGCCAGAACCGCGTCCTATCAATAGTCTCATGTCTCGTAACTAGTCAACTGGCCCCGGTGTGCTCATACCTCGACAGATTGAACACCTAGAACACATCGGCTTTTGAGTGCGAATAATTACGATGGTAGCGGTGGCCAAACCTTTAACCACAATAGGCAGCTTCGTCACGCTACGAAGCCATGGTATCGTCTGCCGGCCATCAATGTGCTATTTTCGACAAGAATGCGGAACACACCTTCTCCCATGTCATATTTTGATCATCCTGAGCCACCACCGGGTTGCTCGTCCCAAAGAAATTCACATTCTCGCTGTCTGCCTGTTCGTCGTACAAAACTGGCCCGCTCTCCTGCGCTTCCAATTCCCATCCACTCTTCACGTCTCTCTCGCGATTTCCTATTTGGGCAACATCCACGGTCAGCCAGATAGATTTGTATCCTAGACGCTCCGCCTCTTGTACAAGCATCTCGGCTTTCTTGTCGTTGCTGGACTTGTACAACTGGAAGAAGAGCGGCTGCGACGGTAGAGCAGCCTCCGCAATCTCGGAGTACGAGCATGAGCAATGAGTTGAGATCATTTGGATAATTCCAGCCTTTCCACAAGCACGCGTTATATTGACTTCGCCTGTTACCTTCCTCAGTTGACTCGCGTTAAAAGTGACAAGGAAAAGCTAACCTAACGGGTGTCCAAGCTTTGCCAGAGCTGCACCGCATGCGAATATGGGGAGAGAAGACTTGAATCCCAGTATTGTGGTAGAGATGTCACAATTGGAGACAGGTCTCATTACCCTCGCGTTAAAGAAGAAACGAGTAAAGGCACGTGAGTTTTCGCCGAGAGCTAACAAAAGGCAACATCAATGGACAGTATGGAACAGTGCTTTAGTGAACCAAACACCCACAGACTTCATCATCGGCACCTGTAGAGTAGAAACGGTACACCTTGTAAGGAAGTACCTTGTGCGCAACAGCCTGGATTGGCTCATTAACCCATAAATCCTGCTGGAAACAGGAAAAAAATACCTCCATATCAGCTAAACTTAGAATTCGGCTTAGTGGAGGCCGCTGCTTCCTCGCTTGCTCTACTCGTAACTCGTCCTTTGTCTTCTTCCTGTTCATGTCCGCTTCTGCTAGCGTTTTTACAGCATCGGCATGTAGTGGACCTAGATGTTTGGAAGATGGCAAATGCTTCTGAAGCGCGTCTTTTGGGTGTATAGGCTCATATGCGCGTGTTGCATCGCGGCCTGCGTACTTCAGTATGATAGTTGCACCACCTGGGTGCTCCTTACACGAGTCGTTAGTCTCAAAGCACTACTGAACATAGGCGCTTACTAGAAGAAATTCAGTGACGTCGTACACTTGTTGGTTGATAATGACCCAGCAAGAGCTGAGAAGTCATTAGCTAGTGTGTAAACAGCGATATGACTGACTTACGTAGGTTTGTTGTGTTCGGCTACTTCCTCAAGCGTGTAAGGCATGGGACGCGGTAGATGGTTAGGTGTCCGTGTCCTCAAGTTGGTCGCATTTATATAGGGTCGAACCGTCACATGAACGGTGAGCCGGACCGGACGTTGCTTCGCAATTTGAAATACCTCAAGTGATAGAGAGGACTATGCAGAGATTTCATACCCGAGACGGGTGAAGGCCAGCTTTTAAGCCAATGCATACCAATATCGAAGTCATTATTTGCTTGCAATCTTCTCGGCACTGAGGAACTGATTGGAGGTCAAGTGTGCAACATTGAACGTAATGAAGGACATTAGAACATGTGAACGTAAGTTATTCAGTCTTGAAGAATCCTATGGCTTCGAGGTGTTTCTGATGCTGTTCCCGATGCTTCCGAACCTTCCTATCCACCATTATGCGCCATACAGGAATAGCTACCTGTGGAAGCCCCATATTCAGCAACAAGTACGGTTTCAATGCTGGAGAAGATCGAGCTTACCCAAGCAGTAATATCGAGGCAGATATCCATTAGAGTGTAGGTCCTCGGTGCGGCACCTCTTGTGGACGAGCTAAACAGTTTGGTAATCCAATCAGCTGCTATATGGTGGTGACCATTCCTTATCCCTGGGACAAATCAGAAAATAGAACATATATAGCCCTTCGGCCGAAGGACGCAGCAGACCTTTGTAGAGTGTCAATGCAGCATAATCAACCGAGACCCCGGCATCAGGCCCCTCGATCTCGTGCGTTAACGCTGGCTTGGTCTTCAGTTCCTCGAGCCAACTTTCGGTAACCATTGTTGGGGGGAAGAATATGTGAACGTCGATATCATATAACATGAATTCAGATTGTAGTGTGTCGGCCAAAGCTATTCAAGTGGTGTGAGCTAGGCTAAATTGTCGAGATCTTGTCAATTGGGTACCTCTCAGGGCGTGTTTGCCTGGCGAGTAGCTTGCGTGGCCAACGAAAGACATGAACCCCAATGTCGAGGAGACTAGCGCAATCTTGCCCTTTCTGTGCTGTCGGACCATCATCTTTGCTGCTGCCTACAGAACGAGAACATGGATTCAGCGGAAGCCCGAATAGAAGTCAGCAATATAAGACTCACCCAAGCTGTCCATGCTTGTACCCAATATGCACCATTCATGCCTTGCACAAGATCCTCTTCTGTCATCTCCACAAAGAACTTTGGCCTGCCCATACCCGCGAGTGCAAGAACAGCATCCGGTGCACGGCCTTCATATGGTTCACAGACGGCCTCGAGAGCCTTGACAGATCCGCTTCCAGTAGAAAGGTCGAACGAGTATGCGGCTAGCCTTTGCTCTGGAAACACTCGATGCTCCTACAAGTAATTCAGAGTCTTTCGACACATTGCTGCGACGAAAACACGCACCGCAAGAACTGCAATTGCCTTATCGAGGTTGGCTTGGTTTCGGGCTACAATCGACACATGCGCTCCTTTCTGGACCATCAGGATTGAAACTGCGAGGCCGAGGCCAGTACTACCCCCGGGTATGTAAACATGCTTGATACGAGCGAATTCAGAGGTGTGTCGCGCGGTTCAACCATACAAAACACTCACCAGTCCTGTTGGGTTCCACTTTGGCTTGAAAAACATGATATGTAGATGTGTATTCTCCGTTGATGGGTATCCATTTATACGCGATACGCAGGATGGAAATGTAATTCCACTCTTGTCATGGGTAAAAAGGAAGGGACATGTGTTTCAGGGCTGAACCTCAAGTGAACTTTGGAAAGCGCAAAGTCGTCGCGATTTTCGCCCATTGGGCCGACATAGAGTGATCGTAGCGAATGCGAGTACTGGGTGAGATCATGGTCAAGTAGAAGATGAAAGACCTGCAAAGACGGTCACCCAGAACCCAAAGGCGAGGGAAGACGCGCTGTCGGCTTTATCCGTGGAACCGTCTGAGGAACCGTCACATCCGACAGAGTCCTCGACTCTCCGGGTAAGAACTAGCTGTTTTGCCGAAGCTGGCGGGAGCAGAATTGCATTATGTGATACAGGGCATACAAAAAACAATGCTAATAATACAGTTTATCCAAAGAAACCTCTTAACAGCTAACACTTCTTGCCCGAACGAAGCTTGAACCTCGTCGCACCAGCCCAATTGGCGGAGGGGGTGAAGGCCTTGGAGAAGGCAGATTCCCATCCGCTTCTATTTGAGTCGCGACAGGTTTGAGCAGAGTCGGAGTCCCACTGAGCGGATTTCTTGTCGTTATCCTCTCCGACGCGACTCTCCGACCGGTTTCGATAGCCTCCTCTCTAGCACTACGAAGCGGTCCAATATCCTTCTTGAGATTAGTTTCGATGATCATATTTTCCATTTCTTTCGCGAGAGAATCCATAATGTCCGAGGAGGGATTGCATGGGTGCAGCTCGGTTGTTGATACACGTGTAGTTGGGGTAAAAGGATGAATAGAGTGTAGTTCAGTGTGTAACATCATGGATGCTATGAAACTCGGTGTCAGATAAACCATATCCCTAGATGATGACCAAGTGGCATACCTTCACGATCAGCGAATCCAGACATCGCCTCTATATGCTGTAGAACAAGCTCATACTCGCTTCTAGGATCATCAGGAAATAGGCGGGGTGCCACTCTGGTGAGCGCGATACTCAGGAACATAAACACCTGGTGGAGGAAGCGAATATGCTGATATGGTACTCGATACGGGAAGAGTACGTGGAATATGGTTTTGAAGGAGAGGTCGGCTGCAGGATCCGCGAAAACTGTGGTAACAGTAGATGCAGAGGGTGTTGGGTATAAAATAAACGCCAGTTCCAATGCGAAGAATGAAAAGAAAAGAAGGAATCGCCACTAGAAGTAACGTTAGCATAGTGCTATCGAGTCGTCAGTGACACGTACGAAGCTAACAGGGCTTGGACGGCCAATGTTCGAGATTACACCCAAAGAAATTCCAGTAAAAATATGATATCCTGATGATTGCATTAATCCCTGTCGCATATATTCTCTAGTTGTCGATAACTTTGTCCACTGTAGGACATCAGGCCCGAATCTAGACGACGGTTTCAGCCGTTCATTCCCAACTGTAAACAGCAGCATACACACCTGTCGTATGCAAAACGAACTGTAGGGTTCTTCAACGCCTCGAACGCATCTCTGACTTTCATGAATAGTTCCGCTCCAGCGCTTCCAACACCTGGCCGATCAGGGTGGTACTTTCTAGCGAAATGTCTGAATGCGATCTTGAGACCATTCTCGTCGACATCCGGTGGTACGCCCAATATCTCATAGTAGTTGTACTCCATGGATCGAGCACCATCCACGAGCGTGTAGAAGAGATAGCCTAGCACCACTACAGCATATGCATAGCGATACTGTCTGCGGTACTCTTCCGTGTTCTGTGGTGGGACTTTGAGTCCGAGAGACGGGAAAATGTATCGGTGAGTCATGAAAAGGCCATTCTTTGTGGCAAAGTCAGGTATGACGCTCCAACCAAGAAAATTCTTCAGAATTGAAGCCATAGTCGCGAGGAAAGTCGCGTCCTTGGGTTATGTTTAGGGGCCTACAGAAACAAGTAGTAAGCAAAAGGCCTACAAACCGATATTGGGAAAAACTGAAGCAGCACATCCCATAATCCCTACCCCAACAGCTCCAACAGCGGACAAGGTACGAAAACTCACTCTTTTTCCTTTCCGATTATGAGAATTTACAGGTTGTCCAGTAGACTTCCCAATCCTTGGTAATGTAAACGAGCGTCGTTTGGAAAAGGCTGATAGAAACAAGCAGAATGAGGTCAGGAAGAGAGTTCGCCTTAGTTCAACTTGGCCGTGTCATCATTGGGTCACGCACGTGACTTTCGTTATCAGGTGAGCGGTTCTCAGAGTATGCCGGTCTCTGCCGGTTGATTGGAAAACGCAGTGCCCGCGGGCTACCAATCTCTAATGAACTCGAACATGAGTAGTATCTCTATGACATTGACATTGACTCAAAACTATGGATTTATATGCGCTCTCAAGGTTTTTATGTTCCCAGAACCATGAAAGCGCCGAGGAAGTGCATGGTCCCAGGTCCACATTTAAAGGTCTGACGTTTTTTAAGTCTCGTCGACACCGGGACTTACATATCACTCCCTAGCTTCTCATTCAATGGTCAACATCTATTGCTGCTATCACGTTAACTTGAACATACGGCCTGGACGGGATTGCGTGAAAGAGCCAATTAAACACGGTGCTTCTTTTCTATCACATCTTCTTGAACATCGCATGCAACTGTTCTTGGAGCTCGCAAGGCTTCCGATATAACAGCTCCTTTCTCCAAGGATCATCTTGATCTGTTGGATGCGACCCATGCCCGAATACATCGGCAACAGCGGCTCAGCGGGCGAACGGCCTATATATAATGTTTGAACCCCTCCATTCCTTTCCATCATTCAAACTACGGTAATGAGCACGGTCTATCCACCTATCGCTGGCTATTTTTTTGTAGATCAGCGTATCCTTTACCCCATCGTCACACTTTCGGTAAGTTTTCGCCGATATTAAGCAGTTTTACTCAACTAAAATTTGCGGCAACTCCGAACGCCAGGTCATCTGCTTTACATATGGTACGTCGAAAACAGTGTCTAATGTGGCCATGGTTGTGATATTTTCGCGGTTAGGCATCTATGTTCTTTTGTTTGGGATATACATGCACATGATGTGTAGTCGCCAGCAGACCGGTGAAAGGCCCAATAATCTCTATCTCATTCTAACCGTAGTGCTCTTTGTGCTATCGACGACATTCGTGGTCAATGAAGTCGTTTACTATGCCCATGGCATTACTTCTCGTTTGAATACCAACAAGGATGGAGACCCAGTTTCATTGAATGGGCGGGAATATCTGAACGACGTTCAGAGAAGGATCGGCTAGTAATGCACGCATTTCTTGTCCTAGTTCTCAACGGTACTAACTATTTTTTATCCTTGTAGCTGTATCGGAGATATAGTCCCTGTCATTTCCAAGTATGTGTCTCATGCGGTAGTTACCGCCCCAATTGATGATCATTGGCACCAGCGTCGCAGCAGAATGGATGCTTGTTAGTGCCTTCGCAAATTGTGCCACCCAACACTGACTCGATCTGATATGTAGTGCCACCGGTGTTATGTCGTTTGGAACTCGAGAAGACTGGTCGCCATCCCCATGATCTTAATTTCGGTCACCCTGAACGGTGTGTTATATCTTTCTGGTTCTGTTGCTGTTATTGATATTCAGAAAGTGTTAGGGTTCATTCGCTCTATCCTCACTATAATAGGGATTACCACCGTAACACGCGACCCAGCCAACGCAACCCGTCTGCTGCAAGTTGCAGCGAATTTTGGTCTCGTGTATTCAGTTGGCATTACTATCAACATGCTTGTCATTACTCTCTTTACTGGTGCGTCTCCTAGATTGTGATGTCTCATCCGTCTTCTGACAGTTATGACATATCTTCTAGCCGGGCGTATTTGGTGGGTCCATCAACAAGTCTACGCCCTAGGTATCTACACGAGTGACAGAGCTATCGACTCGGTAACTAGGCTCGTGTAGGTCGACGAGTCTATTCTCATGAATATTCGGAGGTTCACCTATGAGTTCTTCCCGTAGACTCGAATCAGGCATGATCTATCCGATCCTGAGCGCAGTAGACATGATTGTAGAACGCGTAGTTCCCCCGAACCAACTTGTTTTGGAGCCTTTCGTTCTAGTTGCCCTCAGTGCTGTAGGTCAATTTGATGTTCTATGACAGATTCTGATCTGATTTGTAGGGAATTGCTCCAACTTTGATAATGGTCCGAGCGAAACTCGGCAAGAACATCGAAAGCCTGCAGAGCGCCATCTCCGATATCCACTTCACCAGTCAATTGAGGCAGCAAGACGTCGTGGGGACAAGAGTGGCTACACAAACAGAGTCTCACTCGTTTAGTAGGCTTGACATGGGAGAGAGTAGCTCCGAGGGAGCAGGTCACTCGAGGGTGACACTTGTGAACGTGTGATGGGTTCGTGAATACTTGGATTATGATCTGATCTTCGTTGATTCACCTAAAGACAATAGCTTATGGATGTTTCTTATACATGGAGGATATCGTTCACTCTCTTGAGGAAAGGTGTACTAGCTTCAAAAGGCTCAAACCCATATGCTTGTCTGCCAAGGTGATTGGTGATATGTTCCTCTTTGCCCCGACCTGTGAACTTGGACTCTCCTTCGCCTCCTGGGAAGTCACTGGGAATAGGGTGATTCCTGATGTATCAAGAGATGGGAGACGTATTGTAAACTTACGGTGCAGGTTTACCGGCAACAAAGTTTTCCCTCTGGTGGCGGAGGTAATGTGCGCTGGCAGACGACATCAGCAGTTGAAGGTGAAAAGAGAATATAGCTCACTTGTACTCCGTTAACGGAACAGCCGGGATGTACATCACAGATGAGTCACCTTTACCTTTGTGCTCATTCTCTACAGCATGAATCAGGTCACAGTGCCCTATGTCACATGAACTCACGAATAAAAGCGCAGAAGGATTGTACTCACAGAAAACCTGGTCGCCTGGTTCGACCTTCGGAACTGAAGTCATTGCTCGGCCAAGTTGCAGATGCGGGTGAGTCTTTTCGGTAAATTCCTGGCCCTTCCCCAGGCCACTTCCAGGGAAAGAACTGCCATCTAGATCGAGTTCCCAATCTTCCACCCGAAGCGAAGACGATGAGGAGTCCTTCGGCCTAAAGAATGGCCGTAGGATCGTATAGGCAGTGGAAAGTTTGAGGGCAGGAAATACGCGAAGAGTTCCTTCACCGGGGCCAGTGCTCGAAATTGAGAGCCAGCCCTGCCAGGGGCGGAAGATACTGCATTGGCTCCTGTTTGAAATTTGAAAGCTTGAGGACTTGAGAAGCTAATACGAAAAGGACATTGCTTACGCGCCGTTGTACAGATCTTGTTTGGCGTAGAGACGGGGCGTCACATCAAAAGAGTCGTGACTTCGCCAGGTGCCTTCAAAGATGTGTTTGAAGCATGACCGGAATGTCGGATCTTCCCATCGTTCTATAGAACCGCCATCGCAATGAGGGCCTAGGGTGAACACGGTGTCGCCAGGTAATCTTATGCGAAGACGATCGAAGTATGAAATTGGTGTACTTAGGTCGACTTCCGAGTTTGGGTCCGATTTGTGCCAAAGTGAAAGAAGGTAACGTTGAGTATCGAGCACGGCAGGATGTGTACGTGCCTTTGTTTGTGCAAACGTATTATAGAATTCATAGACCTGAATGTTGTCAGCTGGAAAACCTACAAACGAACAATCAATGGAGGACACGCGATGAGTCTTTGTATTCCCACCGACCTCGTACGCGTTCCTTATTGGCAGCCGCGTAGTCCCGAATGGATTTTTTCCAAGCTAAGGCTTCCTTCAGCATATCTGTCAGTGTTGAGGCGTGAGTCTGAACTACTTGCGTACAAACCTCCCTTGGTACAGCCCCTGTAACCACAACCACACCGGCGTCCTTCACCCGGGCTAACTTCTCGTTGGAGAGCCCTGTACGTATTTCTTCGTAGGAAACGCGTGGAACGGCCTGATGGTGAAGATTTGTGTCGCTAAATCATCGAGGCTGCTTGCGCTGCTAACATGCTCACCTCAGGACCTAGACTAGCTATCTCTTCTGTCTTAACTTCGAGCTCCCCGAGGATCTCCTTCCATGACTGGCTCATCGTATCATTCCATAGATCCTTCTTGAGTTGTGAAAATCGTGGAGGAAGATCATTAGAGACGGAGTCCTTGAGCGATGAGAAGACGTCTGATATGTCCCCTTCCTTCTTCTCGGCCCTAGGAGGCGTGTAGCTCGTAGCTTCAGCCGCATACTTCCTTGCTTGGGATACATGTGAGGCCTTGAAAAGATTCTTGTGTAATGAGATTCGAGAATAGACAAACGGTGCTCTGAAGGTTGGCATGGTGGTTGACAGGAAAGAGATCGAGGTTTAGCCTGCATCTCGTTACCCCGTACTTATAATGGGTATAAGCCTGTATAAGCTAAGCCTTTATGCGAGATTGACCGTAATATGTTATTGCGATAGATGTGATAGATGTCCAGCTGATCACTGCAATGATCATGAGCGGCAACTGGACTTGTTTTGGAAAGGAGATAATCCGAGGAAACCCCGCACCAGTTTCTCCAAGTATTTGAACGGTCCACGGGCCATATTAAATGAGAAACGACAGAAAAGGGGCATATATGGATGTACTTGAAGGCAGAGGAGACGGAGGCTCTGGCATCGGATTGCTTGCGTTCGTTTTTGCAGGCCGGAGAGGGTTCCACTTCATAAGCGCTCATGTCAACCATTCATAAATATGTATTCTTCTCACCAAAGCAACGAGTCTACATAACTGGGTTACAGAAATAGGATCGAGAGACCGATCGGACGTTCAGAAGTCGTCAAGCTGTCTGGGTCTCTTTGGCACCGTGACTTCAGCCACGTCTTCCTCTTTGTAGCCGTCTGCGAGCATCTTTCGTAGTGATGTTTCCACTTGCAGATTTGCTTCGACTCGTTTGTCTCGTCCCCGCTTCGCCAATGTAGATTGGCCCCAGATCTTTTGTGCCAAGGGGATGTATATCTTCAATTTACCTATGAACTGGAGCAACAGTCGGATGGGCGCACCGCCATCAAGCATGCACTCCAAGGCCATGTTTAGATACCCTATCGCAAAGATCGTGATTTGTGAGAGCAAACTCAATGAAACACAACGGGCGTACAGAGATGGTACTCGTCATCCGTAGGAAAGAGTTGAGCTGCTCGCAAGTATTCAGCGGCAGCTTCCATGCCCTCCATTGGTTTGCGTTCCCCGAGTCTCTTCCTGTTCATTTTGATTTTCTCCCACATGCAATACGCATTCGCGCTGGTTCATGGCTAATGTCAACATACGATTGACAAAAAGAAAAGCGGGATATCTCACGCGCGGGCATGTCCTCGAGGATGAAAAAAATACGCCGTCGAGAATGCAGCCTCGTACAACAGCGCGTTTCTTCGTGGCGGTATCGGGTTACTATCGATGTTTGCAATCAGTTCATCTGCTTTCCGAGAAAGCTCGTCAAGAAGCCTGGTCTTCTGGTGAACGTCCTTCTCCATTTTGCATAACTATGGAACAGGCCCTCAGTATCGACAGGAAGGTAACAATATAGACACAAACCCTCCTGAGTGCATTGATGTAAAGATTCTGCACTCCCTGGTAGAATGTGTCTTTGAAGATGACACCTCTATCTCCTATGGGTACGTCTTTCCACTGATCTCTCCCCCATTCGATCAGCGCAATGGCACGACGGAGGTAAACGACTTCAGAAGCGTAGTTCTGGTGGATGTGCCCCTCCAGATATCCGTAGAGGAACCAATACCTGAGTCCGCGAGCGCGTGAGTAGACTGGTAAAGCTGAGTTCGAATGGTACACACCGCACTGTGATACTCAAAATAGGCCTCACCCTGTCCCAGCCTTCGATTCTCAGACGGCGTTGTACCTCAGTGAGAATCCTATCTTGAGAGTAGTCTATCCAAGCATTACGAGCTAAAGTCTCGGCCTTCACTATCATCGAGGTCAGATTCTGGATGTAGCGCGGTAAAGAACCATTGCTTACTTTGTGCCTTCAATCTCGACATCCAAGCCGGATCCGACTGATAATCAGCCATCTGAAAGATCCTTGATTCAGACAGAAGAGCATTTGAGATGTTCTCGACGGTCTGGGACTGAACCTTGAACATCAGCCCTCTGGATTCGAATTCAGTCATCCGTATGCAGCCTTCTTCAAATTCCAAATATGCGTTATTGAGTGGAACTATCTGAGGGCCATTTTCAGTACCAAAACACGAAACCAGCCAGTTATTACTCACGCTACTATCAAGATCCCCTGCGCGCTCAATCTGCGGCATGTAAGCCCAGGATAGCATCCATGGCATCGAGTGGCGTTCGTCCTGCTCATATACTGCAGGCTCCGTCTGATCACCGGCCATTGAGAGATGACTTTGGAGAGCCGCCAGAAGACCATTGCGATACTCTACTCGAAACCTTTTTTCATCTGCGGAAAGCTGAGATGTAGGAAGCGTGTCAACAGCTTTCTGCCAAGCTATTTTGGAGTACCAGGGCTGTCGAAGTGCCTAGTTAAACGCGAATGACCGTTATTTCCTGTTTCCAGGTAAGATGAATCAGCTCGTCGTACATCTTTCGCTTTGGCTAGTCGTGCCCAAGCTTTAAAATACTTCGGGTTGATGTCCGTTGCCTAGCAAAACAGTAGTTCTGATCCTGAGGTTGTGCATAAGTTAGAGTGTAATCGCCACCTTTGCAGCATCTTGTGCGGCTTCACCATATCTCCCGATTTTCGTCGTCAATCGAGACAGCCAAGAGATGTATCATGCAACTTACTCGTGCAGATTGAAGTAAGCTGCAGATCGGTTCGAATATAAAAAGGCGTTCTCCTCATCGAGCGCAATGGCCTCGGTATACTTTTCAATTGCTCCAGTAAAGTCTCCTTGGAAGAAAAGTGCGTCTGCCTCAGCCTTTAGTTCACCTTGGGCAGATTGCTTCAATTGCTTCGGCTTGGGAGGCATGCTAAAAGGGTACAGGTTATGCTTGACACAGACCGCATCAATAAATTAGCTCCAGAGCAGAGCTCAGATACGCACAGATCGGTAATCTACTTTCTCTTCCTCGTCCACCGAGTTTTGCAATATTACGGGCGATGGTGAAGGTATGAGGTCAAGTGAGGAATGTGGGAAAAATGCACCTCAACATGTCATGAGGACCGCAAAGGTTCTTCTCCGACCACGATGTCCACCTGGCTACTCGGGCGGTACACTCAGGACTTCTATAAAGGCTCCGCACTAATGTTGGTTCTTTCAACTATACTTCCAGTCCCGCCACTCCCCCAAAAGTCCCATGTCGCGTCCAGGTCGTAGTCGGAGCATTGACCTCGCCATCCACGAAGTTACCCAATCGTTACAAAGCATCACCGTGTCTACCGTTCTACCCATTTATCTTCGCGTCGCAGGCTTTGAATCGCTATGTCCCGAAGCCATTGTCGCGTTTGAACATGCCATGGACAAGGGTCGTCTTTCCGATAGTCAGTCGCAACGGCTAAGGAATGAGTATTGGATGAGTAAATTGGGAGGATGCAAAGACAAGGACAAGGTCTGTCAATGCAGCGAGTGTGGAGGGATGAAGTTGCAGAAGGAACAATACATTGTTGCGAAAGCGGTGGATCTAATGAAGGTTCCTGACGAGCAGGCTTCCTGCAACGCTCTCAGTGCTCCTCGAAAAGTCAAGAGGAAGGTGAAGCGAAAGGCTAGCCCCAGGCCAGATGGCGCCGCGAGCGTGTCTCGTCCTCGTAAAGCCAAAGGTCTGTGTCCATACCTATCATTCGTTCTGGTCTACTCATCCTCAGATTGTAGCTCCCGTACCATCCTGCTCGACGAAATCATAACGAGTTACAGAACTAACGACCCCACATACAAAAAGGACTTCTATATGCTGTATATTATATTCGCAATGTAACATTTGATTCTACTTTTGAATGCATTGTAATGACACAACATCTCTATGGCGGCTTCACCAAGTATAGTACAGCTATATCACATGTATAAAGTCCAAGAAACAACGACAACAGTAGCATCAAAGCATTAACGAACGCTATAAACTAAACCGGCTTCGACCACGTTTACCAAACTTTGCAGTATCCCAGAGGCCTGAGAATGCAGTCCGTAAGTTGGTTGGATAGTCAATTCCCAGCTCTTCATCTGATGGTTCTGGTGTGCGGTCGAAGGGTGCGCTAAATATCCTATGTTGTGCATAGGCGAGTATGGGCCTGAGTTCCAATAATGAGAATTGATTTTAGACATACAGACAGGACCATGGACGTACGTGAGGGCTAATGATACAGCAAGCAAAATCTGCACCATGAGCGTGGGTTTATATCCTTTTGAGAGGATATCCTAAGGTTGACGGAGTATTGAGTGA
The DNA here is from genome assembly GCA_037176845.1 of Paramarasmius palmivorus. Classification (NCBI taxonomy): domain Eukaryota; kingdom Fungi; phylum Basidiomycota; class Agaricomycetes; order Agaricales; family Marasmiaceae; genus Paramarasmius; species Paramarasmius palmivorus. The sequence goes on along the minus strand of JAYKXP010000051.1, from coordinate 370,023 downwards.
TCAATGTAAACCAAGATTTAAAGCTGTGAAGACCTACGGCTATATGGTTGCTATTGCGATCAAAGAGGAAACGTAGCCCTCGACTCAAACCAGACTGCTTGTTCAGCAAGAGGTCTAAGCCTAGGAAAACCAGAAATGTCCCAACAGACGAACAACCAAACAACTTCAATACACTCGTTTCAGTTTTTGCCAACATCAAAGTACTAAAATAAACTCACTAAAGCAGCCCTCTGATGCCTCACCAAGAGTAAGCCCATAGCAAGGCCAAAAACCGAGGGTATTGCCCAGTTCACCGCATATAGGTCCTCCGAAGATATGAGTAGACCTTCCTTCAGGAGTTCGATCCGCACACCAAAGGCCACTCCTCCAGCAACGGCTATCCCAGTCATCCCACCAATCCGAGCGAATTTGAACACCCCGAATACGAAGCCCAAAAACGAGAATCCCACTACTATGAGCGTAAGAAGCAAATCAGAGATACCGACTTCATTGACGGAATTCACGATCGCTGCCCAGGCTGTTGTGGTTCCATTCATCAACACTAGCCCCGAAGCGAACATGGAAGTTGGTGGTTACGCACCTGACACTGCTGCTGCAACACCAATCCCTGCTCCAGTTGTCATTCTCCAGCCTCTAATCCCCGCAAGGGCCAACGGCAGTCCTAACGCGATGCAATATACGATCCATATCAAGGCTGGGGTGTCAAAATCTTTGCCGCTGCCATCTGTCGCAGGGCCTTGAGGGATCACTTGCTGTGTCGAAGGGTCTATCACGACTGTCGAGCCGTCTGGTGTGGTGTTGATGATAATATCTCGGGCATAACTGGGGACGATGATGGAATTGCAAAGGACGATGAAGGAAGACCAGAGGTGTAAATGACGACGCATGAAATGAAACGAAAGTGGATGACCGCCTCAAAGGCGGTTAAAACGAAGGGGGTAGCGCGAAAGAGAAGGAGAAGGGGCTGGTTGAAACTTGATACTTCGTTTGGTACGGCCTGAAGTTAAGGAGCGGGCCAGCCTCTCAACAGAATTGAAATATTGCGTAAAATAGCTGGTTGATTCGCGATGAGAGGCAGTCTCACCGCGGAATCGTACCTAGAAATTCGAAAATCAAAGGTGGAAGGAGAGAAGAAACAAAACGAGGCTCACAACGTCACACTTTATCAACAGATCCTGCTTCATTTGTGTTTCGTGGCCAAGGAAGCAACCCGTCGCATAGGCAACCCTGATCTCGGCAACTATCAATAGCACGCCGGAAAAAATATGCCTTTCTCATACTCGAAACCATCATCCATGTTTCGATATCAGGCACCTGCACTAGCAGCAATGATGGATACTGGATGCTCAAAAGGTAAGTACAAGGAAAGAGCGATATGGCGAGATGCCTTATAGCTTTCGGGGGCAACCGGTGACCGGTGAAGCTTGAGATTGGACGACCAGTGCTCATCAGTGGCAATGGAAGACGAACAGAGACGGCATCTTGCACGTCAGTTTGCTCCACAACTAGCTATAGTGTATTCGTTGTCAACAGTGTCAGCCGCTGCGAAGGCAAATTATATTCGAGAATTTTCAATTTCGTCATCAAGGCCCTCTTTCCAGCGGCGGGTCTCAAAGGTGTTTGCAAATCGAGCTTATACGACAGGAGAATGAAATTCGAGTTCACATTGCAATAGTAACATCTAGAAGCCTTCAGTATTATGAGCCCTAGAACGAATATATCAGTAAGAGTGTCCCAACCAAGAAAAAGAGAAGGTGAAAGCTCAGGGCCTGTAGAACAGACCACCTATGATCTCATATCTCCAAAGCCAGTCAAATCCAACAACCTGAAACCAGAACCTGCAAAGACTATTCCTCCCCAGTCCTCTGAACCGTCTATTTTATGCACGCAACCACACACACAAGCATGAGCCTTCAGCTCGAGTGCTAATGAGCGGGCACCAGAAATTTGATGTACCGTTCGTACGTGTACCACATCTAGAGACCACTCGCCATAGAGTCGATCTTGTCCAGACGAGCTCGGCTTGAACGGGGAGAGGTGCTGTAGAACCCCTCTTGTATGGCTCTGCCTTTGCTGCCTGCTCATCGTTCTGGAGACCATAGCAGCCTAACAACATAGAGCCAATATTGCCAATGTCGGTCAAGCCTTACAGCGCGTCCCGTGAAGCTTGCAGAAACGCGTTGAGGATAAAGACCATTTCAAGGGTTCGCGGGACTTGGGAAAGAAATTGCAGGTGCAGTTTCTGAATCGAGGATTTGGTAGCAAATGAAATCGACCCTTTTACTAGAACATCTTTGCAACAGCAGCCAAGAAACCCAAAAACTCACCGTGAAAGTTTTACAGAAACAGCCGAGGGACTATGGTGGTCGAGAGCAGAAAGTGTGACATGGTTTTCGTCACGTTTGTCACGGACGCTCCTTGTACCACGTCAATAATATTGGGGACAACGCATTCATTCTCACTGCCAATCTTCTACCATGAACATTTTCCGTCTGTTCGGTATGTCGGATATTCCAAACTGAATCGCCTTGCGAAGCTGATCTGTTTGCATAGGTGATTTGGCTCATTTAGCGTCCATTATTATTCTTGTTCAAAAAATCCAAACATCACGCTCTTGTCGAGGTATGTTTTCCTCGTGTTCGAGGTTCAATCTGCTTACATTCTCAACCCCTCTTCCAGGAATCTCGTTCAAGACTCAAGCTCTCTACGTCGCGGTCTTTGCAACCCGTTACCTCGACCTTTTCTACCGTTATGTGTCACTATACAACTCGCTCATGAAGATATTCTTCATCGCCAGCAGCTGCTTCATCCTGCATCTCATGAAGGGTCGTTTCCGGTGAGTCGTTACTGAATCCGCCTCACACGCAGTAATTGTAACTCTACGCTTTCTACAGACCTACTCACGACCCATCCATCGACACGTTCCGGATCGAATACCTCGTAGGACCCTGCGTCCTGCTCGCCCTCATCTTCAACTACAGCTTCTCCTTCACCGAAATTCTCTGGTCCTTCTCGATCTTCCTAGAATCCGTGGCCATTCTCCCACAGCTGTTCATGTTGCAACGAACCGGCGAGGCTGAGACTATCACGACTCACTACTTGGCTGCTTTGGGCATATACCGAGCGTTGTACATACCTAATTGGATATACAGGTGTGTATCGGGCTCATTCTTCGCGAGTTCCCTTGCTCATATCTACGGTTTCAGATACTTCACAGAAGGCGTAGTTGACCCAATAGCTGTGACTGCCGGGATAGTCCAGACTGGTCTCTACCTCGATTTCTTCTACGTCTACTTTACAAAGTACGTGCACCCTTCCGCCTTCTTCCGAGTATTCGTGTTGACCAGCCTTCCTTCAATGCAGAGTATTACAGGGGCAGAAGTTCGAGCTCCCAGCATGATTTAATGTAGAGGTACAGCTTGGGCCTGCGCAGATCAAATGAATCGAGTAGCTGTTGAAACGCCGAATGGACTCTTGCCTGTTATAGTGGTTCTGAACCGAATAATAGAACATGTAACGATGCAGGCTGTCGTGCACTTCTTAAATCAGATACAGCAACGATTTCTGCGTCCATATACGACCGTTTGTTTCCTTGAATAATGCTACATGCAACCAAAAGCCTAAGCATAGTCGAGCAAGAAATAAAACCTCTAGCGAAAATACAACAAATAGAGCAGATAAAGTAACGAAGCAGTGATGTCCCGAAATCAGAAGGGGTATCAATAATTCACGGTGATAGCCTGGAAGGTAGAATAGGAATGGGGTCCAACTCGCTATCATTTTCCAAGGGGGCGGCTTTCATTGACAGCCTCAGATCCTCGCCGCTGTCGATATCCTCCGACTTGAGGCCGTTCGCATGTGCAGCTGCCTCCTGCTTGATACTATTGCTTCGTGCGCGCGCCTTTGCGACTTCCTCGTTTGCAGACTCTGCCGATGAGACAATTCGGATATTTATGGTTAATTTAGATGCTGTTGAGCCAGATGATTCAATGCGCAATGGCAGATCAATACCTATATCAAGCAAAGCAGTTCGCGTCAGATATTCAGCGGCAAGTAGCGGAATAAGTGCAGCCCGCTTGGACTGGAACGTACAGCAATTGCGGTCAAAGAGATCTTTCTGCTGTTCGACGAGTTCCTGCACACGGAACGTCTTCGTCGTGGCGTATGCCTGTGCAGGCAAGAGTGGCATCGTCCGATGTTTAACCTTGAATGTTATCTTGGCGTCATCCTTCAGCCAGATCCTAGGATAAGAAAGAATCCTGTCATTAGTGTCATTCGACCAGATACGGCGTACCGAATACTCACGGGCCTAGATTATCATGCCAAATAGGGTCCGAATCTTTACTGCTGACAGTAGAAGTCGTGTAGTATTGCTTGTCGACTGTCATTCCGACAAATGACGTTGCTGGTCGTTTCCCTGATGCTTTCTCTGATAGACCAACGGCGGATATGACTGTGGCAACGAATGAATTGGGAATGGTCAATGAACGATCGATGTGTAAGGCAGGGAGCATAGTACCATGGAATTGTATGAAACGTTTTCGTTCATTGCTAAGGGGAGCTGAGTAATACAAAACTTGAGTTCGAAAGTGCGCACGGACCTGGTAGTTGTGAATTGAACGACCTTTGCGTTGGTCATGGGGAGAGGGGCAGAATCCTGCGTTGAAGATGATGTTCGACTTGACATGGTTCGTAGGGGGGAGGGGTGTAGTGTTGTGTGAGAGGAACCGGTTTCGAGAGCCTTCAAGGAAGGGGATAGTTCGGTCGTGTCGTCCGGAAATTTATACCTCTACAGCAGTAAACAGCGTGGTCAGTCAGCAGTCAAAAATAAGCAGAGATCCGTACGCAGGATGACTTGCCACGACTTTATAGGTCTCAACAGCTCTTCAACACCTTTTCGTACCTTATTGGCGCTTGTGGAGAGTGAATTTAGCCCCGGAAGCCGACGGGATGCCTGCTGATTGAATCAAGGTCGTCAAAACAACTTGACTTGATTCACGATGACACTTCTGTCCTGGAACCTTGGGAGTGGTGAGGAAGGAACGTGAAGAAGAGGGATGCTGTGTCGGGGACCTGTGGTTGGAAAGTTGAACATATACATACACGGCTGATGGCCTTGGCAGTTGTTTGTCGAGCGCCATTTCGTTTGATTGAATAGGCGCGAAAAGGACCATGCCATTATATTGCGCCATGCTGTAGATGATAAAATGATCCCAAAGCAGCAATCATTGTCCGTAAAGGCCGGTTGCAACAGGCATTTTTATGAATCTGGTATTGTTCTACCTTGAAAGCTCGATGATAGGCCAGGCATCCAGTGCTGCTAAGGTAGAATCAGGATCGATTATCAGTCCCATGGAGCATCAGAAGAAGAGAATATGACATACCAATGGTGACCGGCAAAGCCAAGCTTGGCTGAGTGAAAGATGCCATGCCGGTGTTCTCGGCATTTTTGGCTGGCCGGGATTATCTTATCGAGCGAGCCAAAGGTTTCTACTTAATAGTCTGGCCGGACGGGTTCATGAATCATATAAGTATTTTCTACATACAACATGACCGAGCAGTGACTACAGCTTCAAGTACGCTAGCCTCGTTAACTCTATGGAATGCCAAGCATCGTATTGCGGCAACGAGGGGAGATGTAAAGAAGGAGACCCAGTACTGTCATCCACTTACCACGTCCCGTTCCGCAATCTGAGCTTCTGCGCTTGGATAAGATCGAATACGGCCTTGAGTTGGTCTTGAGGTCTCGGATATCGTCCTTTGAGTTAGATTCTTCAATAGCTTACCCGCGGAGCTGTAGCTGTATGACGCGATATTAAGACCGTGGTGCGTCTGGATCTGTATTGCGTGTTCTCGTATGCATTCATTGTTTCTTGATTGTTTTTTGCTAAGTATTCCGCAGCAACAGCCTGGAGGGATTGTGCGTCACACGAGCAGTTCAAACTTCGGGGATCTGTATGCTGACTATCCCGTGCATCGCCATGACAGGTGCGACATAGTCTATGGCTGCTGAAACTCGGAGACTACGCTGACCGGTAACCGTGTGCTCGCACCATTCGAGGGCCTGTCTGAGAAAAACGATCTTCTTAAACGCGTGGGCCAGGACAGGCTGGGACCCTTTCATGTGGCGTCCCTTTCACATCAAGGACCCGTCGGAAGTCAAAGGGCCAGAGAGATGCTGTTGAACAGGCCCAAGTAAACCAGCCAAATACGGAGTTAGGCTTTGCAAAGAGAATCTTGAGCCTGCCTTGAGATTGTTTCAACAGCTTGAGGTCCTCGCCGGAGCAAAACCAAAGAGAGCCCCATTGGCCTAGTAGTAGTTTGCCTGCGGACTAGACAGCTTTAGGTGAGTCACATGGCGTAAAGGCAATTGATCCCCACCCATGACGATTGAGCCTACCTAACTGTCCACAGCAAGGAGTTAGAACGAAGACAGCCTGGTGGTGGTTCACAAGAAAGCTTCATTATTGACGCCAGGTAAGCGCCTTACACTCTAGTAAGGAAATGCCACGTGAACGCATCACCGCCAACACTTCTCTCTTTCTCGCCTCTCCGGCAAATGTTTTCGATTTCAATGCGTCTTTTATGGCTCTCAGTCGCTCTTTGGCTTTTTGGAAATGCACGGGCTGCAGCAGATGACAAGACAAGACTGGGGAATCAAACCATAGACCGGGTCGGTTACGCTAGACTTCAATCCGGGTGCCAGATATTCATTTTGTTTCCTTGTAGACCGTTCAGCTTCGGACGCATTCGCTTTTCGCTCCATATATCGACCAGGACTTGCAAAATCGGTGCGTGGTATGACTCTTACCCATAAATTTCGGCTAATTCATATTCACAGTTGGTGGGACTTTGGAGCAGATGCCTATGTCGTGCGTGGACCATTGAAGTTGCAAAACGGTGGAACAGACACTTAATCGTTGGACAGAATACCAACAAACATGTTCGCCTTACTCGTTCAGTTCCATCACAAATGGTTCGTGTTATGCGGCTCAACATCCCACTCGCCTTTTTCATGTATGGTTTTAGGGATGGCTCTGGACACGACTACCGCTCACTGCAGCAAACTATGTCATTGAGATCGAGTTCAAGGTCGATATCATTACAAAATGTAACATTCCTGATGCTGACACCAATTGAACTAGGTTTCTGGCGACTCGACACACTTATATGGTGATGGAATGGCTATCTGGTTGACGAAGGAACGCACAGAACCGGGCCCTATATTTGGCAATCGAGGTGAGTATATAATCTATCTACATACTAAATCTCAGTACTGAGATTACATATTAGACCAATTCACTGGTTTGGGTGTCTTCCTCGACACGTATGTATCCCCTTTTATAGCCTCAATTATTGGACTGAACACGGTGACCATAGTTATGCCAATGCTCGTCATACATTCTCTTTCCCTCGTGTTATTGGATTCTTGGGTGACGGCAAGAAGGAGTACAGCTACGGCAACGATGGTGATGGTCAGGAGCTTGGTGCTTGCTCGGTACGCTCAGGAGCCCTTTGTTACCCTTCCTTGGCTAATCATATCGTTAGGCAAACTTCAGACGAACGAATGTCGCTACGAAAGTGAAGATCACTTATGTCAAAGATAAATTCCTTGATGTAAGTCTTATGTTGTCGTCATATCTAGCACTCTAACACGCTTCTGCAGGTCAAATTGCAGTATAAAGCTTGTTCGTAACCTCGTCATGTCAGCTGAACTTAGATCTCATCATATAATTGATAGGGGATGACTGGTCGGACTGCTTCTACGTTGAGGGCATCTCGCTACCGACTGGCCCATACCTTGGCTTCACCGCTCTGACCGGGGATGTTCATGATGCCCACGAGTACGTTCCATGCCTCATGTGCCATACCAACTGTCCAACTAACTCAATCTCCAGTATCATCGCAGTTACCACCTACTCCGCCATCACCTCGAGTGTTGACTCTCGCAAGATCGGTGCTACAGGGAGAACACCTGGCTCACTTTCATCCGGCTCCTGGACAGGATTCTTCTTTAAGCTGTTCTTGTTTGGCGGTCTTTGTGTCGGTGGATATTACGGATGGATGGAATACAAAAGACGGCAATCATATGGTGGTATGCCCAACTTTGGAGGAATGTCCATGGGCGGGAGTGGGGGTGCAGGTGGCTTTGGAGGATCGATGTATTCCAGCAGTAAACGATTCTGAATGCTCCTCGTGTCTCGCTACTGTATTGCTATTGCTATGGTTGCTAATGAATTTCTTTGCTGCCTCCGTATTATGCATTGTACAATGTACAATGACGAGCTGTGGTAAACTCGTCAGTCTCATGTCAAGGTAAGGGTTTTGTATATGTGATGAGAATGAATAATATCTACTTGCAGGATAGGTGAAAACTACACTACTAAAAAAACGACTATTGCTACGCAAAGATGACTAGATATGCAATGTGATGCTAATCGGAGTGGCCAGAGACCAGCTCACCGACAACAATAAACTATGACACAGTGATGAGAATGCAAAAGACTACAACTACGATAATGACTACAGCTACTAAGGGATCCGATGCAAGAGACATACAATGCAGACCAGGGGGAGAAAACGACGGAATCACGTATATATGTGATGTCCAATCATCGACGAAAAGGAAACATTCAGGTCCAATTTGGTGGTCCTCCTTTACACGCCATACCGCGCTGCAAGTCGCTCCTGAATGACAGGAGGGAAAGCAGATACTTGGGCCGCCCAGCCGGCTTCATCGTGTTGCTTGAACCCGTGCAACAGTGTCGAGAACATGTTGTTGAGCTCTGGCGATGGCTGATTCCAACGGACAATTGAGTTGCAGAACCATAACAGGCTCTGAAAAGCAACGTTAGCGTAGCTCGATTGGGTTTAGAGTGACGAACCTTGGCAATTCCTGCAGGGTTCACCTGGATCATGGTGCAAAGACCTCTGAAAGCAGAATCTTTCTCCTCGTTGTCCCTGATTTCGTACAATGCCTGGCACCAGGCTTGAGCAAATTCGGGGAGGTGAGGGGCAACCAGGTTCGGGTGCATCAGACCGATGCGACCTATTGAAACGGCCGCGTTCTCGTGGAGGCTGCGTGGGGCTTTGGGGTGAAGTAGTATAGGAATGAGTCGTGAGATCAATGGATTGACCCATTGTTGGAACTCAGGGTCATCTTCAAGTACGCTGTCAGCGAGTGAAACGACGTGAAATGAAAGAAACCATACCACGTCCGTATCGTAATGCAACCTCGCCGACGGACCATGCTGCGTTGTTCGAGGCGCTGACGAATTCGACCTTGGGCTCAGGGTCAAGCTGAAGAATCAGTTCAGACATAATCCCCGACATGAACGGGCGCAAAATGGTGAAACATCCCATGGCCATGTCACCAACAAGTGCGTATGCTGATTGTCTGACCGATGCTTGAGGATGCTTGAGACAGACAGTCAAAAGACTGAGAAGGTTGGGGTTACTGTTGTTGATGAACGGCTCAAGAGCCATACCAAGACCTTGTGTAAGCCCAGATAATAGGTCGAGAGCGACGACCAGGAAAGATTTGTCGGGTTCATCGAGGTCAGGGTTCTGTTGGAATGCTTGATACTGTAGCAACGAGTTGTGGATGATGCTGGCACAGCGCTCAAAGACTGGGCCAGCATATGGAAGGAATGAGGGCCCCATAGCGATCGTCACCGAGGCAAGACACTGAGAGGAGCCTATCAGCTTCAAGAAACGAAATGGCGGTGTTCAACTGTACCTCAAGTAAAGGAATGAGATCGACATCGTCGTCTTTTAGCTTTGACCACCTGTTGGTCAACGGTGGCATGAGGATCTCGACGTACGTCGGATTCGAAAGTTCACGGCCAACTGCATCAGCAAGAGTGCCGACCGCATCATAAAGGATCAACATATTCTTGTGTTGGTACTTGTCAAACGCGAACACAAGGTTGCGAAGGACTGGTTCCAGGTACGGTGCGAGTTCTGGACCAGCATCTTCTTCAAGTGTGGCGAAAGCACTACAACCTGCCTCTTGAACTCGTTTGTTGTTATCCAACACCATGCGTAGAAGCTAGTAGTATATTAAGAGAGGGGATAGTATTAGGTGTCGACAACTTACTCCTTCCATGGTCGGAATAAAGTACTTCATCTTGTGTTCCTCTGATATGGGCTGCGTAGTCCAGCTGGCGTATCGACCTAGCGTCCAGCACGTTATAGACCGGACAAGAGGCTGTATATGCTCATTAGCATCGTCAGATGTAAAATCGAACAAAATTCATACCTTGGAGTCATTCAGCGTATTGATGAGGTATGGGACGAGGGTTGGTAGATGAGGTTCGATTGCTTCAATGCAACCTACAAGACTTTTCAATGTTTTTATCCAAAAGATAAAGGTGTGGACGTACCTTCAGCCATAGCACCCAGAGCCAGTATGCCACTTTCCCTTTGCAGCCAATCACTGCTCCAGAGCTTATCTTTAAGTGGTCCCAGAAGGACGTTCAGGAGATCATTGCTGAAACGGACAGCCAGGACATCGAGCGCCGCCGCGGCACACTTTCTGAGATTCCACTCTGTCGACATCTCATCGACAAATTCATCATCATCGAGATAGTCATCGTCCTCGTCGTAATCCAACGTCTCCTCGCCATATGCCCCAATTCGAGGTTTGTTTTGTTCGCTTGGATCGCCAGCAGAGTCGCGGTCCAAACCATGAGCTTTACCTCCATAGAAACGAGGCTTGATATCTGTTTCTTTGTCGGGAACTGCGCTGTCCTCTGCATCGCCTTCTAGCCATAACAGATCATCTTCTCCGTATACCATACAGTCTAACAAGACCGGTGCGACCTTCCCAAGTAATGGATGTAGGTATGGTGCAAGCTCTGCGTCTTCCGCAAACGTGAGCCAAAATTCGCAAGCCTCGAGTGCCACATTCTCGTTCTTGTCCTTCGTTGAATAGAGCATGTACTCTGCGACGTTGGCCATTTCTGGCATGAGCTTCTCTGGGCGTGCCGCGAGCAGGAGGACAAGGGCCTGACAAACATGTCGGCGCACTGATGGGTCGTCGTCTGATGCACGCTTGAACAGACAAGCGATAAAGGCATCAATGTGAACAAAGAGGGATTGGCAGTTTACGGGTACGAAGTATGACAGACACGCAACGGCATGCGAACGCATCTTCGACGAAGGGTGATCGGCTAATGAAAGGAATTTGGGGATCATGAACTCCAGGGGACGAGTGCCTCCGATCTCCACATCGAGTTTACGTGGGTAGTCTTCGCAAGCCTTCTCGAGCACATTGAACGCAGCCTAAGGGGAAAGATCGTGAGCGATGAAGTTGAGCCGAAATTTTTGACTTATTACGCACCTCCTGCCTGTCGACGTCAGGATGATCCAACATGTTCACGAGTTGTGAGAGACACTCTGGCCAATTTCTGGGCTCCAAGACACCCAAAAACGCAACTATGTCCTGGCCCGCTGCATTCCTTATCATCACTGATTGGTCCTCAAACGCGCGCAAGACGGCTGCTTTCACGTAGTGTGCCACCTCGGGTGTCGAGCTCAGGATAAGACGAGCATTGTTCTTGAGGAGGTAGCCAGCGATCGTACGTATCCGGTCCTCTTGGTCAGTCAAAGCGCAAAGAATGTGGGCAAGGTAAGCAATGTAGTCTGGAACACGGGTGAAGCTGTTGAGTTTCTGATGAATTGCGAGGTCAGCGCCACAAATTTTGTTTTCAGAAATCGATACACACCTGAGTAATATTTCTTTGAACAGTGACAGACATATCTGTCGATTCCTGAATAGTGTTAAGAATTTCCTGCAGTCCGGCAGGTTGAGGTGCCCAATGAGCCATGGCTGAAAGAGAAAACGCGTGTAAGGGAGGTAAAAAGCAAACAGAGAAATGGTGAAGAAAGAACTGAGCTAAACAGGCCTGTCTGACTAGAGTCACATCCAACAGCGTGACTGTCACGCTGTCACCAATTTGTACTAGCTTCAAGTTCACACTGCAATCCAGGGCTTATCTGATTCTATTCGACTCTTTTGATTTCACTGATGTCAAATCTGATCCTTTCGAAGTGATCTACACACGGAGGGCTCGTACAGAGAACCAGATTCTACTCTAGACATTTACCGACAAGCCTACTTGCCGGCTCATATGCTCCTGTAGTCGAAGCCATACGGAGTTGCGTCTGGCAAATCTCCGTACATACTACTATTCAAAGGACTTAGAAAAGATCACTATATCTGTGCAAGATAGATCATGCCAACACATCATACATGTCACTCCAAATCTGGGCCGCGAGAAAAAGAAGCCTTCACTGGCAATTGCTCCCAGCTTGAATACCGAGTAGCTAGTCATCGATTGCCACTGGTTTAGGAGTTGGAAACGTTCAGTGAACATGCTGATAAACCATGATGGTGTATGAGCCATGTGGGATGATCAAAAGCTCGTTCCCCGATCTTGGTGAATGCATTTCTTTGAGGCGACCTCTTGAACACCCACCGAAGCTTCTCACGGAGGCCGATACGCTTCGTCTGGGGGCTGAGTATGCAATGATGAATGTACATTGAACGTGTTGATATATGGATGCTGTGAATGATGAACAAGTGTACAAAGAATGTGCCCAGAATCCTACTACTAGAAACAAATCAGAAAGTCCTCGCCCATAGTGAGGAATCACCGACCCACCAATGTACTATTAAATCGTTTCTACACTCCAAAGCCCACTCTACTACCCTCCACCCAAACGCACACAACATGTACTAAATCCGCACCGTGGATTAACTCCGCTACCCTCGCCTCCGCGTCACCAAATTCGATCACTCCGAATATCTATCATCTTCCGGAATCGTCGGTGTCATCGTCTCAATGACCTTGCTGACCCTCTCATATACGGCAAACACGATAGCCTGTCCAGGTGCAACACGCAGGATGCGCGGTGTAATACCCTTGTAGAACGACCTCACACCTTCTTGCTTCCACATATCGTCGGCGATGGTGATTATGCGGCGGAGAGCGGATACACCAGGCTCGGCTGTCGCTTTCTGGAGACCTGGAATCAGCATCAGTAACGAAAAAGATGCCAAGAGTACTGTAGAATCATACGAGTCTTGATTGTGTCTATAGGGGCATTGGATAGCGGACCAGCCGCTCCAGAGAGTAAACCAATCAGCATGTGCTGGTATGAAGGCAACTCTTGTAACTCGGGTTGCATGCGGTGAGCAAACTTTTTGACTTCCTGGTACACGGTGAAGTTGGCACCTGTGTAACACTCAAATGAGTCAGACTGAAGGAGGCGTTATGGAAAACAATGACCTTGATTGGTAGCTTGTCGCAAAGCGGTGAGAGAAACACCACGATAAAGAGTTGCAGGGCCTTCTTCTCGCACAATAGTATAAACAGCATGGGCTGCGTTACGATAGCGAGGGGTTTCAAGGGGATCCGCGAGTGAGTGCTGCTGCGCTTGAAGTCGAATCTTCACAACTTCCATTGGTGTAACCACAGCAACTGCTTCCGTGGTTCCTGCAGCGAGACCAGCTATGTATGGACAGTAAGCTGTGTGTTTGAAAATAGGCGCTACAGCAACATACCAAGAAAGATGTTTCCGGTGCTGGTTTTCCCAGTCTCCTTGTCTGCCAACCATCCTTTATACGCCTCAAAACTCGCAAATCGAATGGCCATCTTTGGTACGATTCCAGAGAGCACAGCGCCGAGACCCTTGTACAACGCCAATGGCGTTTCTCGTCGAACAATGTACACACCAGTAGCGAAGAAGCCCCTCGGTTTTGTCTGTGAGACTCGGGTCAGAATAGTCATGAGAGGCTTATTTGAGCGACTCACGCCGGGGACACGCCCTGACCTGGAGAGCTGCATTCGCACTTTAATGGTGTCTAACGGTTGACATGCTAACTATTGGCGATGTCGAAGGTCAGACGAGCATTGAGAACGATGCGGCACAGACATACCGCTTCACAAGCTCCAGCAATACCGCCTGCAGTGATATGCGTGGCGAATCCGACTGGCTTCTTGTTACCCGATGGTGGCATGATAGATGCAGTCGAAGGAGAGGTATATGGGAATAAAGGAGAAGGAGACGAAAGAGAGACCAAGCATATTTAGGAGTGCCGATGACATTATGAAGGTCTGTGCTTTCGGGAGAGTGATCCCCTGTCATGTGAAAAACGCCCAGCCCCGCACTCATATTTTGTTTCCACCGTGATTGGTTCCGCCCGTGCGGGTTTCCGTTCGGCATTCGGTCCTCCCTCCTCTACAACCTGAAGGAACAGTGTAACTGCATACTCCATGCCGTGCGGGTCGAAGAAATTCCTGACGTATTATTGCTAGTCGGTTGGCCTAGAAAAACGGCTCTGGAACGCTCCATGTAACCAGTACCCCCAATTGAACGTAGTTGAAGGTCATATGGCAAATCCTGAGTTTCTTGTTATGTCCGCTGCCGAGTACAGACAAGTGAAGGAGTTTGTGCGTACTTGCGTGTGGTCCCAATAACCTCAGTACTGGCCATGTACCGGTAACTTGACGGTGATGCAGAGTTAACTATAATTTAAGAACCTCAGGATTTTCGTCCCAGACCTGTCGCACAATCAGAGATGCACAAGGATCAACTAACATTTAAAACTCACAGTCAGAGACCTCGTATGCGATGTCCTGCCCGCTTTGAAGACGTTCATGGATGGTGGGAGAAGATAGAGGCTCACACGCGATGGCCTCGGGGAATGCCTGCCTTTTTGTTTTCAATAACTCATCACCGCCGTGATTACGCCTTTCCTCGAAGGCTTCACGCGATATCAGTCCACAGCCCCACTTACAGCTACCTGCATGTCTCAATGGAAGCTTTGAATTGAGATATCTTAGACTCTGTATGTCCTCTCATTCGCGAAGTTCAAGCAATTCTTGGTTGACTTGGAAAGCGTCATGCGAGAAGTGCATATGTACGTCAACCTTCCAAGAACTTTGGAGTAAAGGGAGAAGTCTCAAAAGGTCACACAAAGTTGTATGGACGCGAGCAGAAAGCTGGGGTTTAGGATGAAAGGCTCAGGTGCGTTCTTCCCTTGCTCGTTACTATGCTTGGGTCATCAATTCCGCCTCAGATGCAGGTCCTCTTTTGGGCAAGACCTTATTCGCTCCCGACAGCTAGCTCGGCTATACCAAGCGATTTTGCGAGCGATTGAGCCTGGAAAGATTATTCCTGCATGTAGGCTGTTGTCGTCATCCGTGCCCGTCGAATTTGCAACCCTACTTATTGAGACATACGCTCTCCGCCAGCTCCAAATGCTGCCAGACGCTCCTACGTATGCACAGCTATCCGGGGCTTTCAGATCTCCGAGACATTCAGTGTTTAATTTCCAAATATAGTTCGTAACTTATTTGCTATTATCGTCTTCTCTCTACTGATGATGGAATGTTCCAACGCGATTCCAGCGTTCATGACGATTCTCTACGATACTCTCTGTCCGAAGTGCATAACAGCTAGCCTAAGCTATGCCTCCTGTGTTACCGATTCCATCGCTTCAGCTACTTACGCAGTCGCGTAAGACGCAATGCATGATGACGCCGTTTTTCGGTGGGTTCTTCTGCTACATTGCCGAGGAGGATCAAGGAATTGCTTGGTGTAACGTACCTTGCAAGCTACCAGTAAGTCTGAACAGCTATCTGTAAACGTATCCTGGTCACCGCCTGGCTCGACGGTGTCCCTCTGGAATAGTGCTGCCCCCTACTGAGCGAGGCGCGTGCCCAAATCTACAGATGTCGCGTCCATCTAGGGCAGAGTTCGAAGGAGAAATCACTCAATCTTTTGTGTTCCGAATGAGTACCTGGTGCTTCGTTCATCTCCAATCCAATCGGTGAATGATCATGACTCGGTTTAAGCCGGGGTTGATTGAGTCGTACCCAAAAGTCAAGTACCGTGGTGAGTTTTGTGCCATTCTTGGATTGAATTTGCTAAGAACGGGCTACTTCAAATAGATATCATACATACAGATTAGAAACTACACGTGGGGGAGTTGAAGGAGCACGGATATCTAATCCATTTTTTTATTGGCTCTACAAGGCATCGCTGGTCTGCACAAGCGACATCGCCGCACTCTTACTCGTGGAATCCCTATGCTGTCTTTGGAGCCTGCCACCTCCTCCAGTGTATTGTCGATGTTGTCCATTGTTATCGTACGCACTTCTATGTTTCCTCGTGGGACGAGGTTAGCTAGCAAGTCGCTGAACGATGAAAGCCGACTGGCGAGGTCGGATGGGTGCGGTCTTGTTCGAGGACAAGCCTCGTGCTGAAGCACCCAGATGGGTTTCCCTGGAAGCGATCAAGGTTCAGTCGAATTTATCTGTGACATCTACGCAAAACTCACCACTCCTCAGACTCATTTCCCATTCCCAGCGATGGATGTCATCGTCGTCGGCGAATCGATCCCAGTCTCCAGGTGCTGCGAGGATAATCACGGATCGTGCACACTGGAATGCTTTGTGGATACCGTCGAGAACTTCTTCTCGATTCGCCTGTCTGCTCATTTGGTGCTGATCAAGCCATACTGTGACACCCATGGCTTCTAGGACCTCAGCAACCAGTCGTGCCATGACACGACCACGTTCCTGCTTCCCGTCCCGAGTGTACCACCTGTAGAAAATAATGCAGTCGTAGGTGGGGGCGTTCACTTTCGACCCGACGACTTGGTCATTAGCGTTTTAATCTGGTAACTAATGACTTGTAAACTCACCGTGTCGAGTCATTATGGAACTTTTATCGTTCTGAACCATACTTGTTGCGAGCTAGGGTGGCAACCAAGCTCTGCAGAGGTCAACGAATTAGGCTCGGTACTCAACAAAGCGAGCCCGAATATATGGGAAGTAAGAACCTGGTCGGTAGCTGGAGGTGGCTGAAAAGTGATCTCAAAAGGGGATGCATATATGGAAGAATGCATGCTGTCCGTTGTCGGAGTAAGTGTTATGATCTCAAAATGATGGCAGCGTAGTCGGTATTAATCAAAAGTTTAGTCCTGCCGACAAAACCGGTCACACGAGCAAAAAATAGGGCTCCTAGGCGGACGGACGGACGATAATCGCTTCGGATGGGGCGATGAGTGGAATGTTCCAAGTGGCATCGGTGAGTACGTTCGCCGTTCCAGAAGTCACAAATTACACCTGAGTCTGATTAAGGCAAACTAGGACTCCTTCAAAAGAAGCAGAAAGTCGTGTTTTGACTTCAGCTTTACATTCTCCCACAATGTCTCTTCCTAGTGCGTCCGTCGCCTTCACCCCAGTCAAGCTCGGCTCTCTCCAACTTTTACACCGTGTCGTCATCAGCCCACCATCTCACGATGCTATTGCGTCAGATATCCATGACTTCTGTTGGTCCTTCTACCCTGTCTGCTTTGTATCTCACGCATCAACTTATCCCTCCAGATCACAAGTGTACAACTGAAGGGGGACTGATCGTCGTACCATTCAATGATGCATATACCGACGCTCCAGCTCACAAGCGTATCGCAGAAATTATTCACCGTTCAAAAGGTGTAGCATTCTCTTTGGGTATGTTCAAGTTTGTACTGTATTAGCGATTTGTCCCCACTAAAGCTCTTCCTTGGTCAGTGGACGCTCCTGATGGACCCGCTGAGAGCCTGTTCAAAGGCCTACGGGAACGAATCGCAGAAGCAACATCGTATGGCTACGACGGGATTGAACTCGACATTTGTAAGTGCCACGCGATTATGCGACATAAGTTAATGCTGAAGATGTAAATAAGCCCAAGGTTCTGTTCTGCTGAGCACTTTGCTGAAGTCTCCAGAGCAAGCAGTACATAAACTTTCAGAAATCTTGAAAGCGGTTGTGGCTGTTGTTCCGGAGGACCGACTGGGTATCCGTTTCTCCCCCTTTGCTATCGTTGATGGCGATCGTGTATCCAACTTCCTTCAATTCTACACCGCTATCATCGAGTCAATCAAACGAAGTCACCCGTCCTGTGCCTTTGTGCACTTTGTCGGCAGTACTACATTTGAAGACTTCGAATATTCTAGCAACGAGTCTTTGGACGCGTTCCGAGCTGCGTTGGCATTCCCCGCCCCATTAGGCAGTACGGAAAGCGGCAGCATCCGATTTATATCTTCTGATGGGTACACCCCGGAAGAAGCCTTGCATGCGTCTGCACGCACTGGGGAATTAGTTTCATTCGGTTCGACGTCGCTCGCCAATCCGAACATAATGCCTCTCCTTCGTGACGGCCTCCCACTCTGTCATCTCCCTCGTGTATCCCAGCGTATCTCCGACATTCTCACAGCATTCCGAGAGGGCAAGGAATACGTCTTCAACTGGGATTCTAATCAGCATGCGCGAGTCACAAGCGCAATGAAAGACCTCGGGGAGTACTTGGGTCACTTTGAGCCCGCCCTGTCATACGAGGGCACCGACAAGAAGGTTGTATGGCGCAAATCATGCTGGTTCGCATCGAAAGGCATTGCGCACCCGCTCCTCGACACCGAGTCGGAGATTGCCAAGTTTGACGGTGACCTAAAAGATGGTCTCTCGGGCTTGGTGGCACTTCAAGACACACGCGTCAGGGCGTCTCTTGAATACCTGAAGCACGTCTTGGATAGTACCCTCGTCTCCTGTAGCCGTGCTATTGGACTCGATACGGAGATGATTCAGCGCTGCACTGTGCGGTATCGAATAATCAAATATGTTGCACATGCGGGGAACCCAGGAGGAATCGGTCTTCATCCTGACGGGAACCTACTCTCTGCGCTCATCACCGATGGACCTGGGCTAGGGGTGTACGATTTTGACGGAACGTATCGTGAACCTGGGTTTGGAGGGAGCATCCTCATGGGCGGGTCAACGTTGTATAGATGGTCCAAAGGAGCTTACCGGCCGACCTTCCATGACGTTAGTATTGGTCAAGAGCAACGAAAGACGTCCATTGTTGCGTTCTTCAATTTCCCTGACATGAAGGATATCCCACGAAGTGTAGCACCAGGTGAAGTAGACGGCAGTTTCTTCCACGATATCAGGCGCATCAAAGAGGACGATAAATCTCCTACTGGAGAGCTGGCACCGCTCTGGGATGTAATTGTTAATAAGCATAAGCTTGTTCTACCTTCATAGCTCTATACATCTTGTTATTCCAAGTAGAATATGCATAAAATTTCAAACAGCGAGTACAACCTATCCATTCAATCTTCACGTTGTGTATAAGGGTCACTTGTTCGCCTAAGTGAATGTTGCATCCCGACGTTAATTGTCGGTCGTGTAAGTGTGAGTATAAGGGGCAACTCACCTCAGGGCAGTTAAAAAGGAGATTTCAAGTTGTTCGTATCCGAAAAACGCTGCAGGAGTAAACCGAAGAGTGAATGACCAAAGAATAACAACGGGGAGGTAATCGTATGTTCTGCCTCCGCGAAGCACATCTATGAAATCAGAAAACAGTCGAAGCGATGAAGATAAACCGCACACTTACATACTTTTAGTTTTCCCAACCGTGACTATTGATATCTACCGACTGCAATCCAGGCTTCGAACTTCTGAGGCTGAGCTTAAAATGATCATGCTTTCTGTGCTGCAAAACTCTGCCAGTGAAAGAACAAAGGTGGGCAAGCCTGAGGGTCTCCCGAAGATGTGCTCCTTCGCGCCTACTAATCTCCGTATATCTTCAATTGAGATGAATACTGAGAAAGAGCGGGAGTGGCGCAGAGAAGTTCGCATAACACCTATGCTGCGTCAGGTCGAGATCTCTCCTACAACGTAGGTGGCGGCTTCGCCGCGGTGTTTCTATTTCTTGGTCGGGTGCCTGGATGACCAACGAAGTCACCAACGCCAGAACACACTTGCCTGGGCCCGTTTTGGAAATGACTGAAGCAGTTTCTTCACGATATCAAGAACATGTAACTCGGGACGGTATTAATACCAAATCGAGTCCTATGTATACCAAGTAGCGATTGATTTTAATGCTGATGCGCATCAGAGAATGCTACTGGTCACTCACCTATTCTTCTAGATCCTTCAGTTCGCTCTGTTTCACACCCTCGTCAGCAATCTTGAGGTGATGGTGGTGAGAATTCAAGAGGCTCTACAGTTACTGTCGATGCCGTGACTCTGACCTGTGGGCACGTGTTCGTACCAAAACTTTTCTGCTTCCCCCACGAACCTCGCCTGGAAAGTCGACCAGAGACTTTGCTCGTACGCGGTTCTGTCAGATGTTCCGGTCACTTGTGATATCACTTGACTGTGGTTGGGCCCTTCTCTGGAGTGGCAGTCTTCGAACAAGGCTAGCTCGGAAAACGCACTCTTACATTTTGCGAACATTGCTCTTGAAAGGGCATTATCTCGAGTGCTCTACCTGCGATCATCTGGTCCGAGTATTGTGTGGACAATGGGTGGACCGTGGCATTATCCTTGAGCCCCACCATTTATAGCCTGTGGACAATGAACGGCCACCGTTTGGTTCCTTTGTTCTGTGGCAAGACATCTATAAAGGGACTCAACGCCTGCAAGCTGTATCTCATTCAGCTCCCCGATCGCCTTCATATCCCGAGTCGCCGTTCATTAAATCATGTCTCTTGTACGTTCTGGTGCTTGTACTTGTCCACCTACTGAGTTTATCTCATCTTACCTCTAGACCAATGCCGACAGCATCTGCGATGCTCGCCACGAAATCAAGAAAATACAGAAAACAAACACCTCTTCCTCGGTAGAGACTGTTGAGGAAGAAGGATCTTTCGATGACGGCTATACACTTTCTGCGTACGGTGATATCTCTCACTCGGAGATATATTTTGTGCCCAGCGTGCCGTCCGAGACGTGTCCAAGTCCAACAAGGCAGTCTTCGACGTATCGAAGAAATGCGAAAAAACCTCCACCTCCTGGGTTGAGAAAGAACAACTTGTTACGGATGCGGTCGAAGGTACGTTCAAGATCTGTCCATCCGATGATTTCCTCATGGTCCATTCCAGTCTTCAGAAGAGCAAAATGTTGCACAATTGGCACAGAAAGCGGCCATGTCGCAACCAGAGCTCGACTTCAACACGCTCGTTGCAACTCTTCGTCAGGCACGGTCCAACATCGCAAAGGATAGACCTACTATGCCCTACCTCAAATGTATCGAGGCCAAGGCGCGCTCACCTCGGTCCACTCGAAAGCCCATTGAAGATAAGGATGAAGAGATTCAGGTAGAAAAGGCGGTTGTAAAGAAACCAGGTACAGCTCAAACCGTCCCCGTCCCCTCACCTTTGAAACTGGTCAACTCTCCTACGCGCCCGGATAAGAAAGCTAATGCGCCTTCTCCTTCTCCAAAGCCTCCAGCTAGCCCGAAGCCTTGGCGCGCGAACGGGTTGCCTCGAAGGGGCCCGCTGCCTCGATGGGATTTGATGGACCCTGATGTCATTTTAGAGGGCAAGAATTACAGGTTAAAATCCTGCCTTTCTACCTAATACCTGTATACTATAATAAATTCGTGCTGTATCCTTACGCTCACTATGTTATTACAATTTTTGAAGCATTCAACGATGTGTGCAATAACAAATGCTCTCGACCCTGGACGTCCGGGCTCCGAGGACTCTGTATGACGATGGCAAGCTGCATAGGTACTTAGTCGCTGTCACGACCCTCGCACCTTTGTCGCGCTTTCCTCCAACATCATCCTCTGCCAACCGAAGCTTACTCGAATGGACGGTCATGATGATCAAGTGTCTGCCGAGAGTCCATTGCAGGAAGCCTCTGAAACGTCAACAACAAAAAAACAAACCAATAGACGATACATCACAAACGCAGGAACTGCTCTGCTGAAAGGTCTGCGGAGAAATTTATACGGGAAAAAATATGGAACTGACCAGTTTTGACCTCTAGAAACATTTTTTGACCAAAAGATCACACTGCCCACGAAGGAACAAAAAGATGACCTATTGAGACGAATTCACGTATGTGTCGCGTTTCTATCCTCTTGTACCGACACTGCAATCATTAGGTCTACTAGGAACTCCCAGGCTGTGAAGGATATACGTTGGGTCATCTCAATGCATGGTTTGCTTCTCGACGAAAGGCGCAAAGAGACGCCCAAAAGCAGGTCACTGTAGTATCCTGTGCGTCCTTACAATTCTTTGCCATTTCTCGGTCGAGCTAATTGTACGAATTTGAGCTGCATACCCGACTTTGAATCAAGAATCTCTGGAAACACTGTCTACGCTTTTCAAGGAAACTCCGAGCCCTTCCCAGATAGTCATGAGTGTCTGGGCTACACTTCTCAAAGCGAAAGCTGCAGATGTTGAAGCATGGGTATATGAACAGCAGCAGCAAAAGAGTCAACCTCCAACTCCTCAGACACCTTCCGTGCCAGTACCTACTTCGGCCAATCCTTATCTATATCACCTATCAGGACCCGTTATAACACCCTTCGCAACGCCCCCAAATGGCTCGGTCTATTTTGTGCCCCCACAACCTGCTGTCAAGACAGAGCAATTTACGCAGTGGATTAATGCCCCTCTACCGCCGCCTTCCGAGAACCAACCAGATCAAGTGGAAACGGACGAAGTGCCTCTACCGACTTCACCTATAGCCAGGGTGAGTTGCTGTTCGACAAGTTTTCACCTCTCTTACCTTGAGTGCGTATAACAGACGAAAGACTTGGCCAGGTCGACCTTACTTCTCGCGATCCACGACGACCTGGGGTCGTTGAAGCCACCGGATAAGCCATCGGATATCAACGAGTTTCAGGCAAAGTTCTCTCCTTACCAGAAGATGATGGACACATTATTGGAACGCATAAATGATGGTTCATTAGAGAAATGGAGATTACGCTGACCGGGGGCATACAGTAGCCCACGGCCCTGATCAAGGGCGCAGATATGCTGTGGGCCTAGTCAGCTACAAGGGCCTCAACCATTTCATCCTCTCAGGTATTGTTATTTTCGTATGTCGGCTCCATTCCTGACACCAATGGACAGAGCGCAATTGAAGGTCCCCAAATTGCCCCAGATTGTACCTAATGAGGTATTCACCACCAGTGTAATACAATGCCCGTTCGTTCTCGCTTGCTTTCCCCGAGAGTATCTCCATACCAATACGTGGTAGCAACGTGGATGGTAAAAATCTACTGTGCATCAGGGGCGGCGAATCGGCGTTGCACCGCCCTCGGCTTGTCTTACAAGATCACCTTTTCCAGGCTTATAAGGGAGAATACAAAATACGCTCATGACGAATCCAACAGCCACCTTTCACTTGCTCTCTCCCTATGGCCGTTCCAAAACCCTACACACTTGAAGTTCCACAGCAATTCCTGGACTGGGTAAATGTTCGCGTTAAGACCGCACGTACCATTCCTGACCTCGACCATCCTTCCGGTGGTGAATGGAATGATGGAATACCTACCACCGTCATGGAGGAATTGGTCGACTACTGGAAGACCCAATATGACTGGAGACGGGTCGAAAAGAACATAAATGATACATACAAGATGTTCACGATTGACCTGGAAGAGGACGAGGAGCTTATCACGCTGCATTTCGTACATCACCGCAGTAAGCGAAGTGATGCCATTCCTCTCATTTTTTGCCATGGATGGCCCGGAAATTTCATGGAGGTACGTGAATCACTCGCTAAAGTTTGGATACACTTGCTTACATGTCGCACAAAGGCGGAGAGTCTGCTCAAGCTCACTGATCCGGAGGACCCCACGGAACAGGCTTTCCATATTGTCGCACCCAGTATCCCCGGATTCGCACTCTCGTCTTCTCCGAAGGTAAGGAACATCGGGTCAGAACAAGGGGCAGAGACTGATATTATTACAGAAACCAGGTTCGATGGCTGTAACCCATATCGCTCGCCTGTATAACAAGCTTATGCATGCACTTGGCTACAAGAACTATGTCGCACAAGGTGGTGATTGGGGATCCTTCATCACGCGAAGCCTCGCCATTCAATTCCCTCAGTCATGCTTCGCCATTCACTTGAACTTCGCGATGTGTCTTGCGCCCTCGCCCCTTCGTAACCCCTTGGCCATTTTCTATCTACTCACTCGCTGGTTCACCCCAGCAGAGAAAGAAAACTTGAGCCGCGTGCAATGGTGGATGAAATCCGAATCCGGATATTACCACATCCACTCCACGAAGCCCCAGACCATTTCGTATGGTCTTCTCGATTCACCGATCGGGATGCTGGCCTGGATACGCGAGAAGGTTAATGCTCTCGCTGAGCCAGATTTTGTATGGGAACCCGAGCTTATCATCACGTATACGATGCTCTACTTGCTCTCCGGAAGTGCCAGTCACGCGCGAATATACAAGGACAACATCCCAAGTGTTAGCAAGGAAGTCATGGAACCGATAATGCCATCTTCTGTCGCTGTTGGCGTTAGTTGCTTTCCGAAGGATGTGGGGAATATGCCCAAGTGGTGGGCGGAGTGTTTTTTCCCAAACATCGTGTTTTGGAAAGACCAAGAAAAGGGAGGACACTTTGCATCGGTGGAAGTGCCGGAACGGCTTTTAGGCGATCTTCAAGAGTGGATTAGCGCAGTTCGCTTCAGAGGGAGCTCACAAGCTTGGGAGGCTCTACTCAAATCCGGAGCCCTGGCATGACTGGTTAACCCGCGGAACTATTTATCGCTACAGTATCATCGATGGAATACAAAGTAATTCCTGTCCACTGGGCAACATTTTGGTGGCACATCATACTTTCCAGTCCTGGGAAGCACATGAAGAAATGTCTGTAGACAAAGTTGAGACAAAGACCTCATCGTTCACGCCAACTCTTTACATAGTTACTCTTACCATAGCCGGCGTTTTCTCCCGAACACGAACATGAAGGGACATCTTGATCTAGCTCTGTGTCCCTGTCACTTTCTCATACATATGTAGTTCAAACTTCAAGGAGTTGTTCTCGTCTGTGAACGACGGTGAATAACCGTGACCATTCATAAATTGTCTCTCCATTGTATGTGCTTTTTACTTGAACGTGTCGTAAAGATCTACACCAGAATCAGAGTACTTTGAGTAGCGGTCGCGTGCACGCGCAATCGAAGCCATGACTTGACAGTCATGATGAACCGAGTTTCCCTTGGACCAACTCTTTCTTGTATTCTCCCACCATGGCCGTTCCGAAACCCTACAAGCTCGAAGTTTCGCAGGATCTCCTAGACTGGGTCAATACTCGTGTTCAGACAGCCCGTATCATTCCCGACCTCGACCATCCTTCTGGCGAAGAATGGAATGACGGAACACCTACCGCCGTCATGGAGGAACTGGTGAACTACTGGAAGACCCAATACGATTGGAGACGCGTCGAGAAGAACATCAATGATACATACAAGATGTTCACAATTGACTTGGAGGAAAACGACGAGCTCATTACATTGCATTTTGTGCATCATCGTAGCGAGCGTAGTGATGCCATTCCTCTTATCTTCTCTCATGGATGGCCTGGGAACTTCTTGGAGGTGTGTTCGCACTGTTTGGAGTAGTATCACATTCTGCTCACACGCTACGCATACAAGGTGGAGAACGTGCTCAAACTCACCAATCCAGAAGACCCCCAGGCACAGGCCTTCCATGTCGTCGCACCCAGTATTCCAGGATTTACTCTATCATCCTCGCCAAAGGTATGTCGTCTAGGAGAAAGCTATAATACAGCAAACACCAATGATTTTGTCCACAGAAACCAGATTCATTGGTAGTGACCCACATTGCCAGCTTGTATAACAAGCTCATGAACGCACTTGGCTACAAGAATTACGTTGCCCAGGGCGGTGATTGGGGCTCCTTCATCACCCGGAGCCTCGCTCTCCAATTTCCAGAATCGTGCTCCGCCATTCACATAAACTTCATCTTTTGTGTTCCACCCTCTCCCCTACGCAACCCCATAGCTATCTTCTGGCTTCTCACTCGCTGGTTCACAGCGGATGAGAAGGAGAAACTGAAGCGCATGCAATGGTGGATGAAATCCGAGTCTGGTTATTCCCTGATTCAGGGAACCAAGCCCCAAACCGTCTCATACGGCCTTCTCGATTCGCCCATTGGAATGTTAGCCTGGATTCGCGAGAAACTACAGAGTCTCGCAGAGCCAAATCATGTTTGGCAACCGGAGCTTGTTATCACATATACGATGCTTTACCTGCTTTCCGGAAGCGCTGGCCACGCACGAATCTACAAAAGCAATATCCCGACTCTCAGACAGACTGTCATGGAACCAAAATTCCCATCTTCTGTTGCTGTAGGCGTCAGCTGTTTCCCGAAGGATGTAGGGTATGTTCCAAAGTGGTGGGCGGATTGTTCCTTCCCGAACATTGTCTTTTGGAAAGAGCAGGAAAAGGGAGGTCATTTTGCGTCGGTGGAAGTGCCAGAAGGGCTTTTGGGCGATATTCAGGAGTGGATTGGGACTGTTCGCTCCAAAGGTAGCTCACAAAGTTGGGAAGCTCTGCTCAAATCTGGAGCTACTGTATGATTCATATGCTGCGGTGTGTCCCCTTGCATTGAATTCTTACGCGTTTATTGGTTGTATACAGATAGTAATTTGAATTGTACAATCATTTACTGTCATACTACTTCACCTTTGCTACTCCCTAGAGGTACGTCCTATGGATGAACATATGTTGCAAGTGATGCTGGAGGATCTATAACTTGCCTGCAAGCTTGGCAACCTGCGCTGCCGCCCAAATCTCTTCGATAGCACTGACGACGTTATCCGGCAATGGCCCACTCTCAACCGCGTCAAGGTTTGAATGGAGTTGTTCGATAGTCGAGGCCCCGAGAATTATCCCGTCGCCATGCTCCTTAGAGAGTTTAGAGTGCCAGACGGCCCATCTCAGCGCAAGGGTGTGTCCAGTAATCCCGTTCGCCGAAGCTAGCTCTCTGATCTTCTCCGCGGCTTCCACGAGGTGATCTTGATAGTGACGTTGTCGATATATTTGACCCATCCTGCCCTAAGATGTAGAGTCAGCGCAACTCACTGTGAATGAAGCACCATTAGAGCCTTGCCTGGTCGAAACGACCGCCATCCCGTTCTCGATAGGATTTGGCGTTGAATATCC
Source organism: Paramarasmius palmivorus (assembly GCA_037176845.1). Taxonomy (NCBI): domain Eukaryota; kingdom Fungi; phylum Basidiomycota; class Agaricomycetes; order Agaricales; family Marasmiaceae; genus Paramarasmius; species Paramarasmius palmivorus. The sequence goes on along the minus strand of JAYKXP010000051.1, from coordinate 343,020 downwards.
CACCTCCTGCCGGACTATATGCGTAGAACGACATCCCATGCTTCCTCGCCACACCAAACAGCTTGTCTTCCAAACCCCTCATCAACACGCTATAATCTCCTTGGTACACATTCGGCTTAACTCCTAGACCTTCACTTTCACATGTATCAAAGAACTGCTCCAAAACATCCGGCGCGGCATTCGAAATCCCAAACAGCTCAAACTTTCCATCCTTGTAAGCCTTGGCCATAGCCTGACAAGTTTCAGGGATGGGAGAAGTATCATCGTACGCATGCAAGTATTCGATGTGCAACTTGTCCATCTGAAGCGCCTTCAATGACCCATCAATGCTCTTCTCCACCATCTCCTTTGAATGAGTGTTGGGCGGATTAAACCTCAACTTGGTATCGATGATGAAAGGTACACCCTGAAGTACGTCGCCATCCTTCGGCAATACCTGTAGAGTTTCGCCCATGAGAGGCTCACAGGTCTCGGGGGCACCTGGAGGATAGTTCCTGGCAGTGTCCAAGTCCCGATAACCACGACGGGCAAACGCCGCGAGGTATTCCTTCGTGGTGTCCACGGTAGTGAAGCGTGCGAGCGAACTGGCTGGATCGCCTATGGATCCCATTCCAAGGATGATTTTGAGGCCATTGACAGTCTTCGGGAGGGGTTCAGAAGGAGACATGGTGGTCGAGGGAAGAGAGGAGATAGGGAGCTTGTCTTCATATAGATGTTGAACGTTGATTTATAATGTTCAATTCCCGATGGTAATCAGTTGACTACTGAGATGACGAAAATAGCCGATAGGCAATTCATTGCCTCGGTCACAGCCCGAGGACGAAGTGGATCATTTTTCAATCGAGTTCCATCCTAAGATTAGTTGACATTTCATCGTTGATAATACATAACAAGGGGTAGAAAATAAGAATCAATTCTATGATTTTGGGTGTAAGATTTTGAACTTGGAGTACACATGTTGAATGGCTCACCTCCGGTATCCTGAATACAGTGATTTCCTAGGGTTTGGTGATGAAGATCAGTCGATGGCGCCTTAAAATCGTAAAAAAAGAACATGCCTGTTGTTTGAAGTACCTCCTGTTCTCCTCATCAATCAGCACCAGGTTCAAATAGTACCGCGTGCTAAACTTCTTGTTGACGTCTCTGAAAGTGGGGGTGAGGTCGAATCCACCAAGGAAAAGTCGAATTGGAATGGTTTCACCTATAGAAGATGTCAGTCAAGTAAACTTCAAGTGAGCGTGTCACAACATACCCCTCACGGGAGCACCATCCATAATCTCGAACTTCGTTATCGTTTCGCTCTCGTTGTACTGATTCGGCGGTGCACCAGTTGTTTCTCTTCGGATGATGGAGAGTTCCATGTGTTTAATCTTTATCCGGACCAGCAAAAAGTAAATCTTCCCGACGATGACATCCTTCAAGTGGTATCTGGGAACAAGGTTTGAGCGACTATTGACATGGTGGTGAGAAGACATACTTCGACTTGTTATACTCGAACTCAATGTGTAGACAGTCCTCAATACCAACTTCCATCTTGATAGAGTTGTTACTATCCGGTGGCATACGGAACGAATGCACCCAGATATCCTTCTCTTTGACTACGTCTGCCATTCGCCGTGATATCGTCACTCGAATATAATATCTGTAGTTCTCTCATGAGTGTGTCCATAGACCGAAAATTATGAGGGCCTATGTACCTCAGCTTCACATTTATCCCCTGGTAGCTCTCGAATTGCTTTTCCACATTCTTGAAGTTGAAATCAAAGGTCTGTGCTTGTCTCATTTCCCCCGGTGCTGCCAGCTCTTGCGATAGTGACAGAAACTCGTGGTGATGACCACGGTCATAGAATAACTCTGTGTCATGGGATACGTTAGGGTCTTTGCTGTAAGTATGACATGAACTGGACTGGAGAGGAAAGGGGAGCGACGTGTCTCGAGAGACCGACTCGTGGAACACATACCTATACTGCCCACGAACTCGACCTTTATTCCATCATGCGATGTCTTCTTTCCGTCTCGTACTCTTATGGCTACCTAGAGAACGTCTCAGCTACCGTTCATAATTTGGGATTGAAAAGAAAACATACCGTCCCACCGACCGAATCCCCATCATAGTAGACTGGACAAGATATACTCTTGTCCTTCTCTCCTTTCATCTCTACTTGCTTCCTGATCTCTTCTCCCTCCAGCTTTATGTCCACGTCGATGGGTGTTGCGAAGAAGTAGGCAGCCATGATTGTCAATGAGCTGCGATTTCGGAGTGTGGTAGAAGGAGAGGATTATAAAGTTTTATCCTGAGAGTCTGAGCTGGAGTTGAGGCGGAACAGTTGAGGTTCAAAGGCGTCGGAGGAATCGCTTCAGCGCCGTCTACGACGCGCAGTTGATAGACTCGCGGCTCGGTGACATAGCTCGTCAGTCCCTCTAGGTCCCTCTTTCCTAATTTTCTCACCCCTAGTACCGGGGTCTTCTTCTAATTCGGGCTTTTATATGTGAACTACAAAAAATGTTGGTTATGTACAAGTGTAATTGTCCATTGTGTTTGCACACCGAGAGATTATAGTATCTGAGTGACAAGAAAGTAACCGCCCCTACATAAACATACACCCGCTGTTGGCTTTGCTCAGGGACTCAAGCTCGCTTTGGTTGCACAAAAGGTCAAACGGGAGACACAATTGACACCGGGACACGCACTTCACCTAATGAAATGGTTCAGAATCGGTATCCTGTTCTGAGGTCTGTGGGACTCACGGTGTCGTCGTTGTAAACTGAACGAAAAGATCCATCTCCGTATCAACTGTGGCTAGGCTTGTGGAAGGAACACGGTGCATCTCTTGATTTGTCGCGTCAAACATGGCCATTTCTCCGGTATCTGATGTGCTTAAAGCAGCCGCTTTCTTAGCTCGCTTCCTCTCTCGTCTTAACGCAATCTGCTCGAGGCGACATTCGACGTCCACCAGGTCCATACTGAGGCCTGAAGCCCAGATTTGGAGCTTCGTGGGCGAAGGATGTGGGTATCTGGTTGCTAGATTTCTCAACACGTCCATCTGCCAGTCTGGCGGCATTGTTGCAGGTGGATCACCTGCGACGAAAAAGGTCAGAACACTACTCATTCGACGAATTGCATGACACCACACCAGTCAGTGAACAACCATCCAAACTCGCGCCCTTTTCGTTGATCTTTGTCGGAGGTGCGTTCCTGGTAGTTTTTGCAATACGCCTTTGGTCGGAGAACCATCTTCGCAATCTCTCGAGAGTGTAGTGGCGGCAACCCTGGATACTCTGTAGTATAACCAATCGATTAACCCAGTTAGATCTGGGGAGCATTGCTGCGTACCTTGACTCCGAGCAAAATGTCTTCTAGTTGTTCTTCTGTAGGATGAGTTATGTGGCTATTGTAGAAGTAATCTATCGGCCTCCGTTGTCAGTTACTTAAGGTGTCGATAGGTGAGAGACTGACCTTTAAGAAGTGCAGCCCCAGTCTGGGTGAGCCTTGTTCTTTTCTTTCTGGCAGGCGTAGCTGGCGGCGTCGGTAACTTCAAAATCACGGTCTTTGTCAATGGCGCGGCTGGGCTCTCCAATGGCGGAGGTCGTGTATCGCTGCAACTTTCCAGTTGGGTCCAGGGGATACAGATATTTGAGCGGGGGTCGTAGACTGCGAACATTGAGAAAAAGAGCAAACGAAGGAACAAGAGGCCGTATTCATCAGGTTCATACCTTAAGGCCTACATAACGCGTCAACAGCAATCTCAAACGGAGATCGACTCACCTTTATTAGGTTGCAACCACGTAAACCCCATCTCCAAACCCACTCGCATTTTTATGAATACAGAAGTCTTGTCGGCTGGCGCGCTATAGATCAGAAATTCCAAATTTATCGTTTGCAGAAACATTACTTACTGTATTAGGCTATGGAGAAGGGCCGGAGATATGACAGACATAGGGACTGAATGAAAAAAAAAGAGAGAGGAACGAGGTCGTAAATGTAATATAATAATCCGTCTCGAAAACGGCAAAGTTGCGGCAAAGTTGCGGCAAAGAGCAAACCCTGAGAGAAGTCGCGATCATTGCGTGGGCATCAAAATGGAGAGAAGCACGTCCTAGGAGGGTCCATCGTCAATGTTAACGACAAAAGACACCGCTGTCATCGCCCCAATAACTGCCTGTATAATTGATAAAACTAGCAAATACTTAGATCTAGATGAAGGCCGACTAGCTAGGACTAGTAGCTGGGGCATACATGTATCGTTTCGGTAAATGCAAACAGGCGAGCATCATTTCGCGAGCCGAAGGCGTGGGATTTCCAAGTCGCTAGGAACGGCCGTGGATGCACCGTTTTTCTGAAGAACCTCCGTGTCCGTTTTTTCCAATGCAAGAGCCCGAGGAATGCAGCCACCACTCGTGCTCCCATCCCAAGATCTTTCGACGCCCATACCTTGATTTTCTGAGAAGGTGGACGGCTGAACCGGCTCTTCAGGATGTTGATTTGCCACCTCGCTGTGATTTTGCAGAATCTGGACGGAAAATTTTCTCGGGACTCGTTGACGGACACATGCTGCTGGAACTGAAAATTGATTTCAAATTCAGAGGAACAAGAATGGAGGAGATTCACTTGAGTCAAGGTTGAGTTGTGGTTTGATGGGTCCAGGCTGTCTTTCCGAAGCATGACATGGGTTTGGGGTGCGCCTATGCTTGTAAAACCATTGTCGAAGATTCCTATGACTGTATGTCTCGCAGCCAGGAAGCATCTAGTCATTATATGTTAGTGAGCGTAAGACTGCAAGGAATCGGCTGTACCCGTATTTCCGTGAGGATTTCTTCCAGCTGAACGTTAGTGGGAACCTTCACATTTAGGCCGTAGAAATAGTCTAGAGGGCATGATATGTAAGCGTTGAATCTTTTACATAGAATGAGGATTGACAGACATTTGAGCCGGTCTATGCCTTGCTGTGTTAATCGCGTCTGCATACGCAAAGGCGGAGTGCTTAGAGCTGAGAAGGGGGGCTCCATAAGCTTGAAAATGGGCGGTACGAACGGAGGGGTGCTCAAGTGGTTAGTGCCCTAAATACGGCTACGACCAGACGTTCGCATGCCCTAATAGAATCACCACTAAACATTTGACGAATGATCGAAACCAGGCTGTAAAACGGCGTCAGGATCCAGTGATTGACTCTTCAAAAATACTTGATGACTTTACCGCTTGGACTGGCTGGGGTTTGCACGTTTTGATATCAAACGTGATGCTGACGAGAGGGAGGGCACATCGGGGGGGCAATGTCCACGCCATCTGAGAGAAAGAATATCCATACAGAAAAGGACAGATACTGATTGTCATTGAAAATGACGAGAAAGAAGGGACCAGAACTGAGAACATAGCCACCTTCAGGCTCGGCAAACAATGGTTGTTACATATCGCCTGTCTAAGCGATATACATTGGTACCCAGATTTCTGTAGATCTGAGTGGACGCAGAAGTACTGGCGGTAATGGGATCCTTTCCAGATGGCTTCGCAGGAGCCATGATGTTCCTATCTTGTGAACATTGTGACCACTCGGGCTAAAAATTTCAGAGGGAAGACAGCACCAAATCGCCATTCCGGGTCAGTGTAGGTCATCACCCGAGGACCAAGTACACCAGCATCTCCATGCTCGTTGAGGAGCCGAGCTTTTCACAGCGGTTGTAACGTAATGTACACGATTGAAGTCACTGCTGGAAGACAGCTGCTGGGGTACATCTTGGGTAACTGCGGCCGACCAATTCCTGGAATTTATTTGCACATCATTCGCACTACAAGAAGCACTTACTGTCAGTCCCTGGGATTTCTTATTTGTCTCGCCGCTTTTTCGGATGTTCCACCTAGGATACCTGGCGTAAAACGCGACGGAATAGTAACTGGCTTCGAAGGGGACCCGCCACTAAAAGAGAATATTAGTTGGTAATTGTAACAGCAGATAAGCGACTATACATTTTTGGCCTACATGGAGATTGCAAGATAATGAACACGCAACCGACTACTTAACCGACAATTAATCATTCTGCAGGACCCCAACCCGTCGATCAACTTCATTCGACAAGCTTGTCAAACCAGTTCTCTTGAAAAACTTCCGGGCTCGCTTCTCGCAACGCAGCAGCTCGAAAAATGCCGCGACAACCTGTGGCCCCATTCCAAGCGCTGATGCCCATACCTTGATCTTGGTGGAAGGTGGACAACTGGACCTTGTTGCGAGGCATTTCAAGACGCGTATTTGCCATTTCAGGACATCTTCTGACTTCCGGGCTGCCATCTCCGGCGAAGTACGATTGTCTTCTACCAGAATTCAGACTCAGCGTCGAACTTGGGACGGTTCCGAAAGAGCTAACCTATGACTTCACGTCCGACGTGTTTGTCTAATGCATGATCCATGTTTGCGGCTCGCCTGTGCGTATAGAACCACTTTCGGAGCTTGTCGATCGTGTAGCCTTTGCAATCCGGGAGCAGCTGCTTACAAGCCTTCAGAAGGGTTCGGAGCCAGCGAGAATACGACCGTACCCTGATTTCCTCAAGGATCAAATTCATCTGTGCCTCCGTGGGCGCCACCATCTTCTGCTCGTAGAAATAATCTGGAAGAAGTGCTGAACATTAGTGCATCAACGAGCGACAAGACCGAATCAAACCTACGTCTGAGCCGGTCCAAACCTTGCGCTGTGATTCGCTTGAATTTCCTGGGGCGCAACACGACAGGGAGAGGCATGTTGACTGGCGCGACGTCGATTACGAAGGTTTGTGCCATGGGTGAATCCAAGATGACTGAAACCCTGCTGACAGGAGGCTATTATAACAGTCGCATGTTAGGTAGATCGTCGCTCACAAAATAGTAACGTACTTGTCGAAAATGGGAATGTCTAGGAATACTTGTGGCTTCCATTGGAGGAATGAGAAGATGCAGCTTTGCTCAGGCTCCGACTGCGGTCGCAACTCCAGAAAAACGGGTAGAAGAACGTGCCAAGAAGACGCGACGCCAAATTCGGAGGTTACCGATTCCTAGACAGTGTTTTCTCGTGAACAACAGCAAGAAGCAGGATGACGAGGTCTTTTACCGAAAAAAGGGGTGTATGTACGTCCGCGGATCCTCATGGTGACTCATGTAGCTACCGACCGGCTAGGTTTAAAATACTTCTGCCTCGTTGTCCGGACACCACGAAACGACAATCACCCGTAGAAAAGGATATGAGCTAACTATATACGGTTACTATGAGTAAAGGCAATGCCAGAAGCACGAGAGAAAAGAAGTTTACCTGACAAACGTTGCTTGAGGGCTTCCAAGGGAGCTGGCCGCATGGAAGTTCCAAGATGATCAATCTATTCGGTGCCTTCGCGCGTTCGGAATTGAAACCATGGTACCAAGGGCCAGATACATCTACAAAATCGAGTCAGAGCGAAAGAAGCCTCGTTTTCTGATGGCCATGATGCCAATGGTGGGAGTTCGAAGCCAAGTTGAAGCAGGACGCTTGATCCGCCATTGTTTGCACCATCGAATTCAACGCCAGTCCCTATCCTAATGTCCCAAAAACTGTTCAATCTTTCACATACCCTCTCCCCAACCAACATTTCCATCTATCCCGGCGACCCTGTCTACACCTGCACCCAGACCTCCACAATCCCGAAAGACGGCTACAGCGTACACACCCTCTCCCTCGGTACCCACACCGGTACACATGTCGATGCTCCGTCTCACTGGTTCAAAGATGGTAAAACCATCGACCAGATCGATTTGAACGTGTTGGTCGGAAAAGCTCGGATAATAGATCTTCGAGAATTTGTTGGAAAGGGCGAGAGGAAAGTTACTTGGGATGTCATTGAACCTTTTTTGACTGGTACCGGGGGTGTCAAGATTGTCGTGATAAGAACTGGATGGAGTCAGTATTGGGGAACGCCGCGATATTTGGAAAAATACCCTTTCGTGTCGCGTCATGCGGCGGAAGAGCTCGTTCGGCGCGGTGTGGAAGTGCTGGGAGTCGACACGCTCAGCCCAGACGAGATCGAAGGGCCAGAAGGATATGGAGTTCATGAAGTGATTCTAGGTGCCGGTAGAATCATAGCGGAAAACCTCAATCTGAACGAGTTGGATGATAGAGAAGAAGTGATGGTCAGCTTCGCTCCCCTAAGCTTGGCAGGATGTGACGGAGCTCCTGTTCGAGCCATTGGTTGGGACCAGAGCTCTCTGGACGTATAAATCCAGTCACCATTATCATTCATATACCAGAATCATGATCAAAGATTGTAAGATATGTATGTACAAGTGACGGCACTGTAAATATCGCTCCTCAAACTATAGTAGTAATACAACCATGCCCTTAATAAGCAGTAGTAGCGTTGTTGAATATCAACAGGTTGACGGTGTCAGCAGGCAAGTCGCTGAGAGCTCCCTTGGTAGAGAGAGCGACCAAAGCCCTCTTCAACTGAGCTGCAGTGAGGGCCTTGGGGGGAATGGGGGCAGTAGCATCCTCGAACAATGAAGGATCAGGGAGGAAGCTAGCTACGAAACGAGGGAGGGAGGCATGTGCAATAGAGTAAAGGGAGGCAGCGGAGAATGTCTTCTGAGCAGAGAGGTCGACACGGAGGTCATCCGGCAGGCTGGGGTTGAAGGTTCCTGAGGGGTAGAGAGAGATGAAGTATGCTAGGAGACCAGCAACGTGGGGAGAGGCCATTGAAGTTCCGGAGATGGTATTGACACTGTTGTTGCCAGTGTTCCATGTGGACTTGATGTTCACACCTATAAAAGTCGCCATTAGCGCTGAAAAAAGACATAATTGTGCAGAATAGGCATACCAGGTCCGAAAACATCAACACACTTGCCGTAGTTGGAGAAGTAGGCCCTAGTATCCGAGATGTCAGAGGCACCAACAGTGACAGCCTTCTCAGCCGCAGCAGGAGAAGAGTTGCAGGCATCACGGTTCTCGTTGCCTGACGACAATGGTCAACTGAGGATCATGAGTGATGGATAATATAACTCACCAGCTGCGACAGCAAAGTGCAAGTATTCAGTAGCAGCATTGACGGCACTGTCCAAAGCCTGAGACTTGCCACCACCGAGACTCATGTTGGCGACAGAGCCCTTGTGAGCGGTCTTGCCAGTCTTCTTGTACTCGGCCATAGCCTTCTCCATCTTCACCTTTGCGGACTGTGTCGCCCAGTCAACACCAGCAACAACGTCCGACATTGAGCCACTACCATTGGAACCCAAGACCTTGACCGCAATGACGTTGGCGCCCTTGGCAACACCGTAAGCACGGGATGCAATAGTACCAGCACAGTGGGTTCCGTGACCGTTGCCGTCCTCATCGACATCGTTCTGAGGCATGGTCTTTCCCCAGAGAGCACGTCCCTCGAACTCGACGTGCTTGACATTGATACCGGTGTCAATGACATAGACGTCGACACCCTCACCACCATCGGTGTCGTGAACGTATTTGGTGAAGGTGCCAAAGCCCAGTCTATTCCGGTGACTGATACGCGCTAGACCCTGAAAGGCAACACGTCACCGGTCAATTCAAACCAATACTTGGAAGTATAGGAAGAAGAATGACTCACCCAAGGAGCACCGTTCTGCGTAGCAATTTCAGTAGTCTTCACTACCTGATCCACCTCGACGTAGTCAACCTCTGGCTGACCCCGGATCTGCTCAATAACACCCTCAGTGAAATGCCCAGCATATCCCTTAATGTTATGGTTGTAGACATGCTTGAGACCAGACTGCTCGGCGACGAGCGAGTCTGAGTAGTGAGCGGCCTGAAGGAAGTTCATGTGGTTGTCAACGACGCTTGAAGACGAGTCATGCTTCAAGACAACAATGTACGAGTTGTTCACTGTTCCATGAAGGTGTTCTGCCTGAAGCAGAGGGGCTTTGGCAAGGAAACCCCGTCCAGAAGGAGAGCTATGTGGGTTGGTAGAGAGCGGAGTTGCATAGGCAGAGGCAGCCAGGGACAAGGCCAACAATGAAGAGGATATGAGATGGGACATGGTGGTTGGGGAAGGAGCTGTATCTCCAGCTTGGCCGGATGATAACGCGGCCTTTATTTATTTGGTTCATTTCCGCATTCGGATAACATGGGCGGGGCACCGCTTCGGTTATTGAGCTCCCTCGGCCTTCGGACCTTCGATTACCCCAAAAATCCTCTTTGCATCGTCAGACTCGTGTGATACACATTGCACTATCAGAGTTACTAACAAGCATGTACCCTACAGCTTTCTCAACTTGTACCACTACTGGGAGGTTCTATTAACCCCAGGAAGCCATACGACCAGAGCTGTATGGCATCTGATTCCGTTCCTCCTGACAACCTCGACAGGTCAGCAACCGAAAACTGTTTGGCCTGCTTATCATAGTTGTACGACCAAACCTCGGAGTACAGGTCTGCGGAGTGGAAAACATACGTCAATATACTTACTGGACCACCCCAGAATTCAAAATCTCAATCAACTTACTTTGGGGCGCCCCGTTTATAGAGTCCCACAATCTCCTCTCGGCATCTTGAAGACTTTGTAAGAACTCGGCATCGCTGCACCACGTAGGCGGCGTTATTGCAGGATTGGTGTCTACTGCTGCTTCGCTCCGTTCCTCTAAACAGAAACCTAGCTGGCGAGCGAGTCCCCCTGCCATAAGGCCTTGCTGGAACGACCTAAGCAACACGGAGGAACAAAGTCACGTAACTTGTAACCCGAATTATATCGTTAGAAACGTACCATATCACGGTGCCATGATAAGCTGTGCGGTCTAATACCGCAATGTTTGTTGTATTTGAATCGTAGGCAGGGTTGGCTACCACCATCCCAACATTGGTCAACAGTCCTGGAAGGTCTCTTTTAGCAATAATGACGGAAGCGCGTGATGTGATGTGGAAACATACCTCTAGGATATGGCGTCAGTGCTTGAGTGGTATACTCCAACAGCGTCCTAGAGACGTTATTCCCGTACATCAGGGCAAAGCTAACATCCGAATTCAAGACCTGAAGAGCTAAAACGTAACTAAAAAGCAAGATATGCAAAGGAAAATCCTCTTTACCTCAACACGCGACCCATCTTCTCTCAACGATAAGGCGTAAAAGGCCACATTTTCTCCAGTCGTACCATTCAATACCTCCTGGCCTAGGTCAACGTTCGGTGCATCCACAAAGTCCATAAGCCGTTTCTCTGCCTCATTTGCCTCCACCGAAACCTCAAAAAACTTCGGCGCATTTTCTTCCCACACTTGTGCAACCCGCCCTGCAGGAACAAGCAGTTTGTCCAACAACCCACGTTCAACCAAGGACGCTGTTGCACGTAACGAAGCCGGAACTAACACTGCATTCACATCGAATGGAATTGTTCCATAACCAGTTCCGGCATTACTGTCACGCCAGTTACCCACAGGTTCACCTGGTCGGAACGCAAGGAGATTGGCGTGTGTCTGATTTTCGTAGAATGGAAGAGCACGATCATAATTGTACTTGGATATTCTGTTATAGTACGGTCTAAGCTAATGGAAACGGGAGTGAAGAGAATATTCACCTGTTCAGAATGCTACCGTAAGTACCGTTCTGGAGCGTCGCATTGCGAGACAAGAATCTACCCGCCCGCCCATTCCCTTGTGGTAGGTTCTCGACATAGTGTGCGAGAGCGGGAAGGAGGAGTAGATCTTGGCGAGAATGAGTAAAAAGCCAGGGATGGACTGTCGTGTTGGAGCAATACCTGTATCAATCATCTGGGATCCGTGCGTTAGTTCCTTGGAGAGTATAGCGAGGAAATCCACTTACTTTGTAGTCATAGTATGGCGTATTGCCAAGCTCCGGTCTATGATTTTGTATATTCACCTTTTGGTCGTCAATACAGAGTTTACAGGTGAAATAACCACATACAAATGAAGCATAATCGCCTAGAATGACACGTTAGAAGGAAAGGTTTCTAAAACCTAAGAATGTCACACCTATGGTTTCTTCGTGGCAGAGAGCGCCTGTCGTATTTGTTCTTTCGATGACCGCAGCTAGAGCAGACTCGATAGCCTCAGAAGTCATGATAGGCATCAATAATCGGAGAGCTATGAGCGAGTCCCTGCCGAAGTACTGTGAATGGCCAACGGGTTAGTACAACTTCTGACTACAGGAACGAGTAGCTCACTGTTAGAAATCGCCACCCTCCAGCGGTGAACTTGTCTGCGTAGGTCAAGAATGACACCTTGAATAACAGTTAGATACAGGCAAGCCCATTGAGAAGACAACCCAAATCTACCTGTTGAGCGACAATATTACTTCCATCAGATAGACCACGCAGCGCCGTCTCGACACTGGGCTTCGTGGCCTGGTCTTCGCTCAAGAACAGACTCTGCGGATCGAGTCCAGTGAGGCTAGTTTCATTAGTCAAGACACGAAGCCTAATAGCTTGAGCAATCTCCGAGTTCACTCGAGGAACCAAAACTTTGATTTTAGGAGCGTCATCTTCGGTTGCATTGACCGATAAACGCGCGCTGCTTTCTGGTGGAATGGATATATATAAGTCGACGCCCTTATACACGCCAGGTTTATCGCTGGTCTCGTTGATATATCGACGATGTAGCCGAACCGAGGTATCGTTGTATTCGTTCAATGTATAGTTGAATATCCTGTTCATACTTTGACCGCCTTCTACGTAGTCTATAAGGGGAGATCAGAACAGCACGAGCTGATGAATTCGCCGAGACAGACCTCGTATTGCGCGTATTCCACCAATAATAGTAACACCAAGCGTTGCGTTCCCGCTGAATGCTAAGTCCACCTGGATACCGGCATTGTCGAAATCATCTGTCGTGCTGGTGAATGTACCATTGATGACACGGACCGAGAGCGGAGAGGTCTCCCTATTCTCGGCGGAACTGTTCATAGGTAGAAAATAGGTCACTGCGCCGGAGTTTCCTGCAGGGAGTGCAGCAATTAAACGATGCGGTTCGTCTTGAGAGACATTTACACTCGTTAGGAGGATTTGAGCACTCGTGAAATTATCTCGATAGAAGAAGTTGTCGTTTTCACCGCTGGTAACCTGGAATGAGAGCTCAGGCGATGAGGTGGTCGTATAGATCGTTTGCGACGCGTGTATGGGGGCAAAGAAGAGACTGGCTAGAGAGAGGGCAAGAGTTAGCATGGGTAAGACGGGTGACACGTCGTTTCGACATACCCACCAGGTTTTTAAGTACAACTGAAGGGGTCAGCTGCCATTGTGGAGCTGACCTCACTGTAACCCGTCCACAGGGCCATGTCTAGGATGGCATCTGATGGTCATCTTCGTCGCGTTTCTTAGAGTATGGGTAGTATGGTGAACATTCATCATGACGTCCGGTCTGTTCAAGGACCACTGGCGGCGGGTTTCCTTCTGGTGTTCGTTTGATGGAAGACTGGTCAGCGGGCTTGGTGTTTGTCAATAATCACGTATACATACCTTTATTACCGTCAAATCCCCCTTCACACATCACAAACGCGCTCTACAGAGGCCTTTCCAGGGCCTTTCCTTTGCCAAAGATCCGTAGTACTCTTCACGCCTTGAGCCTTGGCAGGCTCAAAACGCACCCCAGAAACGGGAAACATCTCCTTCTATTCTCCAAAAAACCCTCGAATTGACTGCTCACCGGACTCCCATGAAGACAGATAGATAAAGAAGTTATGGATAAGGATGAGAACATTGTGAGGAGAAAACGCGAAACAGCACTGATAGGAAAATTCGTTACCGGGCCGAACACTCTAAGCGAAGCGGCCGGCACTTGCTTATGCTTGCCCATGTAAAAATAACTAGGGTGCATAGTCCGAAGTTCTTAAAGCAGGACCACGATGGCCTATCCGAATCCTGACCCTCCCCCAAGTACATCAAGCAGAAGTTCGTTGAATATCATGGGTGTAAACGAAGGTTTATTAACCCCTCGAAGTGTACACAGCGAAGAGGCCGAGCAGCTCCTAAACGCTAGTGGGGACGTTGAACGAGGCAGGGTGGACCATGCTGCTTATGGGAGTACTTCGAGTTCAGAAGAAGAAGGTGCGTTGTTAGTACTTCCATTCATGCGCCAAAACCTTAGCCTTCTTCAGGGAACAAATCTCGCCGAAGGTCTAAAATGAAGCGAAGGGTGAAATACTACATCCCCGGTATCGCCTGGATCCCTAAATATTCCCTTTCCTCGTACGCCAAATCATTCCGAAACTATGTTCATGATGCTAATAATTGTAAGCCAGATTGGGAGGAGACGTCTTGGCTGGATTCACAGTGGCCAGTATGCTCATACCGCAGTCCGTCAGTTACGCATCTAGCCTCGCAAGGCTGAATCCTGTCACTGGATTGGTGCGTCAGATCGCGCAGCTGAAGCTCCCCCAGCTAACCACATTCCCCTTCATAGTTCTCTGCATCAATTCCAGGAATCGTTTACGCATTTCTCGGAACCTCGAGACAACTCAACGTCGCACCAGAAGCCGCGCTCAGCCTACTTCTTGGCCAAGCAGTCAGCGACATTCACCATGATATGGATGACCATCACAATGGGTTTCCAGACAAATTAGGGCTTAGCGTGGCAACTGTCATTACTCTACAAGTAAGATGTTGATTCTATTTGAATAGCTGTCGCCGGATCTTACTGTCGGCTCTCAGGTCGGGCTCATATCTTTCCTTCTCGGGTTCTTCCGCCTAGGCTTCATCGATGTCGTCCTCAGTAGGGCCTTACTTCGTGGGTTCGTTGCTGCGGTTGCCGTCGTGATCATGATGTATGTCTCTACCCCTGGAGCTTGTGGTTGCCGCTGATAACTCTTTATCTAGTGAGCAGCTCATTCCAATGTTTGGATTGGTGGCTTTGGAACACCAAATACAGCCCGATACGACTTTTGAGAAGCTGTTGTTCCTTATTGAAAACATTTGGGAGCATGCACATTGGAATACCACGATAATCAGTTTCGCCTCGTTGGCTATACTTGTTGTGTCACGGTCGTTTAAGCAATTCTTCAAAAAATATTGGTTTATCTATCGTATTCCGGAAGTTTTGGTTGTTGTGGTCCTATCCACATGTACGTCACCGAGACGCTTGCCACAATCACACTCTACACTAACATACATTGCAATAGGGCTATCGAACGAATTCAGATGGGATCAAGCAGGCGTTGATATCTTGGGACATGTTCCTGTAACAACAGGCGAAGGATCCTTCTTCCAATCTCCGTTGAAGCATTCTAATCTACGATTCCTTAAACGAACCACTTCGACCGCGGTGTAAGCATCATCCTTCATCCTCTTTCGCGTTGGACTAATAATACCACCACTTCTCAGAGTGATCTCTGTGATAGGGTTCCTCGATAGCATTGTCGCAGCAAAAGGCGCAGCAGCTAAGTTTGGCTATACCGTCAGTCCGAATCGTGAATTAGTCGCGCTAGGTGCGGCAAACCTGGTCGCCTCATTTGTCCCAGGTACATTACCTGCTTATGGGTCGATAACAAGGTGGATCTCGATGTATCCTGTGCTCAAATTGAAGTACTCATTATTGATTATTTAGGACCAGAATCAACGGCGATGTTGGGGCGAGGACGCAGAT
This sequence comes from Paramarasmius palmivorus, assembly GCA_037176845.1. Classification (NCBI taxonomy): domain Eukaryota; kingdom Fungi; phylum Basidiomycota; class Agaricomycetes; order Agaricales; family Marasmiaceae; genus Paramarasmius; species Paramarasmius palmivorus. Next base: position 327,477 of record JAYKXP010000051.1, on the reverse strand, counting down.
GACCTCCTTGGTTTGCTCCGGAGTTATTTTGCTGGCAACCTTTTTCCTTCTACCTTGGTTACATTACCTACCCAAATGCGTCTTGGCGTCAATGTAAGTGGCACATTTGGCTATTCGTTTCTGGAGCCTCGCTGATTCCTTGAAAAGTATACTTTTGGTAGTGTTCTCGCTGATTGCGGAAACCCCACATGATGTGTACTACTATTGGAAGTGAGTTCCATTGAGCTCAAAAGGTTACTATCGGTGCTAATGAACAATTCAGGATGAGATCTTGGGTCGACATTACCCTCATGACCTTGACTTTTGTCTTCTCGATAATTTGGAATGTCGAGGTTGGCATCGTCGTGAGCTTAATCATATCTCTGCTCCTCGTCGTACACCGCTCCTCGAAAACCCGCATGACCATACTGGTAGGATCACTGTCTGCATGTCAATCTCAAACGCTCATATCCGGTGTTTAGGGTCGTATTCCTGGTACAGACCGGTGGAAGCCTATTAACGAAAATCCTGAAGCTGAGGAAGACGTCGAAGGTGCTGTTATCGTCAGGTTGAAAGAAAATCTTGATTTCGGTCCGTCTTCACTGACTCATCGAGCATCGCCGGAGAGCTTACATTATCGTAGCCAACACTGCCCAGCTTAAGGAACGTCTGAGGCGGTTGGAATTGTATGGTGTCCGAAAAAGCCATCCGTCTGATCGTCCCAGCCGAAAGGAGGCCACGACCATTGTGTTCCATATGGCTGATGTAGATAGCTGCGATGCCATGTAAGTTCGAGGTGCTGTAGCGGATCATGTCGGTCAACTAACTTTGTTCTAGTGCTGCCCAAATTATCCTTGAATTGGCGGAGGAGTACCGGGTATGTCGTTCATCAAATCATATTACACTTTCTTTGAACCTTAAGCTCCCTGTTTAGAACCGAGGTGTTGGTATAGTTTTTACACATGTACAGCCGGGTTTGAGGAGTACTTTCGAGAAGGCTGGGATAGTCAAGTTCCTCGGTATTGATGCGTTCAAGGATAACGTCGCGGATGCTATGGCCGCGAGGGCCAGGTGATAATGGTTTTATGACATGCTATAACGAAGGATATATGACATTACTAGATCTATGATGCATTTACGAGTTGCGCTGTCGTACCTGGTGTACCTAGAATTGGACAGTATCCACTGACGGTCCATGTTTCATGGGCACCCAGAAATGCAGGGAATGGCGACTGAACTGATGAATGTTGTGAACAGACATATCCTTGTTCCGTGCTCGGAGCAGACGGCGATGATCCTTAAGTTTAGGTGTGCTACGGCTACCGTATCAGAGGCGTTGCTGAGCAACCTTCCAGTTGAGTTGGAGCCTCAACTATTACCCGTGTTCCCACTTTGCGTCTTCTCCCCTAGGAAAGCTTTGAATGGGCCATCGATACTCGCTAGATGTGAAGCGCACAGCTCGACTGGGTTACAAGCTAATCGTTGCAAATTCGATAACGCTCCATATCCATGAGGCACCAATGTTCGCGTGACATAGCAAGCGCCACGATGTGGCATAGAAATGAACTAGCGAATCCGGAGGGTACTTCGGTTCTCTTTTCTGTGTGCAGAAGCAATAGCTTTCTGGGAAATCTGTCATTGGTGGAATTGTCAACTCAAACTAAACCACGTCCGCCCCTAATTACACACGAATATGTCCTTTCAGGTTGTGTATACTGAGGATACCCACGATTGCCATTCATCAGGTCCGCCATGCCTATTCTGTGAATAAAGACCCCTCAGTGAAAGCTCAAGATTCCCGCGGTAGCGCAGGACTCGCTGTACAACACGTCAGATTGGAGTTTTCAGTAAACTCGCTCGGCTCAGTCCCCAAATAGATTCAAGTGTGGGTCGAGTTCGTTATCGAAGCTGTTGGGGCATAGGAACGACTATGATGGACACTTATGGCGCACCCCAAAATCGCTCCATAGGTCCGACAGCACTGTGAACAGTGAGCCCCGAATGGACAGTGAGATGTTTAGAAAAGTGAAATGAGCGTCCTGTGAAGATAACCTAGAACATACAGCAACTCCGGTGGAAAGCGCTACGGGTAGGCCTCGTGTTATACTCAGGAACGCAAAGATCGCGGGCCATTCAGCACCGAATGAAATCGATTCATGCAAATTCCTACAGCAAGGGCAACAAGCGTCATATTAAGCGCCTATCATGCTGTTGGCGTATTTCTGGTCCAGAGGGGCGCCAGTTTCATTGCGCTGGCATTGACAGATGTGCGATGAACTTGAGGTCCTTGAGGCTTCTTCAAAATAAGCGCCTGTACGGGCGCTAAGGCAAAGTCAGCTGGGACGCTGTTGCAAGTTGAGATCGTTGATACCAGCCAAATGCTGCAGTCCCGGGTACCAGAAGAGTCAACAGCAGAGTCATACTTAGCTGATGGACAAGTAGCCACGAGGCAAGGAAATAAGGGATTATGGTATTGCATTGGCTGTCCTTCGTAAAGGCCGGGGCTTTGGAGGAAGCACGAATAGAAACAGTTACAACAGCATCGAGTCAAGATGTAGCAGCGCCGCGGCCTAGGCGGACTAGGATGCAGCAAAAGATGGCTATCTCGGAATTGTTGCCCCAGACGAGGTTCCAATCCCTCGCCATCAAGAACCTGTTCAGCGTTAAGAAATTTCGTCATTTACGCAAAGCTCACTATAGCTTTACTTGGGATCATTTTTGCTACTTCCCTAAAAGCTGCCAGAGCATTGTGGCTACTTTTGCGCGAAGCAACTTGAGTAATTGTCCGGCAGTTCTGGGAGCGGTGACCTTTGATGTCGACGCGTTCACAAAAAGATCTATATTCAATATCAGATTAATAGAAGTAGAGCCTCCATTAGGGATTTAGCGTGCAAAACACTTATCGTATGTATCACTTTAGTACCAGAAAATACTCTCTATCTGGCCAAAGACGCGCCGTCGCCGCGACTGAGCGACATGAACATCTCCAATAGACTGATTGCATCGGATCGATTTCGTATGTGATAGGATCCTCTGTACACTGTGAAGGATGGTGTTGGAATTTCAAGCCCAAGGAGGGAGGGATTTGAGTCAAAAAAGAAGACAAGAACTTGAAGGGAAAAAGGACTCTGGGCCGTAACAGAAAACTTTCCCACGGCTCTTGCCAGCTCGAAATCGTCGTCACCAGCTGTTGTCACTTCTTTGGTACCCTTTCCAACTCTTCCAAGAACTTTTGGATCCACAAATCTTAAGCGATGACTCTTCGTGTTTGTAGGTCTACTATATTCGTATAAAAGCTCAAAGATGCGGGTAAAAAGGTGAGTCAGGCTTTTTCCGTACCTCCGGATTAACCACCTTCGCCGCAGAATGGTGTAGTTTCTCGCCTGATGAACTCCGTCGGGCCCGTCAATTTCCACCCAGATTATGATGGTATCTTGGATCAATTTCACTGCAAATTTAGTTATTTCCGTACAGCATCTATCTACGGATCTGTACCTCACCTGGATTCCGAACTGAGTCTATGACTCAAGTGGGGATCTACCCAGCATGAACTACCGGATTTTGAAACATGAACGACCCGTTTTTGGACTTTGCAGGTTCGGATTGGATCACGAAATGGCGAACAGCAACGAGTCACCATCTCGATACAGCAACTCGCCACACATCCACACATCGACCCATAGAACACTATTATCGAACAGCAGCAGCAACACCTTCCTTTCTTCCGTATATAAACCGGCATGAAAGAGCCAAAAGACATCACCTTTCCTCACAACTTCCCCCAGATACTCGAACATGCCTGTTCTAACACCCACCGTCGACGTCTATCACAAGGCTTCCGACTTACCCCCCTACGTTTGGGATACCCTCGAGGAGTGTGCCGCCGAGGCCAACTGCGTTCTTCCACTGGCGCTGAAGGCTTGCGAAGACGAAAAAAATCCACACATCTGTTCCAGCGACTTTTGGATACTGTGCCATTATCCTCATTCCTCCACCGTCGATTTTATCCTCTCCGCTACTCACAATGAACTCGGAGAATACCCGATTTTCATCGTCCCCTTGTGCGACCTTGAGGATCTCCAGACGGGCTTCGTCAACTCGCGAATGGAAGCCATGGTCGCCAAACTTCGAGAAGTGACCCCGGTCGAGCGCGTATACAGCGTCTTTGCCCCCTACGCCATCGCCAATGCGTTTACCAACTATTGGACCCGCATGACCACAGTCATGCGTGAGCCAGAGGCGTACTATGATGCACAGCTCTCCATCTGCAACAGGAAAACATTCCGAAAACGCCAAAACACCATCTCAGAGGACATCCGTCATTCTTCGCGACCTGCAACTGAAAGCGATATTCCACGTATTGCCGAGCTCTGCTATGAGTTTTCTCAGGACTCTGATCCATTCTTCCTAACTCCCGAGGACGCTCGTCTCGAAGCTGTTTCTCTCGTTCGGAACCAACAGGTTTGGGTACAGGAAGTTTCGCTCAAGGGCTCGAGACCCTGCATCACCTGCATCGCGGCGTTCACCCGAAACAGCAGCACCCACGCTACGATTACCAAGGTGTTCACCGACACCAACTCTCGTGGCCAAAAGAGTGCGCAGCGATTGGTGAGAAGGGTCTGCGAGTATCTGTTCTCACAGGGGAAGGATACAGTTTCTTTGTACGTAGGAAGGAAGAAGGATGCCGCAGTAAAGGTTTATCATAACGTTGGCTTTGCTGGTCTTACCCCTGGGGCTATGGACGATTCGAAGAGATGGCTGGAGATTGGTTTCGACCAGAAGAAGGTTGACCTCGGTCATTGGTAGATTGTCTTGTTGATTCGTTAAAGTTTCTTGCCTTGTTGCCTTAGTTCACTTAGGATATCCACGGACAATAATGGATAATTTTTGTGTCATAGTGTACTTCTGTCTCCACTCCCAATTGTTCTTGCATGTATCTATACCCTTCTATACCACTCGAGAGTCAATTTTATTTGTACCACTCTCCCGCTTTAGTGAACGCGTCTTAGCGTGGGAAGGTCGTGTTCGACAACTTGTCCTCATACCACTTCCTTCCCCTGCTGTACCACTAATGGCACGGCTTTCAGTTTTGGATATACTACATCGCGGTTTCGTTTACTCTCTTGCCGGTGTTTCCGTCTGGGCTGTTGTTTCTAGCATAGCCGTCCACCGAAATACAATCAAAGCCGGAAAAGGTTTCCTTTGTTCTCCCGTCATACTAGACATTTGCTAATTGCCCTTGACTATAGAGGTATTATGGATTTACGTCTTGACATACAATTAACGGGCTCATTCGGTTCTAAATATCACAGTACATGGAGCGCAAGGAAGCAGAAGAACGTCGACAGCAGGTAGGAGGACTAGCCCGATACAGGTTGCTTGAGCTGAAACAAACATTAGCCCGTTCAGGAAGACGCCGCTCGTATCGTTGGTGGCGCCGAGAAGTAATATCGTATAAGGAATTAGATCTCCACCACCTACCAGGTCTGTTACACCTATCCGTATCGGCATTAGCCCTATTCCAACGCTGTAGAACCTTACAGGAATTCCGTCACAATACCACTCTTTCATCAACATGAACAGGACCTGGAAGAAGTAACGGGAAGATCCACCTGAATGGCATACGATCACTACAGCTGGTCCCGAGACGGGAGTGCATGTATTGCTGTAGAAATGGATGAACTTCCAACATTCTCGCGTGCGCAACCTGTGCGACGTGCAACTTTCCATCGTCATAGATGGTGTCAAGTGCCCCTTTTTTACTGTAACATTGACAAGGAGAGCTTGTTTGCGAGCTTTGTACACCATCACAGTGCCAAAGCTGTTTCGCTACTCACAATGATGAATACCGATGTCGACCAGTGCGGCTCGGTATGTCTGTGGAATGCCGCTTCCTGGAAACAATCACTTGACTGGTAGAAGGTGGATATCAAACATATAGCTGTCTGCCGCGTTTTTTTTGTTCTTCGCGATGGCGACGCCCGTATCATGATCGAAGTTTCTGTGTCTGACCGAGAGATATCGGAAAGTTCCTGCACCGGAAAGGTTATGATGCTTCGGCGTTTCAGCGCTCAGCTATGAATGAGTAGTTCAATTTATGCTTGAACTCATGAGCTATGAATCCCATGGATGATGGATGCATGTTAAGCTCATGACCTTGCAGGGCTCGCATCGTGGTACGAATATGGGTTCTGATTGGCCGAGGACCCCTTCGCCGGAGGCCAGACCGCTTACACGTGATGCTTTACGCTATTCGATGATGCTCGTATCGAAGACTTGTTCCCTTTCTGGACGACCGATCGGTTAGAGAACAATGGATTCGACCTGAGCGCAAGGGGACCTTCCTTTCTCTTCTTCTTTCACCTCCTTTCACTGCCCTTGTCCTGGAATATCTTCCTTTGCCGTCGTATTCTGTTTTCTCAACAAATTCGATTTCATGCTCAAGCGAATGGCGAGCAAATTTCACCTGCATGGTCATAACAAAGACCTAGTGCACAGTCCTATCGATACTTCCTCGGTCTCAAGTGCGAATTCTTCGGTGCTTACCCCTGGTTACGACCATCGAGGTTCCTTCTCAACTCAGAGAACGTCGTTCAGCGAATGGAGCAAGAGGGGCGACAGTCTCGATTATATGGACAATACAGGCCAGCCGAAGAGGACCAAGGGTCAATACCGTCTCTCAGACTTTATCATTCAGAGAACACTGGGTACGGGAAGCTTTGGAAGGGTTCATTTAGGTCAGTCGTTTTCCATCACAGTACGGGAAGCACTATATGCTCATTCATCGCTAAATGTAGTACGGAGCAAGCATAACTTGCGTTTCTATGCGATCAAGGTTCTCAACAAGGAAAGGGTGTTTAGGATGAAGCAAGTAGAACATACGAACAACGAACAACAGATGCTGGAATCCGTCCAGCACCCCTTCATAATCAATCTATGGGGTACTTTCCAAGACACTTCCAACCTCTACATGGTCATGGATTTTGTGCCTGGTGGCGAGTTATTTACCTTGATACGGCGGTCAAATGTAGGTCGGGTCAATCTTAATATCCAGGAGGCTCCTGACCTAGATTCCAGAGATTTCCGGACCCCGTTGCGAAGTTCTACGCCGCAGAGGTTGCCTTAGCACTCAACCATCTCCACAAACTGGACATCATCTATAGAGACCTGAAGCCGGAAAACATCCTCCTCAACTCTGACGGCCACATCAAGATTGCCGATTTCGGATTTGCAAAAATTTGTCCAAACACTACATGGACGTTGTGCGGGACGCCAGACTACCTCGCTCCTGAAGTAATTGTTCTAGCATCAGATATGCCGTTCCCTTCCCTGACACGTTTCTATACAGATTATCAGCCAGCAACGATACAACAAAAGTGTGGATTGGTACGCTCTTGGTGTGCTCATCTTTGAGATGCTCTCGGGACTGCCTCCATATCACCAGCCGGAAGCTAATCAGGTGGCGCTATACGAAAAGATCACAAAGGGGCCTACTTCGATACGCTGGCCGGCAGCGTTTAGTCCTCTTGCCACGGATCTGATTCTCAAGTTGATGGAAGGCGACCCTTCGAAACGATACGGGAACTTGAGACATGGGGCCGGAGATGTATTTGCTCACGGATGGTTCAGAGAAGTCGATTGGGAGAGACTAGCTGCAAGAGATATTCAAGCACCGTATTTGCCAAAGATTAATGGCGACGGTGACGCTAGCGCGTAAGTCTTATATACTCGACCCCTTGCTCACTCACTGATCGATACTTGCAGATTCGACAAATACCCTGAGGACGACGTTGCTGCATCGTACGGAATGCTTACCACCGACAACCATGGGCTGTATTTCCCAGGATTTGAATACACTGGCTCATGACATGGATGTGGACGGACAGACTCGGCATTGTACCATCACACTTAAAATTTGGCAGGATTTCCTGGTTTCCTTTTCATATCACCAAGGGACTTTATATATATTGGAACTCCTTACCTCCTTCATCTTCCGTGACTGCGCGACTGGTTGCGGCGGTCATTAGTCGCTTTTGGGGAATGTTGTAATGGTTTTTTCTATTCATTATTTTATCGGCATTGTTGACACCACGTATCGTTTTTATTGACTTTGTGGTACTGAAAATTTCTTTGTCTGTTGTACATGTAATGCAGTTTTCGCATAGCAATCACATCGATATATCTAACCATGGCTATTTCTGAGCAGAGAGAACAACGCCGGCGTTCAGCCTACCGGCTAGAGCGGATACCTTTATTTGGCAAGCACAAACAGACCACCCATTTCCCAGAAATGCCCAATTCTATTTCCGCGTTGGCCTCTGAACAGGCGCGAGTGGTCCAAATTCTTCTCTCTGTTCTCTTAGACTTGGCTTTCCACCACACAACATATCGGACGTCCAAGAAGCTCGCAAAACCACCAGAAATCTGTCGAGATCCAGTAACGAGTTGGTCGCGCGTTCCCAAGGCGGCGTGAGGCAGAGCTCGGGCTCTGTCTTACCTCTTTGCTCGGTATACGTTTAGTGGAGGTCTATACAGGCTGTCGTTGCCAATAGGAAGGCTGCTATCAGGAATGGTTTCGGAAGAGTCTATTTCGACAGCTGGAATAAGCGGTGGTAATGGTCGAGGTCAGAGGCGAAGCAGAGACAAGCACAGGACTGCTGAGGGTGACAAGAGAGACGAAATTGAATACAACTCTCAGGGACTGGATGCGGAAGTCTCGGAAACAGGAAAGACGGAGCTGTTAGAGCAAAAGCAGGTTGAACTGGAAAGTATCTATGACAGGCATGACAGTTTGGTGAGTTTAACTTTCTTGTGGGCCAGAAATTCGCTTTAATAGCTATTCGTTTGCAGATTCGAGAACTATTTCACATGGAGAACTTTGTGACTATGACTACCTACGATCCTATGGTCTGCTTTTCCGGATCGAAACACGTCTCCGAGGCTGACTCTACCGGTTTTCACAGGAAGCCAAAAGAGATGACTCGATGGTTTTTCGGCAGGTACGTGTCAAAACTTTGTATGTCTACTTCCTGTTACTAATTTATTTCGCTTGGAAGTGGAAATCGCAAGCGCAGTTGGATTTACTAGACAAAGCTGAATCTTCTACTACCGGCAACTCGAGAAGACGAACTCGTCGTGCCCAGGTAGAGCGTACAAATCTTCTCCGTGCCCCGACTCTGTCCGCCCCCGTACTGCAACCCGTTAAATCCAAAGGAAAGAAAAGCACAGCGGCGGCTACTGCCGACATCTGGAATATCATTGCGAGTGCCAGGGCGAATGGGAAGGGGAAAGAGAAGGCAGTAGAGGAAGAACTTTGTCCGCCAAGCGTCCTAGATACGGACTCGGTCTCGGTCCAGCTGAATCACGACCGACCGCGAAGGAAACAAACGACGGAAAGTATTTCAGCTACTCCAGACCCTACAGGCACACCAAAGCCCAAACGCAGGCCGGAGACTGCCATAGATCTAAACGTTCCTCAACCTCATCATCAAAAAAGGCGCAAGATTGAAGCTACGCCTGACGTTGCTCATAGTATTCATGACCCTGGTGGCAGTTCTACGCCGGATTCACAGGTTGGTTCAGCTACTGCACCTGTGAAAAGCCGGATGCTACCTCAACGTTCAGCAGCTCAGCGAAACTCTCATGTTCGTGCTTGTATATCTTCAAGGTTGCATTTTTATTGACCTTGATACATGCAGATATCAACAACGTCCCAGCGTGCGCCATCCTCCCCGCCTCCGCTTCCTTTCCTTTCTGCTATAAAACGAGTCAAGCTCATCGTCCGCAAACCCCCTCCTATGATATCCAGTCCACTTCACATTGCGCCACGCCCAAGACACAATGAAAACCTTGAGAAGCTGTTGTCTTCGTGGTCTTATCAAAAAGACGAGGATATTCCCATGAAGGAATTAGATCATCGGATACGGTCAGACGCAGAGACTCTACATCGCGCAGCCATGCTACGGAAAGAAGATCGTTATTATGGGGATATTGATACCTCCGCACTTGATTTAGCCAATCTCAAGTGGGACCCGCAGAAAATCATTGCGCAGGGAAGAGAGTCCAAGGACATCTGGGATTACTGTGTAGATGACGCAATCGAGTTTGACCGCAGTCGGAGAAAGAGGTTGACGGGACAAGCAATTGCAGCCCAGGTAGCCTCAAAGATCCGCGCATATTGGGATGCACAGGTCGTAAAACAAGACAAGGCCAAAGCGCAGGAGGAGAAGCGGCTCAAACAGTTGGCGAAGATGACGATTAAGATGGTGACTACTGAGTGGAAAAAGGCCGTGTTTGTAAGTGGTCGACGCTTCTCGTTTCCAATGCATAGTCACTTATCAATTTGTAGCATATTCGCGAGCAGGAGCGCTTGAAGCTTGAGGCCGAGGAACTCAGACGCGGCCACGAACATCTGGACGCTATATTGAACCAGTCGGGTCAAATTCTGGAGACACAACAGGTGGACCTCACGCGAGGCGATATGTCGAGAAGTCTGTCACGAAGTGTATCTGTACAATCAGGGGTCAGAGACTCAGACGACGAGGACGAAGAAGAGGGTGAAGACGAGGACGAGGCTGATGAGGGGACCGGAAAAGAAGGGGAAGAGGGCGACGACGAAGGCGGAGGCGACACTGACGTGAACGAGGATGACATGTCGCAAGGGGATATCACCATGGACATTGACTTGTCTGCCATTTATGGAGATAGCCAAAAGGATCAATCTCGGATTGAAAGCCTAGTGGATCCGCACCTAGGATTGTCGCAAGGAGGCACGCCGATTGGTACTTCCCGGGAATCTTCTCCGCAGCTACTCTACCCAGAGGGCCAAGCTGACACGGATATCGAAGATGGGATACAAACCCCTGTTCCAGGCTCTCCGGCACCTAGTCGCGATACAACACCAGTTCCGTGTACAGTCGATGAAGTATTTCCCATCGGGGACAACACCGTCAACAACAACAGTCGCAGTCCGACATCTGATGGTGTTGTTACCCCGCCAATCGAGGCGGAGGATACGTCTATCATTCGTGATCCTAAAGATTCGGATGGTATTGAGCTTGCTCTCGAGGGGGCTGTCTTCGTCGATCCCAAACATACTTTGTTAATACCTCAGGATGACGGTGAGAACACAGTAGATACAAGACAAAACCATGGTCGTGGAGACGATGAGGCAGGTGACGCTCAAGTAACCGGGCCACAGACGAATGTTGGCGTAGAACAAGCCTCTCCCTCAGGACAGGAGGTTGGGCCGCCGGAACTTCCTGAAGATGGGATTGCAGACCTACCTACCGGGGTAGAGAACTCGGATGATGACATAGTCCCCGACTATCTTAGACCATATGCTGTTGCTCCTGTGAAATGGGATCCTGGGAGCAAAATGACCTCACCCGTACTTCTGCGGGGTGCTCTTCGTCCATATCAATTTTCGGGTTTGGAGTGGCTAGCCAGTCTACACACAAACAACCTCAATGGTATTCTTGCCGACGAAATGGGACTAGGGTGAGATATATTCCTACCTAATTATAATGATGCTGACCAAGTCATTCTTCACAGAAAGACGATCCAAACTATCTCTTTGCTAGCTTATCTTGCATGTGAGCGTGGAATATGGGGTCCTCATCTCATCGTACGTTGTCTAGCTCGCCTATTTCGATGTATTACTCTAACGTGGCGCTTGTAGATTGTGCCCACGAGTGTCCTCCTGAACTGGGAGATGGAATTCAAGAAATTTCTCCCAGCCTTCCGGATATTAAGCTACCACGGAACGACCAAACGCCGAAAGGAACTCAGGCAGGGCTGGAACGATAAGCATCATTTTAATGTATGCATAACCTCGTACACCCTGGCCAGTAGAGATGCCCATATCTTCAAGAGGAAGCCGTGGTACTACATGATTCTTGACGAGGCGCACATGATCAAAAACTTCAGGTCCCAGAGGTGGAACACTCTGTTGATGTTCCGTTCTTTCCGGCGTCTTCTCCTCACTGGCACGCCCCTCCAAAACAATCTTACCGAACTTTGGGCTCTTTTGCAGTTCTTGATGTCAGGTGCTAACTTCGCCAATTTGAAAGAGTTTGGCGAATGGTTTTCAAGTGAGTTGATCGTTTACTTCCAAGAAGCCATATATGATTCTAACCCTTTGATCATTCTGCCAGATCCTCTTGAAAAGGCCATCGAGATGGGCAACGCCCTCGACGATGAGACGATGCAACGAGTTTCTAAACTCCACACTGTCTTGAGACCTTATCTCCTTCGTCGTCTCAAGCGGGACGTCGAAAAGGAACTTCCTAGCAAATTCGAGCACCTTGTGCTTTGTCCACTGTCGAAGCGCCAGCGTTACCTCTATGATGAGTTCATGGCACGTTCCCTAACGCAGGATGCCCTGCAATCAGGGATATATCAAAAGATTGCCAACATCCTTATGCAGCTGCGTAAAGTCTGCAATCACCCCGATCTCTTTGAGGTGAGGCCGATCGTCACCTCATTTTCCATGAGCCGTTCCGCGGTGGCAGACTTCGAGATCCAGGAACTTCTTATACGTAGGAGGCTCTTGAAAGCAGAAGAATCCATAGACTTGGATTTTCTCAATCTGCGATTTGTCCAGGAACATCCGACACCATTAATGACGGCCATCGAGACCAGGAGACTAGACGCTACGCCAATGTTTCCCTTTCATGACGACCCCGGTGAACCACCCCCCAAGGACACTCGTACTATTACCGGTTTTCGTACTTATACCGCATGGCAACGTCGAGCAGAAAACATAGCGCAATGGAAACATCTTGCATATATCAACCGCCTTCGTTGCATGCGGATGCCTATATATAGCTCTGAGCTCTTACACGTCGCTCGCCAGCTCTACAAGCCTATCCTACCACTCAGTGCCACCGACCCACGGTCCACCTACATGCACACGGTTCGGAATGTCCATGCCGCAGTCTTCTCCTACAAGGATCGTGCTGAGCAAGTGGCTGGCATTGTCGATCGATTTGCCTTCGTGACACCAGCAGTTGTAGCCCGTGATCTCCCGCGATTTGCTTTGAAAGGCTTCGAACAAGAACTAGCCAAACAGCCGCCCCAGTTTGACGCCATCTTGCATCGCACCAGCGTCAAACTCCAGATCGCTTTCCCCGATTCTTCACTTCTACAGTATGATTGTGGCAAGCTACAAAAACTTGCGGACTTGCTACGGGAGAAAAAAGCCGGTGATCATCGAGTCCTCATCTTCACTCAAATGACAAGGATACTTGATATTTTGGAGATATTCCTCAACTTCCACGGATACCTATACCTCCGACTGGATGGTGCCACCAAGATTGAGGATCGGCAGTACATCACAGAACGATTCAACGCTGATCCCCGGATATTTTGCTTCATTTCCTCCTCGCGATCTGGAGGGGTCGGCATTAAGTACGTTCATGCACCTGAACCGATTGCATCCCAACTCATTCTCGAATCAGCTTGACAGGTGCTGACACAGTTGTTTTCTATGATAGTGACTTCAATCCACAGATGGACAGGCAATGCGAGGATAGGTGATATTGTACGGTCTTCGTCAGATAGCACTCCAACTAACGACGCGCGCAGAGCTCATCGCATCGGTCAGATACGCGACGTACATATTTATCGTTTCGTCTCACAGCATACCGTTGAAGAGGCCATGTTGCGCAAAGCTAATCAGAAGAGGTCCTTGGACGACATCGTGATTCAGAAAGGAGAATTCGATTGGAGGTCACTATTCGATAACGAGGCGGCCCTGACAAAGGCACTGGGTGAATTTGAGGATACTGAGGATGCACGTGCGGCGGAAGTAGCTGCGAGGGAAGCCGTTGTTTTGGAAGGTGCCGACAATGATGACTTCGAAGTCAGTGGAGAGCTTGACGGCGATGGCACACGGGTTCAGAAAGAGAGAAGTCAAAGCGTCCCCGAACCAGATGTCGTAAATACCTGCGAAGGTGGTGGCGAGAATCAGGGAGAGGGAGAGGAAGAGGAGGGTGGAACTGTCGTGGAGTATATGCTCTCGTTCGTTCGACGTAACGCGGAACTTTTCCAAGACTGGCGTTTGTGATCTTAGGCTAAGTTAAATTATATATTGGCTTCATTTTTGTAATGAATAGTATATGTAACGCACTATCTGATGCTGCTATCATCTGCCCAGACTACATCGTATTAGTGTAATAGATCAAGAAAAACAAGACCCAGGCGTTTGCTCTGTGTATGTAACAAGAAACCTCAATGACGGATGTAATGGGTAGCCTGGAATGAAGAATCATTATGTCGAACACTCGAGATTCAATGCGTGGACTCACTCTCAAACTCCAGATTCGATAGGTTGAAGTAAAGGACCACTGTAATCGTAATGCAGATTTAGATCGTGTACGCTGAAAAATTCTTCCACCATAGGCCCATATGACTCGAAGTCCCCACAAAAGTCCTCTTCAGTGGATGAGTGCCAAAATCTGGGCTCACTGCCAGCCTTGAGACCTTGGTAATTCACCAACTCGGACTCGGACATCGGGGATGTATTGACAAGAACCTGATGTGGCGCGTCCATTGCTTGATATTGCTCCGGTTCATTAACCACCATGGTCTCTTGAGGTTCGTGCAAGCACGTCAAGGCTTCCGAGACCAATTTGTTAACTTCGGCTTCGACAAAAGAAACGACAGAATCATAATCGATACCCAAAAGTCTTGCCCACAACTGCAGAACATCTTGGGATGGATTTAGGCCACCATTTTGGTGTAGAAGGACCCTCAGCGCGTCGCTACTTTGAGAACTAATGGGCTGGCTGTTTACGTCGCGATCCTCGATGTCAAGAGACATCTGGGGCATTGTCGCGGTTGAGTTGTCTGGGGTGTCGAGGACTACCTCATCTTTGGGGTCGGTCGAAGCTGCGCGACGGTAAATCCACGGTCAAAGACGATGGACAAGCAAGTGCTTACTATCTTTGGGGATTTTCAACGACTTTCTGGAAGGATAGGAACTCTCCTGCTTGACCAGCAGCGACCTTCTTGCCTTGGTAAACCAACGCTCTAACGATGCCAACTGGTAGTCTTCATAGTTCGGGATTTCCTTTGTTGTCGAATTAGTCCTCCGAACACTGTTGAAGGCTATAACGATAAGTTGCCTTACGCGAACTCTTTGTAATATTTCGTCTTTTTGCTTTGCAGTTGGGTTCGTGATCCCTTGGCTGTAAAACGCATCTGTTTTTCGCTTTTGTAAGTGGCACCGATTAGCAGTAATAGACGAGTTAGATACCTTTCATAATTTTCAGGGCTTCCCCCTTCAGACGCTTTGTGCGACCCGAATGTCGGCTTGTGTTCGAGGAGGAAGAACGAGTGTTGCAAACATTTGTCGACATGGTGATGCGGAGGAAGCAGGGAGTATATGGGCCGCCACCGTCGGAAACCGCTTATAACCTTCCACCACGCCTTGTGTACACACGTATATGTATAAGAAACGTCCTCTGCCTTCGTCGTACTTACAACCATACTATTCAGACATGGAAGATGGATTTATTACCGTGAAACCAAGACATTCAATCTACCTCCATGAAAGCAAGACGATGAGCATCACGCTACAGTCCTGACCATCACAAATAAGCAACATGGTCTTTAGTCCCATCCTCGGTGACTAGATGATCTTGACCCAACCCAGACACCAATTCCTTCTTGTTGCTTCTTGTTGCTATTTCTTGAGGCACTCTTATACAACGGGAGCGGTGTCGAATGGCTGATATCTGCTCGTTACTATCAAGTGGTTGTGTGCTCCCATCCCGTTTCTAAAAAGTGAACCATTCTACTCCCATGAAAGAACCATCTTCAATTCCAAAGATCATCTCACTGCGTATGCGTGATATAGACCCACTCGCAGTGGACGGCGGAATCGGGAACTCGGAGAGTTCGAAAAATCTTCGGGCAAGGGATGAGCTGGAGCTTTAGTGTACAAAGGCGAAACAACTGACTGAGAGATATCTCGCATTGATCGAGTGCAGCTGCTGGCGTGTTTGCGATGTTATGATCTTGGATGGGAGTGAAGACTAAACATACTAATAGTCTATTAGTAAAAATTAAATACTATTACTAATAGTACTACAGATCCCAAAATAAACCCGAGTAGCACGTGACCAGCTAATCTGAGGGCTCAATATAATCGATGAAAGTGAGCTATTACCCTGTTCAATGCGTGTTTACCCTATGAATGCTTGCGTGACTACAGTGAATACAAAGGAGTAAGAATGAGTAGTTAAGCAGTAAGTATACTGTATACCTATATCAAACCAATAAATAATACGACCGGAATCATCAAACCATCGGGAATGGGGTGACCTCTGGCGCTCGTGCTTCGAGTTCCAACTCTCTCCTGCCAACTCCAGCTCCACATGCGGGGGTCGGCAATGCAGCAGTTTGGCCCACATATGGATTTTGGTAGCTACATCCTTGGACTGGAACCATCATGCCAACTTGATCATTAGCATTGGCCCAACCATTACCAACGTCGACAGTCTTGGTTGGTTTCACACCAGAAATAGTCAAAGTTCCTCCAGATAACGTGGGAATGGCACCCGTAGGCGTATAGGCGGGCAAACGGCTTAGAGAACCTGCACCGGTGATGGTGGCAGGCGGCCAAGGGTACTGCGCCTGGTTCACGTTGCCATTGCCAGTTGCAATGGCGCCACGGAAGGGTGCAGTGTTTCCACAAGCACCATCAGCTTTACGAGGATCGGGAGGCATCCATCCTAGCTCGAGACCCAGTTGATATGACCATGCCGTGGATTCTACCATCCCAGTAGCTGTAGAATTGCCGATCTTCCACGTCCAGAAGAAAAAGTTCTAAACAACCTGTCAGTGTGTTGATACTTACTCTAGTCAAAATGTAGCCATACCTGAAGAGCGTCCATACTAGCTAGAGCAAATTGCATGATCTCTTGCTTGGTGTTATCATCGAATTTGGTATAATCCTGCCACTTGGAGCAATCGCCCAGCTTTGTCATAGGGTTCGGCGTCCAACTGCCGTCGTAGCGGGTACCAAGACCGACGCCGTTCAGCCAAAGCCCACAGTCGTTTATGGCATTACTATACTCTCCGGCAGTCGTCAAACCAAAGTCAGCCATCGACTTGTTAACTTCAGCGCCCCAAGCGCACACATCCTTGACTCGTGCTGCCCAACCGTCATTGCTTTGGGGGTCGTTGAAGGCAAGATACGGGTGGCTATCCAAAATTACTCGGTCGGCATTGGGAAGGAAATCAACCCAGTCGGCTCTGGACATGAACGCATCGTGGTATGAAATCCAAGCACCTTCGCCAATTCCAGTGATATCCCGGATGATTCTGTAGGCTTCAGCGTAGCTAGCAACCAATAGCAATCAGAATCTACCGGTAACAATGAGAGGTCAATGCTTACAATGCCTCGAGAGCATCCTTGCCAATAATCGGTTCCCGAGGTTCGTTCATGATACCGAACATGGTGACAACATCCCGATATTGAGGTTGATGGATGAATTCGGCGAGGATACGAATGTAGTCGAGTGTACGTTGAGCATTTACATAGCCCATTGGTCCAGCGAGGAAGTTGACATCGCCTGATCTGCCGGAATGGTTCCATCCGTTTTGACTACCGGGGACAGCGTGCAAATCAAGGTTAATACGGAGACCGTATTTTCGTGCCCAACCGATAGCCTTGAGAACATATCTGGCAACTCATGTCAATGACATTGGTCCATTAAGACATGAAGCCGGTTTACTCACTTCCAGGAAGTTTGCGCTAGATATGGCTCATCCGATTGCGTTTCAATGGCCCAGTACCCTATGGGAAGGCGGACGTAGTTAAGACCGGCGCCGGCAATCTCGGCGAAGTCTTTCTCTGTCTACAGAAAGAATAAGTATATGGTCTCAAGTTTCCAAAGAGGACGACGTACAATGAATGTTTTATAGTGTTCCTCGATCTGTTCCATTCCACCTTTGGAGGGGTCCGCCTGAATAGCCGCATGGAGGTGGTACTCATCCTTAGCTTGTGGTTGGTATTTTTCGAATAACGCAGGAGCGCTGGCAAGGAAGAAAGGTTAATAATTGTATTGAACAAGCCTCTAACTGCCCGGTTACTGACATGAACTGTTACAATGATGGCGAGGTCAGACCCGAGGGAAGGGATGGCAGAAAGATGACACTCACAGGCTCCATCACTAACCAACCGCCAACATTGACACTGCGAAAAAGAAGTCGTCGTTAGTCCACAATCATATGGGATGAATGTATTCCACCATACCCCCTGATCCTATCCACACCATGGCGAAATGTTTCATTGAGCGCCGGAGTCCACGAATTTGCCTTGGCGTTGTTGTTATAAGGGTCATTGGGGTCATAGTACCAGTGACCACCAAATGGATTCTTGTATGTGAAAGTATTCCCATCTTCCATAACAACTTCACTATCGTCTCCACCTGTTATGGCCAAATTCTTGACTGATTTACCACCCGACGATGATGACGAGGAGTCGTTTTGCTTGGGTCTTATAACGACAAAATAGACGACGAGTGCTGCTGCAACAAGAACGGCTACGAGGGCGATGACAGCGCAGACGATGAAGGCTTTGCGTTTCTTCCGTGGTGATGCGTAAGTGGCCTCCTTCTTGTCCTTTACCCACTGCGAGTCAGGCCCCATGTTTGACATGGGCATATCCTGTTCGTGGAGGGAGTGACGGTCGTAACCATGAGATAGCGAGCCTTGTTTATCGTTCAATGCGTAAGATGATGAGTTATAGTCGGTGTGCTGTCCAATGGACTGTGAAGAAGCGGCGTAAGAGCCGTCATGGTAGACTTGGTGTCCAGCGAATTGAGGTTGTGGTGAAGAATATCCCGGGAGGTCGGTATTACTGTAGTCGTGCGCAACATAATTGGGTGAAGGAGCGTAAGGTTGAAAATGAGGGGAGGCTGGGGAAGGGGGAACGTGCTGGTCCAAAGGAATGAAATCGTTGCTATGAAGATTGTCCGAAGGACGATAAGCCATGGCTGGAAAGTCTATCAAGGAATCTTGTCAACTCCAAAGAAACCACTTGGAAGCTCAAGACGTACCACGACGGACTCGAAGAGAGAAAAGGAGTGGGAGGTGTTGAAGGAAGGAAGAAAAACGCGGGGCTAATAGAAATGATCGGGGCGGATATCGGGAAATTCACTCGCGGACGTCTTATGCCGCCCAGTCCCATCCATGTGTCCCCATCTGTACCATCCTTCCGAAACTTCTTCCCGGTCACCAATGACAATGCAGGGTTGTGCCGGTATTGACTTCCATCTGACCGATTCAGCGAAATTGCCTGAAGATGTGCGTTGATTCTCCATCAACATCAGATTCAGATGCGACGTGCATAGGGGTGAAACGTCGTGCAATGATCTGTGACAGAGGTACCAAGCCAAGTCTCCGCAAAAGACTTTTGACGTTTTTTGAGGGGGTAGGCCTCGTAGGGCCTAAAAATTCTGAATTGCTAGCTCAGTAATGGAACCAAAACGAACGAAACGACAACCGAGACTGGGCGAACAATAACGGCTATAACATGCCTTGACCGTGAATGTCAACGAAATGAATTGACTCACTGATGCCGTCGTCCGGGATAGGCGAGAAACATGAAACCTCTTGGTTTCCTGAATGGTACTTGCAGGGGCGGACTCTTGCACGAAAATTCTCTGATGAAGACCAGTGAAAACCTCGAAAGAGCGCCAAAGTCCCTGCAGAGTCCAGAGTATTGCTCCAACGCGCTAGGGTCCACCATGGCCAAGCACCGTCGCCACAAAAAAGGTTTGTTTTTCAGCTACTATTCAATACGCTGTTGTTTGGAAAATCGGTAGGAGACTAGGAGTTGCCTCGATTCCCAAGCGCTGGCTTCGGGTGAATTTTTGGATAAACTGATTTTGGCATACTACACGTACCCTGGACCCTTCTCGTCATGACGAATCTTCTCTTCGCACCACCATAACCCTCCCTGAGGAAGCAAAGAACTGGAACATCAAGAACACAAAAGTTGGATAGAGAGGAGATGAAAGTCGGGGGAAGAAGAGAGCGTCGAACCATTCTATGACGACACTCAGCTGTTGGCCAAGCATCGGCAGCGTTCATGATGGTGGAAACGGGGGTCGCTCATATTTCGCGTCAATTTTGAGGTGCGCATATCGTAACATCCATCGATAGTCTTGTCTGGGGATTCAGCAGCTACTATTGATGAATCCGATGTGTAAAGCACGCTAATGTGTAAAATACCACATTTTTGCAAGTTCCCTCCGGTTCTGGTGCTCGGTAATTTTTTTGGGATGCCTTACAATATATAGCAACATGCTCATGTACTTGTATTGGGGATTATAGGGGAGGGGAGCAAATGGGACGTGAAATTGTCCTGAAATTGAGGTTTGATGGGAGCGTGACATCGTCAGGAACACTACATTCTGCAATCCGACGCATATCGATGACCATACTTACTTGAGGGTATATGCCTCTAAGCCTCAAATGTCAGTTTTGGGAGGGAATTCTACACAGGGTCGTTCTCAAGAAGGTGAAAGTAGTGGAAAGCACGATTTTGACACCGATGACTTCTAACTCCGCCTTGCCGATCGTTCGGCGTGGAAAGGACAACCGTGCATCACCAAGCTCAGATATCGTGAGATCAAAATGTCGAGTGGCCGAAACCTGCCGCATCGTGACAATTCGTGACAATTCGCGACATCAAAAAGTTGCAGTTCTAGTTCTGAGTCCGGAAACGATCCGCTATGAGATTGGGGCTCTCTAAAAATCCCAAAAATTCAATGACGAGTGATACCAACATGACAAGTACTATGATCTATATTTTAGGCTCGGATTGTTATGTGGAGCGGGCAGTAGAAAAAGTTTTCAAAAAATTTACACTTCTCGTCCATCAATAGTAATACACGCGTACGCTCTACAGGAATTCATTTCGCAAAGATGTTAGCATAGGTACACCTGCTCTCCGCGAGCGAATCCCTTTGGTGTCTCTTCGTTCTTCAGGACAGGGGCACCCTGCCAGTCCACGCAAGGGGGCGCACCATGCAAGGCATATATCCATTCAATGGAACCCTATACGCACCGTAGAAATGCAATCGAGTATGCTCGAACTGACGCCGTATTTCTGGGATTTAGTCGATCCATTCCGACACTTGATACCTCGAGGCATGAATCGAGTACTATACTGGACCTTGGGCGCGAGTCTCAACACTGGACCAGCAGGCCTACCGCTAACAGGTCGCTCTAAGGACAGACAGCCTATAAATACAGGGAAGACGTCTCCCAGTCACTCAGCAGACGACTCCAAGTTTTGCTCCAACCGAACTACAACTCTTAAACCTTCGCACAAAATGCTCATCCACTACGCCCTCTTTGTCGCTCTCGCCACGGCAATGCCCATTCCCGATGAACATAACAAAAGGTAAGTTTTTTCCCTCACTTATACCGCCTCATACAACCCTTTAACGAAACTCCTAGCCATAGTCAGGGTGATCTCATCGGCTCGCACAGCGACCACGACAATGGTCTTACTGGCGGTTTCCTTGGGGGTGATCCTGTTGGTAGTTTGCTCGGACGCGATGCCACCCTTAGTGCGCCTCCGAACAACGTTCTTGGAGACGATGGCCTACTTGGTGTTCTACTCGGAGAAGAAGGACTACTAGGTGGTTTACTTGGCGACAGTGGTCTCCTTGGTGGTATACTGGGCGAGGCGCTGCAAAACGCGGTTCATTGGGTGACAATGACCCAATTGACGGCGAGCTTCTCGGTGGTCTGACTGATAATCTCCCTTCTGACATGGTTTTTAGATATCACAGGGGCTCTGCTTTCGATGCCCATGGATCTAATTGGAAGTCTGACAGATGGTCTGCCCCTTGACATGGTCACAGATTTGGTTGGCGGGCTAATCAATGGCGTGAATGCGAGGAATGAAGTGAAAGCTGCCTGATGATGTCGTGTATCCCACCTCAGGACTCCGATTCTATGGTCAAGACTCGATTGTTTTTCTTTACTGCCTTTGTAGTGTAGCGTACGACTAGTAAATCTTGTATACGTATGAATTTTAACTGTTGACCAACCCTTTTCGTTGGACCCAGGACTGAAAGATCTTTACCAGAGAGCGCAATTCCCACACGCGCTTCTTAAACTTTCTCCCATGTCCAAATGAATCGATACCTTCTTCCTCTATGCCTCCCTCGCGTGTCAACAGACCATCTGCGCTAGATTTATCTTTCGGTATAAGCCCTTCTGAGCCACCACCAACACCAGCTTCCGGTTCCAGCACCAACACTCGTTCGACACAATCAAACTCAGCCAATGACCGCAGAACCTTGAAGAGGAAGGGAACTGAACCCCAGCAGGTGCGTTTCACGTCCAAGATCAATTTCCAAAGGCACTCAAAAGTCTTCAGTCAGTGACAAAGAAGGCGAAACTACCAGATAGTACGGCAAAGTTTGGCTATACGAGCTTGATTCTGACAGTTCCCCTTCAGCTGGCTTCTACTGTTCACCAGCAAATACTTCAGTTACCGAGGAGTCTCTTGATCTCATCTTAGAAGGCGAAGATCCAGATGAAGAGGACGAGCGAGAAGGGTCCGAAAAGCCCGTTCGCTATCTCAGCAACTTCGCTGTTTTCGACACCCGACACCGCAATGAATTTGTGCTACTGTCGATATTCGGAGAAGACGATCACATCGACCGCGAAATCGAGGCAGCTGGATACGCAAATGCAAGGTTCCGAAACCAGGTAGAAGAAGACGAAGGGCAGGAAGACTATGGTTCGGAAACAAATCCTGGGTTATATTTGAGGTTGAAGAATGTTATTGGATTTTACATGGACTATACATCGCCGAATGGGTACGTTTTTCCGATTTGTTCTTCATAGGACATGCTAAAAAATCCTTCCTATTCTCCAGTCCGCCATACCTAGAAACCAAGGCCGCCTGGTATATCCTGCAAACCCCATCAGAACAGTATCGGCCATTCCTCAGATATTTCCTCATTCCACGCCGCTTGGTTCAAATTTCTATATCATGGGCTCTCAAACACCGCGTTTCTACATACAAAGACTTCATGGACTATCTCGATGTCAGGGCCGATCCCTTTGGTTCACCTTTTGAAGAGGAAGACGTGTCGTCCGGAGCCTCGGTCAGTATATTGACGAACGCGCACGATTGCTGTTAACTCTGTCCTTAGAAACAAGTGTTACGTGAAGTCATCCAAGAGATGTATGATGACGACAGAAATCAAGCCGACGAGATACGAACTACGACTCTAATCCGTCACTGGATACCAGTTTTTGAAGTCTCGACGCGACGCAGGAAACGAAAGACAGGAAAACCACCTCAGCTCTCAAGGAATCCTGACACAGCCGTTCTTCTTGCGGACAACCAAACATCGACTCATGCTACACCACGCATATTCAACCTCGCCCACGAGTTCTTCACCGAAAAGATTCGTTGCATAGGGCCTGTCATTCGCAAAGCCGCGGGAGAGGAGGACCTCGAAAATCGACAGGAACGAGCCGCTACCGACAGACTTAGAAAGTTGATAAAGAAAGCCAGCCAAAGTAGTAAATTCACCCTCGACTATCGCAGGGAGCACGCAACGAGAGGCAGAAAGTATTTACGCGCTGTTCAGATTGACGGGACGGAATACAGAGTAAGCATCTCCTGGACATAGGTTGTATGTGACTGAACGTTGGTAGGTGGGCGATACTGTCATTGTTCCTATTGGAGTGGACGAGGAAGCTCCGAAATCCAAGAAAGCAGTCTCTCCTCCCGTATTACCGCCTTCCGACGACGGTGAAATTGATGGAAAGCATATTTCCGATTACTTCTGGTATGTACCCTTTGCTACTTGACGAGGATTTTTTGTTTGACCAATTGTAGGTTTGCCAAGATAATCTATATCAACTGGGATATGCAGAAAGTACACGTTCAGTGGTTCAATCACAGCTCGAAGACCATATTGCAGGAGATACACGATCCTCATGAGCTGTTTCTTCAGCACCTGTGTCATGATATTCCGATGAAGAGTGTTATTGCCCCAGTGGGTGTTCATCGTGTGGATTGTACCCCGGATCCTACAAATCCTATTCCCTTTGGAGAATTTTACTACAAGTGAGCATTTTCTCGCTATTTTCAGTCGCCATGAGATTGAAGCAGGAACCGCAAGGATGATGTACGACCCCAGCTTTGCCGTTTTCTCCAACCTCGAAACACCTCCGCTTGCCAATGACAACATTATTCCGAAACACTGCCACATCTGCGATTTTGAAAATGGGGAAGAAGAGCGCAAGGCAGCCAATGTCATCCGTGAGGGCGATAAGAGAATTGGAATGTCATACAATGGCGTTATACTTCATCCTTATGACTTCGTGTTGTACAAGAATCCCGAAAAGGGCCCGGCCTGTATCGGTCAAATACGGGAAATTCAGTCAGGCTCCAGGGACATTCAGCTTGTCGTCAGAAGGTTGGGTCGAGTGGCTCAATTGGCAGAGAATGTGTTACCAGAGGAAGAATGTAAAGATGAGGTATGTGAAGCCCATCATTTCTCAAGTATGATTCTCAAACCTCTGTTCAACCAGCGTCATCTATTCCTCACCAAATCTACCGATATCGTCGACCACACATCAATTATACGGAGTATATACGTCTGTTCTGCGATCAATTTAGGGGAAGCAGCGCGGGAAGAATGGCTTGCGTTTGCACCAGAGCATTATTTCCTTCGGTATGCGTTCCCGTCTATGGATGTCACGGACTGGGGCAAGAGGCGCCGGGTCTCCCCGGAGAAATTAGACATCTGCATGCGATGCATGACGGAACGGGTCGAGTACATTCAGAGTATGAAGGAATTCATCACACAGAAGTCACAACAACCGCTTCGGGCAATGGATATATTTGGTGGGGCTGCCGCCATGGGAGCGGGTATGGAAATGGGAAGTCGGTGTATCAAAGTCACTCATGCCATTGAGCTTTCACCGAGCACGGCACGTACCTATAGGTGAGCATTTCCTGTTGATTGTGAGTAAGTCTTCTGATGTGTACTTTCGTGTAATGAAGCAAAAACTCGCCACACACAAAGGTGTTCAACCAATGTGTCAACATTGTACTCAGATACATTGTCAGGCGAAGGGATAAACATACTCACGATAAAGATGGGAATCTCATCGAAAAAGAAGTTCCTCTTCAGCTGTATGACCGCGATGGCAAAACGCAAGTCCCGGAGCCTCCCAGGAAAGGCCAAATTGATGTTATCATTGCCGGTCTTCCCTGGTATGAAACACTTAATTATCTCCTACTTCAAGCAGCTAACTTTCTACTGCAGCCAAACGCATTCCGGCTTGAACATGTACAAGAAGGCAAATGATCGCAAATCAAGTCTCGTCGTTCCCCTTCTGTCCTTTGTCGACTTCTATCGACCTACCTACGTCTTCATAGAGAATGTCCCTGGATTCCTCTACTTTAACCTTCTAGCAAAGCAAAAAGATCAGCATACACTAGAAGGTGGAATCAAACAAGGGGGCGTGAAGCTCCTGATACGGGCTTTGGTAGACATGGGGTAAGTTCTTCCTCTCATGATCAATGATGCCGCTCATGTTTCAATAGTTATCAGGTCCGTTTTGCTCACCTCCAAGCTGGACACTACGGCACGCCTCAGCATCGAATCCGATTCCTTCTAATTGCAGCAAAAATGGGTTCACCTCTTCCTGATTTGCCCCAGCCAACACACGATTTTGATATGAAAGGCACTTTGCCTGTGCATTTTGATTACGAGAAAGATGACGGCAACGATGAGCCACAGCTGGAGAATGACAAAAGCAAGAACAAGCGCAAGAAAGTATCAAGACGGATGAATCCGATCAACACAGCTCGAGGGGTAGCTTTACACCCTGCGGTGTCCGTGAGAGACGCAATAGGCGATCTGCACATGTTTGATTGGTGAGTCTGACTAGAAGACATCTTGGATTGCGCACTGAGATACCACAGGAAACACCCCAACCCCAAAGAGCTTACACCAGAGATGCGACAATATCTCGTTTTGCGTCAAACTCAAGGCAAGATCCCTGCCGTCACATGCAAGCGCTCAGACTCTCGCTGCGTACTTGGGGTTCATGGCTATCGCTATGCCAAGCCAAAGACGAGGTTTCAAATAAATGTGAGAGTTAGACCAGCAGTCGATTTGCAGCATTTTACAAGGGTCTTTGGGGTGAGAAAGATGATGAGGTATGCGTAGAGTTTCATGACAGCCCGTTCAGAGTTTGACGTGATCTTTCAGGGTAATCGAGACACCACCGGAAGCGAACGCAGACGGTCGAGGTATATCTTCGTTTTAAGTTTTGCTTGTCAGGCGGGCTAATCTGTAATGCCCCAGAACTTCGTCCGAGCCTGGGTGAATACCAGCTGGTTAATCCGAGCTCTTGGGTAGCAAGGAGTGGCTATCGGAGAAGTCTCTACAAACGTCTTGACGAGAACTCCTACTTCCAAACAACCATCACGAACATAGACCCTACAGCAAAGCAAAGCAAGGTATTACATCCAACAGTATGTCTCCTCTGCCTCTCTTTGACACTACACACTCAACAACCAAAAGTGTCTTCGGATCCTTACCGTTCGCGAACTTGCTCGCTCTCAGGGCATTCCTGATTATTTTGTATTTGAAGCTCTCGAGGACAACATCGTTACTGTGAGTTATTTTGAGTTTTGTTTTCATCGTTCTCGGCTAAATATCTTGCAGATGGTATGGTCTGTCTACGAAGCTATGTTCACTTCTGATGATCGCGTTTCATCCTTAGCACCGTATGATAGGGAACGCGGTCCCATTCCCTGTTTCAATCGCCATAGGTAGGCAACTGCAGCTGGTGGAATACCAGAGATGGAAGGATCGGATAGAAGCAGCGGTTGAACCGGAAGTTATTGAAGTTGACTGACACATTCATCTGGGACTCATTGGATTACTATGTAAGTGTATTACATTGCGCACCATGTAGAAGTAGGATGTTGTAGTCCAAACTGTATCAACAAATCATGGTTTGTGCTTATTTTCTCTTGCTCGCGGTTACCTTTCGACTTCAGCGTGAGCGTCCAACCTTCCTTAGCCCACGCGGGGCTGCGCGGCGTTGATCCAGCATCAATCAAACATTGGAGATTTAGAAGGAGTACAAACACCTATACGAAGAATGACAGGAGCAAGCTTGAGTAAGGAGATATGACTGGTTAAACAAAGCCCATTCCAACGTCTAACATCACTCGAACCACCGCTGATATGCAATGTCACCCAAACCTATCCCAGCTCCTATCGTGAGCATACATCCAGAGAGGATCACAAGAACCACAGGGATCCGACGAATGCGACGCAAGGTTGCGGTGTGTGTGTCAGTGGCTTCCCCATCTGCTACGTCCTCTTCTCTGTAGACATACTCAGGGGTCAATACACCAGCACACAACACACCGAGGAAGGCAATGATAAACGAGATTTTGAATATGATTTGGAGGAGGATGTGCGTAACATCGTTCTTGGGGGCGAAGGTCACGCTGAGAAAAACGGCGGCGAGGAAAATAGCACCCGATATCCACATCAGTATGAAGTATCCATACAAGGGTCGTCGGGATTTGTGAGATGCGTCTGCTGGCATCGTCGTTAAATTAGGGGTATTGGGAAGAAGGTGAGGAGCCTCACCGACATGAGCGATGTGTATCACTGAGTGTGGGTGACTGAGCGACTTCCTTTTCTTGGGAAGGCATAGAACTGCGTATGAGCGGTGGCTGTAAGCTTGTGTCAACGGAGGACATTGGGAATAACAGATTTCGCGATCGCAAAGAGTAAATACCCCTTCGGGATGTGCCGAGACCCAGCAACAGCCGTGGCACTGTGGCACTAGTTATCGTCTTCTTTCTCCTTGAGGGGTTGAGCACCCAAGGATATTCCTCGGTACCTTCGAAGGGTATTGCATTGCTTAGCATGTGAAAGGAAGGATATTCTACTCCAGTACAACAGCATCACTATCCTTAGAAGACGAGCTATTGACCCATGTCACAAATCGTGTCACCCAATCACCGCTTGTGGCTGCTTTTCTCTCGCCGGCGCTGCCTCAGCTTCGGCGCGAGGATCGCTCGAGGGTGAAAGTGAGATACCATCCAACTTTCCTTGTAGCTCCGCAGCTTCACGATCCGCACGGCTCTCTAACTGCGCCTCCTTGGCCAGTGCCTCCAACTCTGCCTGTAGTTCATCTTCGTCTATAGTGTCATTGACGCCAACAGCGACATCGCCACCAAACCGGATCGCATCATCCACTTCCTTCGCGTCTGCGTTGGCTTCGGCCATGGCTTCCATGGTCTTCTCAATAGATTCTCGTTGCAACGAAGGATGCGATAGAATGGCCTTGAGGGTTGCTGTAGAGTTGCTGTACGCATTTACGATCTGTAGCCATATTTGTTTAGCGCGGCGTAGCCGACCGAAGGCAAGAAATAGTACCTCAATATCGCCAGCAGCTGCTTCGACTTGTATCAGAGTGCCTTCTAAATTCTCCAACGCTCCTAGTCGTTTCTTTAGCAGGTCTTCTAACTGGTGCCGGGAACGTAAATAGCTCATGGCCAACGACTTTCGTTTATTTCGGACGGCCTCTGAAGCTTTCGATGTACACCTGGAAGATAAGGGTTAGGACGGTGTGATAACAGACAAGAAAACCATTGCTGACTCTTCAATCTTGCTCTGGATGTTCAGAGTCTGCCGTCGTAAATTATCAACTGCAGACTTGAGCTCGAGGATACCACGATCCACGGAAGTAATCTGCCTGTCCTTGTCGGCTAGACTGCGTACTTCTATGAATTTCACCGCCTGAGTCCAAAGTCATCAGCTTTCAAACGAGATGAGTGGGCTATTAGCTACTTACGTCTTTATCCACCACCACGACACCTTTATCCCTTTCCAGGTACCGCAAAACCACCTTCATGTCCAACTCGCTCATACTATCGTTCTCTTCACCTTCACCGGTCCTGTGCCGAGGAAGACAATTCCCGAACTCGCTTCGGAAGCTGTCGAACGTATACAACGCATCTCCAGGTCCCATACCAGCCCTTTCTCTTTGTCGTTCTATTATACTCCGCCCCGTCTTCTCGACTAGGCTGAGAAAGACGAAGTCTGCTGGCGTTTGGTTTGAAGAACGACTGGAGGAGAACGTGTTCGTAATGGAACTTGTGATACTATCCTCCCCAACCACACCGACTTGTTCTAGCGCCCACCATAATGGTTTCCCCACTGCATACGAGAGAATGAATGAAGGCACGGCCGTGACATATGATAAAGCGGATCTCGAAGCATAAAGCGAGTTGGGTGTCGATAGGAAAGTTGCCAGAGGGAGTATCGCCGGAAGTGTAGGTGTAGGAGTTTGTAATTCAGTCTTTACTATAGCAAGTGAGCCAAATCATGCAACCGACGCAGGAATAAAGAGAAGAATGTCAGAGAAAGACTTACAATGACTGCACCGAGGCCTATCGGTTTGCCCACGCCTTCCACTCTCAGATTCTCAGTTAAGCTTGGTCCGTAGTGCAGAACAAAAACGTCTGATTGTTCACAGAGATACCACTCGAGTGTATGTCGCCACCATTCTACTTTGGATTGGTAAGAGGCAGTATTTGAGTGTTTCTGTCGCGAAAAGTCGGAATAAAGAGCTTGAAGGCGTGAACGAGATGCAGAAGCGTAATTAGGAGATTGGAGCAAAGATTTCGAGGCTGGCATTGGGTCGTCAAAGAAGTGTCGTAGGTCAGCGTGAAAGGGACATGAAAGTGGAAGACAAAAAGGTTGCGGCAAGAGTGGCAGGCCACTTGCGTCTGACCTCGGGCCGAGGTGCCCGGTTCTTGCGCAACGACGTTCTGAGAATTCCAGTCTCACATTGCGCTGAGATACGATAGGATACATGGATGCTACATTTACCCCCTCTTCAGCCCTCTACGTCTCAGGTACTCGTTGACAATCATCTGCTCAATCCTGCCCTTGACGAGGAACGTCACTCCTTGGTTTACGAATCCTTTCAATATTTGCATCTCCAATCCTTGGTATAGCTCTCCTTTTGTCTCCGCATCCTCCAGCACAGACAGCAGACTCGGCCTAGCGTTCCCTGCCTGTTTTCGAGCAGCCTGGAGCCGTGTTTTGGCCAGTATTAATGGATAGAGCAACGCAGAAGCTGCATAATCCGGTAGTTAGCGGACTATCTAGTCTTCCGACAGTAGAATAACGTACCTATCGAACTTGCAACAGCACCCCCAATAAACGCTTCTCCCGGAGTCGGATCTACCAGGCCACCTGCCCGATTGCGTTTTGTGAGAGCCAATATACGACGAAACACTTGGAATAGGGATAGTGTCAATGAGGGGTTGAGACATAACAACGCCGTCGTCGAGAACCCTTTAGTATACGAGTATTAGATTTAGGTTGAGGCAGCCATAGTAACGCAAACCTTTCCAGAACCCTGTCAAACCATCTTCATCATATATCTTCTTCACTACAGCCACAATGCCCGACGCATTGTCTGCACGTAGCACACTTTTGCTCGATGTTTCACTGGAAGGTGATGAAGGGGGCGTAGAGGATGAATCCCTCTCGGTCTGCAAACGCAGGGTAATGATACTCAGAGGTGTGGAGATCGCTCGAGACGCAACTCCAGCTAAGAATCCGAGTATTAGCTCCTCGGGTAAACTAAGTGCAGATATGGATTTCTTTTTCGGATTAGAAGAGGCCAATCGTCGGTGTTTATAGACTGTGTCTCGTAGAAAGGAGTATATGTAAAAGTAGAAAAAGCTATGCGTCGATAAAAGGTCAGCTCAGCGCCGTATACGGGATACGTGAACGTACTTGGATATAACTGTAGCACCAGTATCTGTCCCCATACCATCGTACAACGCACCAACACCATACCTCCTTATTACTCTCCTAAGTATCTTCCAACCTTCTAAAAGACCGTTTTTTGATACTCCTTGCCTACTGAGCTTTCTGGGAGAAAGCTGTAGTCGAGCCGTAGCCAAGTCGACAGGATAAGTGAGCGTATTAGCTGAGGCGCTACCGATTGCGCCAGACAATGCTTGCACGAGCGGCGGTAGTGTCGAGGTCATTGCGAACAGCGAATCTTCTTTTTAATTGCTTTTCCAGAGATACCAGCAGGTAACAGAGAAACTCGGGAGGCTAGGGTGTCGTCCTGAACGAGATGAGAGTAATGGGAAAAGAGGAGTTGGCCATGACGTCGATTTCGACGCGATGGCAAGAACACGGCAGACGCGTTCGAGAGTACACTTGATGAGTCGTAAACTGATAAGAGATAACGGCGAGATCACCGTAATGACATCATTTTTCCACTCACCTGACACGACGCGTCGCGTCGTCAAAACCTAGTTCCACATAGTTATACCTACATTTCTGAGCTATTCTGCTGTATTTTAGCTTTTAAAATACATGGAAGCCTAATCCCTAACCCTAACCCCTAACCACGGGGCGTTCCCCCCCGCACCCCCCCTTATAAATATCTTCAATCCCCTAACCCTTCTTGCGGGGGCGTTCCCCCCCCCTGCACCCCCCCCCTCTAACCCCGAACCCCTAACTGACGCTTCGCTGCGCTCAGCGTAGGGGAGCTAGGGGGCGCTTCGCGCAGTGGGACCGCTGCGCGGTCGTCGTAGTCTTGTACTTAGCCAAATTTCCGCTTGATGGCTATGACATCACACGGCCTGCGGCCGGTGAGATAACTGATCTCGGCGAGTTCGAGTCACGAGTTTACGACTCATCGAGTGTCCCCTGGACGCGTTCCGGGGATTTCACATGCCAATTACAACGGCTATTGGGCCACAACAGGATTCTCATATCCGGGATCCGATATATATCATGCAGAAAGAAAGTGATTGGTGTGCATGTTTGAACAGCGAAACAACTGCTACTAGTATTAACATGATTAAAAAATGTGATTATACTAAATGAATCCGTTCTACTATACGGAGTAGTAACTCGACATTAATTTCATACAGTGATCGTTTCCGATGGCGTCGTGTCGGTCGACAAAATAGATCCATCTGTTTTCCTCCTGGGGACGCAGGTCGGTCTTGCAGGGAGCTCCGATTCATCTCGCTCCCTCTTCACCTCCGCATATTCTACATCAGAAAACAACACCTTCATCAACCGTAGCATGCGCTGCTCGGCGGAAGACATCCCCGAGGTCTCATGCGGAGAAAGGTCCAAGAAGGATTCAGCCGGGGCTTTGTTCTGATTCCGATTCGGTGTCATCACCAAGGGTTTCGCGGCGACGAACTTCTGTCTCTTCGCGACCTTTGTCGGGCGGGGGCTGACTGAGATATCAGGCTTGTTCTCATCGCTTCCTACTCTTGCTCTGAATCGTTCCCGGGAGAATGACTTGATGACCCTCTTGGCAAGAGGCTTGAACTCCTTCTGGGAAATCCTGGGGAGCCTCTTCAAAGGCCTGTTGTTCGCAAACGGATCGGTGAAGTCTGGGGTACCTAACGAGGTTTGCTCAATTGGAGCAGGGAGTCTCCAAACTTCCGCAGCTTCGGCACTGAAATCGACGGACCCATCGGGTAAGGTAAAGCGATTTGGTGAAAGCGGAGGCTGTACTGGCGCAGTATTCGGTGAAGGACTGGGAAGATCCAGGTGGACGCCTAACGAGTACACTGGGCTAGGGAGTCCTGTTTCTGCGCAATGAGTATGCGGAGGCGTCGGGTGTCCAAAATGTGAGCGAAGTGGTGATGGTGTGGGAAGAGCCAGGTCAAAGCCCAACGAGTATACAGGACTTTGACAAGTGAGCGGTTTTGGCTTGTACGGAGAACGAGGAACGTGTAGCAGTGTATCTGATTCTGTGTCGCTTCTACCGCTCGCGATTCGGACATGATCTGTATCGGAGGTGGCCAGTGGTGTGAGTAGCGGGTATAGTCCTCGTCGCTGCTATATGCCTCTGATGCAGTTCTGGGGGACCGCTCCAGCAAGAACCGGGGTTGACTGGGTGTACATGGATTAGATCCCCAAGAGCTTTTCAGTGTCCGCGAAGAGACGGCAGAAACGGGTGTAGGAGGATGATCGACCGTAGAGAAGCCGGATAGGTGGATCAACTCTTGAAAAGTTGCATGTGCTGGAGTAGAAGATGAATTATCAACGGCTCTGCCAGCGTGAAACTGGTGTCTGTTTAGCAAGTGGTATCTCTCAAGTAGAAAAGTCACAGGACTCACTTTATTATAGCGGACGATGCGAATAGGAGGCGGTCTTGCCTTCTTCTGGGAGGACGAGCCCAGCATTATTTGAAACGAGCGATTAAAAAGAGCGACTAGAGTGAGTAAAAAGAATAGACAGGGCTTCAACAGGGCTTGATACCTTCAGAGAACTATATGTTGGTTATATACCGCCTTCTTGACAACTATCTGAGGTTTTCGATCTATCCGCCAGAAGAGAAGCACCCCCAGTGAAACTTCACTTGACGCATGAAACCAACTGGTAGATCTAGAGCTTCTTCCTAACGTAGCAACACATGTTGCACCTAGAGATGATGCTATAAGCGGACTAGTCCGTGAGGTCTAGCCAAATTTGAAGTGCTTCTGAGCGTCCTCGCGGATGCACAGTGCATTTCAGACGTGGAACTTGGAAGGAAAGAATGAGTGAACACTGATTCCTGCGATCAGTGAGTGGTAGCCACGTGATGCGTCACTGATTGAATTCACTGAGGCGCCAACGGCGGTCCGGAGTCCGGACGGCGAAATCAAGGCGTACGCGCCAATGCTTTCCACCAAACCACAATGATCAACGAGGTCATGGACCCCCTCAGCACCTCTCGTCTTTGTGAAAGGCACTTAACCCACATGAAAAGGCAACATATGGCTAACAAGAAGATACTCAA
This sequence comes from Paramarasmius palmivorus, assembly GCA_037176845.1. Classification (NCBI taxonomy): domain Eukaryota; kingdom Fungi; phylum Basidiomycota; class Agaricomycetes; order Agaricales; family Marasmiaceae; genus Paramarasmius; species Paramarasmius palmivorus. The sequence goes on along the minus strand of JAYKXP010000051.1, from coordinate 293,619 downwards.
GAATACTTGATAGATGGGAACTCGAACCCGTAGCCTGGTGAGAGGCTCCAGAAGGTACCTAGACCATCTCAGGCTGGTGTGTGCTTGGATCTTGTCAAACTATACCTTCAAGTTTGAGAACCTCTCATGAATGTCTCAGGATTCATAGACTTCAGTCCTCTTATCATGATCCAGTCTTCAGGCTCAAGTTCGCGAATTTCTGAGTCGACATATTGTCTGAAGGTCATTCCTTGGTGCACCAGTAATTTTCATTTTCAAAAACGGACTCGTTCATTCTGGCAGGCAATGTCAAACTCTTAAAACTCTTAAGTGATGTATAGCCAGTTGACATCTGAACAGATGCGACGACTATTCGCCATGGTTTTTCCCGAAGTAGCATTGCCTGACCCAACTTCTTGACACATTGTGCCAAGTGACGCCCTCGTCCTCCATTGTCGATCACGGATTTAGCTTGATTGCCTACCAGTTTTGTGCCAAATTTAGGCCTTTGCCCCCCAAAAGGCTCTACTCGCGTCGCATCAACACATCAGCTGTCATCTACCCAGATGCGCTCTACACTTACCATCCTGGCCGCCGCTTAGCCCTTTCAGTTCGATCTTTTCTAGCCAGGAGCACTGAGGAGTGCTTCAGGGTCAGAAGGTATGTTTTACCCTTCGTCACATGAAAGAGTACGGCTAACATCGCCGTGCTTTTCGCGAAGACTAGCAAGATGAACGTTTTCCTTTTCTCTTCTTCTGAACAACTCAGGCCGCTACATGGCTTGCTTGCAATTAGACTAAGAGAGCCGCAGAAAAGTATACCCATAGCAACAGACGCTGAAGTGTTCAAGGTGATTCAGGTTTCTAACACGTTGAATTTCATTTAACCAATCAAGTTTACAGTGCTGCCAGGCCCCTACGTACCTCCCTTTTGATTGCAACTGTCGAGGCCTGTCAAAAATGCACCGCGATTTGAGGTAACATGATCCAAGAATAGGGTTGATGCCGCGCCCATTGTTCATCCACTGTGGCGGTCGCTCCATCCAGACCAAAACTGGACGTAAATTCTAGCTGAACATTGACCTCTGGTTATGGTTTCCTGGCTCCTGAAATGTATAAAAGGTGAGTAATTCCAGCATTTTTCTTCAGTACAAACAACTACTTCTACTGCTCACTCCAAGTCTTACGCACCTCTTCAACGATCCACGATGAAGGTAGGGTATCCTACTCTAACTAGCAAGAGACCGTCCATTGACACTACGTTCTAGTTCACCGCTGTCTTTGCTACCATCTTTGCCCTCGCTGCTGCCGTGGCGGCTCTTGAGGCTGGGCCCGCTCCTGCTATCGAAGAACGTGAATTGGACGCTGTGGGTACCTCTCTACTAATCCACACCACTCTCCTCACCTCGTTTTAAAATCTAGAGGGCCTGCGTCGCGTCCAAGTGCATCTGCAACAAGGTGCAAGGCCAGTTTTGCGGCAATGAATCCATCAACAAGGCCTGCACCAACGGGCACGTCTTCGAGTGCAACAAAAGCACCGGAAAGACCTGCGACTATGGCGTTCGCAAGAGTTGCCAGCAGTGCGGCAAGCTCAGCTGCTAAGCGCTACGCATTTGGTTATTGTTACTTTTGTTAGGGACGAATGCGACTGATGTATTTAGTATTGTGGCTGGAAAAATGTTACGCATTGCACCGTTGACCTGACGCGAGCCGTAAACCATTGACTGTTATTTTGCTTAGACCTCAGGTGTGGTACGAACCGTGGTCATGGGTAAGATGCATGATTAAAGTTAAAACTTCACGAAACGCCACAGACTCGCGTAGCTCAATAACGCCTGTAAAGTGAATGTACCGATACAAATCTACCTACACGAAACCTACATTTACCTAGCGAACATGTCGGAACATAGATCTATAACACTTGTTGTGTTCGAGTATGAGAAACATCATGCAGTAAGGCCATGCCTTCAATCAATAACGTTCATGCAGGGTCACCTCATGGAACTCGAGCTAGTTCGCACCGTAGCGACCCCAAATTGTGGTCAAGAATTCCACTGTATATTCAGCGCTTCAGCCCTGGTTAGTGCTAACTCAATGTCATCGATTTAGTCTGCGACTCGGGGTGAACTTGAAGTAGCATCGCTTAAAATGGTACTTGTTGCATGGTTTGAAATTAATCATGAGAACCTACTTATATCAATACACGTTCATCAACACGACGAGGGTGTGAATACCTAAAGTAGAACTTGAAGTGTCCTCGCATGACTAGGGCTTCTTCCATGGGAAGCCGCCCATAACCTACATACATGACAGTACGCTCCACCTCCAAGGGCCGTCGACAAGATCGAAAGCAAACAAGACCATCTAGCCTGGTAAGTAAAAATCGTCACGTCAATGAGATCCACTCCAAGCCTACACCAGAATCGGACATACTTGCAAGATGTATAGGTGGCTGAGACGTCACCTTAGTGTTCTGTAACAAGTCCCTTCCATATATCGACATCATCGCCTCGAACTCGTCTTCTGGAATCTTGAGTTTCTTCTTCAAGCCAGCAAGAACAACATTGATGTCGGTCTTGAAAGCAGAACAGTCGCCGACCCGTGGGACAGGAGTCGAGCTGGCTGAAGGAGTAGAATTGGAGGAGCCAGAGTTGGTACTAACGCTTGCTTGTTGCGTCGGTGAGCTGACATTCGCAAGAGGTGTAGAGATAGACCCAGACGCCGATGTAGGCTTTGGTTTTGGTCGGGAAACGGGAGCACGGGGCGCTGTTTGTGCAGCTGGGTGTAAAAGGAGTGGCGATGAGGTGCCGGGCTGTTGGACTGGTGCATCCCGCGATCCAAGCGAACCCAATTTCTGCTGTTCCGCGAGTACCCAGCGATTGATTAGGTCGAACGAGATGTTCAGGGCGTTCGACCAAGTAAGTATGGTGGCTTGATTAGGGACGCGATCGCTTTCGTAGAATACTTTCGACAGCCGTGACGCGTCTGCGGTGGTAAGCTCTTGGGGACCTGCCGTGCTTTAGTGCAATGCAATTGGGAAAGTATTCGATGAACGAACCTGATACTTGGTCACTATCGAGTTTCTTCTTCACCACTCTCGGCTGTTGGGATTGGAGATCGCTGTGGGGTGGTTCCGAAACTTCTTTTGCACTTGAGCGCTGCCTTTTGGTCGCTGTTGATGCACTATCCCCATTCGCTTTCTCTTGAGGTGCCTTTCGCTTCTTACTTGAAGTTGAGAGAGTCTCAACTTCATGCCCATCCTGAGCCGCTGAACCCGAATCCTCCGTGCCTTTCTTCTCTTTTGTACTACCAGCACGCCGTTTTCGTTCTCCTCTCTCATTATAGAACCAGGTATGTAGATTATTGCGCTTGTAGTTTTCACAGCCAGGTATCGCCTGAAAGCGTGGTTGTCAAAGGGAACGTGCTCACAGGTAGATTTAAAACTCGTACCTGTACTTGTTTCAAAATATCATTGAGCTGTTCGCCTTTCGGACTCTTGATGTTTTGCTTATGGAATATATCTGTTTGGATGCCATTAGTTTCATGTCCACCATTGAGAGGTGAATGACGATGGCACCTTTCAAAAGAGCTATTCCTTCTTGATTGATAACACGCGCTACCGCAGGCTTTTTTGGCGAGTTCTGTTGAGAAGATGGGCTCAGTTTCGTTGTGGAACTGGAAGCCATTATTGCAGAGGAAGGTGTGTCGGCGTTGTTGGCATTATCAAGAGGGGCGGTCATGAATTTTGAAGTGGTTCGAGAACGAGCATGGGAGTGAGGGTAAAGTTCTTTGATGTCGACCCTGCATTCGCACGGCCACCCGGCTGGCACTTCCTCAAACTGCGCATGCTACTAGTAGATTCCCTTTGAATTCCATTGCCTTTCTCTTGATGATAATAATGTATGCACTATCTAATTCACTTTCTTTCCGTTCTCCCACGTGTAGAATCCTTTACCGCACTTCTTGCCAACCCAACCAGCATCTACCATTCTCTCAAGCAGCACCGACGGCCTGTACTTGGAGTCGCGAGTACCCTCGTAAAGCGTGTTTTGGATAGCCAAGCATGTGTCGAGGCCAATGCTAAGCGCGAGAATTCAGTAACCAGGCTGCACATAGATAACAGAAAACATACAAGTCGGCTAGCTCGAGGGGACCCATGGGGTGACCCATACCAAGCTTTAGTGTGGTATCAATATCATCCCGCGAAGCAATGTTGCGTTCCAGATGAAGGATAGCCTGGGCACACTCGTTTACAATCAAGAAGTAGAACTAGTAACCGCGACAAACCTCGTTCAAGAATGGCATCAGGAGTGCATTGGAGACGAATCCGGGAACATCCTGAGACGTAGTGACCACTAACCAGACAAAGATCAGAAAGCAGCAGAGAAGTGATACGGGTGCTCACCCTTTCCGCAGTCTACAGCGAAATCTTTGGCTCTGTCAAGAGTCTGTTGTGATGTTTGAAGTGCAGATATCAACTCGACCAGTTTCTGTTGGCATAGAATGTTAGTTTGGTATACCCAAACATACTCCTAATACCCACCATCACAGGAACAGGGTTGAAGAAATGTAAACCGACAACTCTCTCTCCAGCTCCCTTACTCTCTCCATTCTCTCCTTCCGCGGCCCTCGCGATCTTCGTAATGGAGATACTCGATGTATTCGACGCAAGTATCGCGTCTGGATTGACTGTTTTGGCCAGTTCCCTAAATATTATCGACTTGAGAGGAAAAGACTCTGCAGCAGCCTCAATGACCATTCCAACATCACGCATTTCGTCGAAAGATGACACCGGCCGGATCCTTTCGAGGGTCTCTTTGCCTTGCTCTTCAGTTAGACGACCTTTTGAGATGTCTTTTGACACGAGTTGTTTTGCAAATGCCAGGCCTGGTTCAAATAAGGTTCGGTGAGGTAGAATTGGGATTTCGACGGGCGATGAACGCGTACCACTTTCGACCTGCTCTTTCCGCTTATCGTATACCAAGACTCCAACCTTGGCTTTCATGGCAGCTACCAGAGCTATTCCGGTACCCATCTGGCCTGTACCGACGACGCCTATCGATTTGATTCCATGCTTGAGAGCTGTAGTAGCCATGGCGCAGTAGTGATGGTGAGGGAATTCAGGTAGGGAATGAATGATACGTGAATATGTCGGATTTCCTCCGCCGGAGCATCAATAGGGCGTCTACCCGATGCGTCATTGCGAAGATCTTGACAGTGACGCGTTGAAAAGATTCTGTTCTTGGTGAAAGTCCTAGTACTGAGTCTTATCCTCTTATCCTGTCGCACTGGTTAAAGAAGTTGAACGAGGCGATTTAGTAAATCCGCAGCATTTTTGTATGACCACATCTTCGCTAATAGTTGCACTTGCAGCATTACTCAAAGTCACACGGTTTGAACATGTACAAATCGATTCAATCATATTTGACAAATGATATACAAGACTATCTGAACGTCGCTCTGTACAGTAGATGATCAGCGAGTATCCACGGCGAAGAAGAGCGGCATACCAGTTTCCTTTCTTCAAAGCCTCGACAGTCACTGTGCCGATTCCACCACCGTACAAGTTGGCACCCTGGTGCTCGACCATCCACTTGGAGTTCGAGCCGTTAACGTTCCAGGTGTTGACCTTGCTGCCCCAAGGGCAGTCCCAGTAGAAGTGACGGATGGTCTTGTCGCCGTCATTGACATCGACAAGGTCGAAAGAGCCTTCGGTTCCAGAGGAGGCGTCAGACCTTCCGCAGGAGTTGATCTGGAACTTTTCGTCGGGGCCAATGACCTTGCCTTCAATCTGGTCTTTGCCAATTTCCTTGTCTTTGTTGCCTGGGGCGAAGTGAGTTTTGCGTTGTGGACGAAGAACGAGGATAACTAACCATCGGCATGGAATTTGCCCCAGCTGAGGCTGACGTTCTTGACCTTCATGGGGGTATTTCCGACGTTGTGGAGGACGATGATGATGTATTGAGCGTAAGCCATTGTTAAAGGTGGTTTGTGAGAATGAGGTTGTGAGCAAGTACTCTGAGACACTGTGGAGGCAGCCAAGGTCTTTTATACGTTGCTTGGAACCGAAAAAACTGCAAGCCACGAATCCCAAAGAGAGGAATGACAATCTATAGAGCAAGAGTCCATCCAAGCGAACCGAACAGAAAATTCTGACATTGGCAGGAGCCACGGCCCGTGTGATCAGAATAGAAACTCTGCTCCAATACTCCAGGGCCCATGCATCGTGAAGTAATGCTTGTCGTTTTACAAGTGCTTTTCGGGACACTTAATATGATGGTAGACCCACGTTCAATCTGCTAGCCATTGTCCGGCCGACATTCCTATTGGGAGCGTGCTACAAATGACATAAAATAACGGTTTATCCTGGTCTTTTCGGATCCAGTGGATGGAAAGCATAGCCCTCGCGTCTTAAGGCGTCCGGTCATGGAATATCTCCGGCTGTATATGCACGGTCGCAGAGAGGAGTGCAAAGATGCGCAGCGTACGCGTTCTTCTAGATGGAGTTCTTGAAGTGATAGCCAGTATGAAGTGCGCACGTTAGGACTATTTGGTTGAATCTAGTGTATAAAGAGCAGCTCTGGGTCCGAAAAAGGTGGCATGTGCGTGATAATCTCATCAATAAGGAGGTGCACAATATCGTACGACTCACCAATGAGGACAGGTAGCACCTGTCGGCGAGGTTCTTGCTTCCGCACCAAATTACTCCATCTCCGCGGTTCATTCCCATTCCCACTCCTGGAAACGTCGATATCATAGTTTGAGCAATGTAACCTTCTATCCGACCAGAAGATCCTGAGACTTGGCGAATTGGATAATTTCACCATTCCTATTCGAGTTGCACCTCGGTAATCGTGACTAGAAAGGGGGAAGAGGCACAGAAAGAACTCAAGAACTACGTGTAATGTGGTGGTGATGGTCGAGATCAAAGTCACCAGAGCGGCGGGCGCTTACATACCCTCAGTTTCTCACATACCATCACAAGCAAATCACAATGCGCAACAAACATGGAACTCTTTTACAGTAAACTAGGCATTGGTAGTACTCGAATCCACGCATCAGACATTGTTTCATACTGATTATCAACATACTGGGATTTTGTTCAGATAACGACCTAAACACCAGCTCAACACCAGCTCACCAAGTTTGCTACTCTTCATCTTTCTTAGCCGTAACATGGACTATGATGACATCTGGCTGCCCATCCCCACCCTCGTAGTCCACGGTCCAACTTTCATTGGATCCAGACACACTCCAGGTGCTCTTCTTACTGCCCCACGGGCAGTCCCAGTAGAAGTGACGGATAGTCTTGTCGCCATCGCCGACATCCACCAGGTCGAAGGAACCTTCGGTACCAGAGGGAGAATCTGGCCTGGCACGGGCGTTGATCTCCAGGGTTTCATTTGGTCCAATTATTTCGCCCTCAACTTGGTCTGGGCTGATTATTTCGTCGGGTTTTCCTATGCGAGATGCATAATGAGGAAACAATTTCTCTTGAGGAGAACAAAATGAATTACCGGTAAGGTAGAGCACTCCCCAAGTGAGGGATAGGTTTTTGACCTTCATCGGTGCAGAGCCAGAATTTCTGAGTGTGATGTTGACGCGCAAAAGGAAGGTCATGATTGATGTGGGTGAAAGTTCCTGGACGCTCTCGTATGTATAAGAGGCTATCAGTTATTTCGATACAAGGGCTGACGTCCGGGAGAAGCGCATCTGCATCATTGTTAGGTAGCTTTCCGTCAAGCACGTTGCCCATCCGAATTCCAACGGAAATAACCCCCAACCCCAGATCTGCTATGTAGGAACTGACAGTATGTAGTCCAAGAAATCACAATCTGTATGTCTAGAGAGCCGAACAGAATATTTTCGCTTGTGACGATACCACGTAGAAATGTGGCCTGTCGGTCATAGATTAGCCCCGGTGGCGACTTTTACGTTGGAGGCTTGGAGCGACCTTGAAGTTGACTGTCGCCGTATTATTAGCTCGAGTCACTTAGGTGGCTCGAAAACATGTGAAGACGATGGTGGTTTTCAGACATAGTGCATGAAGACTATGCGATTCGTGGGGCCTATATGACGAGGCTGAACGATCATTGTGAGTAACCTGTGACGCTGGACCCCATCCTCACGATACATTTCACTTGTCACCCTCTGGTCTGACTCCCGAGCATCAGCGATAGGTTCGATTGGCCAATTAGCCGGTGCATCCGCGTCATTTCCTGAACGAAAATATGTCACTAGCTTGAGGTAGCATCAGTGTCAGGTGACGATGAGGATAGAAACGTAGGAATGGTATGGAGAGGCGCTTCTGGGGCAAATCCTTACGACTCTGAAGGAGTGCGTCATAACCACTGACGTGCCACTCATACTAGGAATCGCATAGCGTATGCACAGCCAGTGAATTCGGTGTCAATGACAAGCATCACCAGCAAAACCACAAAAGATCATATTGGACTGAAAAGAACACGAGAAGAGATCGCGAATAACCAAGCAATTTCTCTTTGCTCCCGTTGAATTGATCTTCAGATCAACATTCAGCACCTCAGCAACGTGTCGCCTTGTAAACCTCCATAGAGAAGCACTATACAATCTTGTCAATATCAATTATTGTGCACGAACGACGGGAAACAGACCCCAAAGTTATACGCATTGTCGGTCGCTTGCGTAGCGTTGTTGAGCGCCAGGTTTCGAGAGAACGAGCAACCACTGACGTCTATGGAAGGGCAATGAGATTGGTTCATTATCGGCAACTTGTCACTTACAGTCCGAGGTTCTACCAAAGGCATGACTCATTTCGTGGACGATAGTATCCTCACGGGATCCCGCTGCAGAATTAATGTTGACACTGCAAGACATGACCGGGCGATTCCAGAAGGGGGGGCATAGACTATGAATCTGGATCAGCATTTGCACGACTTTGAGTAAGTCGAGCAACGACGACATACTCGGTGCGTGAGCTCCAGCCGCATTCCCGTGTTACTCCCCCTTGAGTGCAAAAGTTCGTAAATCTTATATTACGAGCAACGGTCCTGTCACCGCATCCACCGGATGGTGCGCAGTTGATAGTGTAATTCGCCCCAGCCTCATTTGCGATTTGGTTGTAAATCAAGCTGACTCGTGGGATCAGACTGGTGTCGTTGCCAAAGTACTGTACAACCAGTGGATCGCTGACTCCATGAGAGTTGATGTAGTCGCGAGCGGCGGCGGCCATTACTTTGCCTTCGTTGTAGCTGGGAGAAAGTGAGACAATGAAGACGAGTTGCAAAAAAACAAAATAAGATGAACTTACGCATTGGTCGCGATATCAAGCTGAGCTGGGTCCTGGCATTGGTACACAACACGCTTAGTGAGCTGGTGTACAGAGGTGTCCGGAACAACCAGACCGCGGACAGCAGCGAAGAGCGTTCCTGCAAGAACGAAGACAGTGAGACCAGAGAACATGGTGATGGTACTGAGACTTAGAACAGCTGTTAGAGAGATAGCTCTGGATGGGAAGAGTGCTTCTTGGAAGAATTTATAGCTTCCCCAATCTCAAAGGCTTGCCTCAAACGCCCACCTCTGGTAGCGTGCCTTCGATTGGTCGTTGCCAAACAGAACGGGTACCTTCGGTGGTGAAAATGGTCCGTCTACGAGAGTTGCTAGCTTTTTTCTGTGTGCCTTCATTGCCCGCGCGTACTTGTCAGCACCAACACTTGATAAAGCCTATATCTGGAAATTCTGTAGGCACTATTGATGTCAAAGCGCTCTCACATCCTGTGGGTGGCGTATACAAGTCGGAGAGTAGCAAATACCGATTGACAACAAACTGCGTTCATTGTAACCACATACACAATATCAAGGAGACCTGGTATTCGGGTAAGCTTGTGAAGCCTGAGTCTCTTGATTTGGAACGCAGGCTATTCCATCCAGTAGAGTTGGACAGGTACCGATAGCACGGCTGCATATTGGGGGGATCATCGAAATCAGGAACGTGTTGCAGGAGAGTATGAAAACAGGTACTAAATAGGTAGCTTTCAGACGCAACATCCCGGTACAAGACTTGGAACCAAAGGTACAAGGCTACATGATTTTATAAGTAAACGCTGGCGTTGTGATTTTTTAATAACATTCACCTCAAATCAACGCCATTCGCAAGTAGCATTAGTTTGGTCGTTGTCACGGTCGTGTTCATGAGAGTTTGGCGTGAGAAAAAAGGTTCGGGCCTCGTGACCTCAACGATAATTCAATTTCGCTGAACGGCACGGCCCGGCCGGCGTTCTCAACACAGAACGCTCATTGTCAATAAGCTGGCAAGAGGAAATGGCGGTAAAGCTCGAATCTACTAGGGGGATGAGCCGCCAGCTTCGTTTCCAATGTCGAGTTACTAGTAGCGCAGGGAAAATTTATCAGGTACGCGTCTCCAGAAACTCGGCGCACAAAACTTACGTCGAAGACCTTCCAGCTTCACCATTCACGTTGGATTTCCCGTTGCCGCCAACCTCGCGATCCTTGCCTCCTTCAGCAGCTCAAGCTGTCACTTCAGGTCGGACCATGACACAGTGGCGTGGCCTCTGCCCAAGCTTCACAATACATTCTTACACCCTTCAGGCCCGATATGATCCATGTCTCTTCACAAATTCCATACTCGAATCATCGCGACTGTGGTTATAGCTGTCAGGAAAGGTCGGGCCTTGAGACCTTCCGATTGTGCCATGCCAATAGCAAACACCAGGACTTGGTGCCTGTATGTCTTTCATTTCAAGCAAAGACCAGGATTTTTCGTACCTCGTGTACACACAACACCATGGTGGTACAAAGGAGCTCCCCATGTATGGGAGATATGGCATTGGCTAGCGAAAGGTATACTTGATGACGTTCTCAATAGATTTTCGAGGGCCCGTTTCACGAAGTACTTTTATATAAAGTCTTCGACTCTGACACCCAGAGAATCAGAGACCCATCTTTACAACCCGCGTACAGAGTAGAAGTCGTAGCAACATGTTCGCCCCTCTCTCCATGTTCATCCTCGTACTTGCGTCCTTGACAACCGTCCGCGGACTGGCTCTTCCAGACGCCCCAGTTCACGAGCTTGCCAAACGCGTCGTGTACAATTGCACAGACTCGACCAAACTGGCTGCGATTACTGCTGCGTAGGTGCCTTCTACTACTCTTCCTCAAACTTAACTGATCGCGCACTCGTCAGCTACACCGAGGGCAAAGTCATGGCGGCTGATGCTCGCAACTACATCGCTTCCCATGGTGCCAGTGACCCTCTCGTCAAGCTATACTTTGGTAATGACACCAGCTTGATCCCGCGCGTCAGCTGGACCTACAACCAAATCGCCAACGAAGCGGGCACAAACTATACTATGGTTTGTGACTGGGATCCCTCTGGGTTGTGTGCTAGCAACTCCAACCAGAATGCTTACAACAGACGGTTCTGGAATACGTGCACTGTGAACGGTGTAAGCACTGAATGTAATTGGCGTTCGCAAGCCGTGTATGTGATTTTCTTCTGTGTTTGTGGCAGGTTTTGATATTGTCTTCATACAGTTTCTGCCCACTATGGTATGACCGACCAGTCATGTCCTGCAGCGTCGACATCAACTCGAGGTTTGGATCGCGTGAAGATGTAATGGTTCATGAAATGAGCCACGCTCTTGGTATTACTCATGATCGTGAGCATCAGGTTGAGAAATCTTCCTAAATAGTTTGAAGCTTATCGTTCTTTTAGATGATGGAATTAAAAGCTGCTCCAGTTCCCGCACACTCGCTCTCAATAATGCTACCGCGGCAGTTGACAACGCGCAAGCATATGGGGTAAGACAAATAAAAATTCATGCAAATTATGCTGGACTTACGTGGGCGTTCACAGTGCTTCGTGATGGAGGTCTACAAGACCACTCGGTGCTAAACAGTGTAAACACAGGCGTTCACCTTGTTTAACGATATAGCCATTGACATAGCTCGGAATTCTATTTCTCTTGTATCCCTTGGTAAATGCATTATTTGTGCTCTGCTACGGACTGGGCCTGAGAGGAGGTCAACATTCGCTTGTAGGAATCCTGATTACAACTCATACTAGAGTTCGCGTATCATACGGATGTTTGACTTGCAGAACTTGAGTGAATTGCCTCGTCGTTCGGCATCGTTGCCCCCTGTGAGCCTGACGTATTCGGTGTCAATAAACCGCATATGTTGAACGCACCACCGCCAGTGAAACCAAAACAGATTGTATTAGACTGAAAAAGACATGAAAGGAGATCGCGAATAACCGAGCAATTCTCCCGTTGCATCGGCCCTCAAATCAACATTCAGCACCTCAGTAACGTGTTGCCTTGTAAACCTCCGTAGAGAACCACGATAAAATCCTGTCAATATCAATAATTGTGCACGAACGATAGAGAACAAACCCCAAAGTAATATGCATTGTCGGTCGCTTGCGTAGCGTTGTTGAGTGCCAAGTTTCGAGAGAACGAGCAGTCGCTGGCATCTGTGTATCGACGAAGAGATTGGTGAATTGTTGACGTCGGCAATTCTCACTTACAGTCCTTAGTAGTTCTACCAAATGCACGGTGGACGATAGTGTCCTCACGGTATCGCGATTCCAAAAGATGACATAGACCATCATGATGAATCTGGATCAGCATTTGCACGACTTCGAGTACAGACTCGGTATGTGAGCTCCACCCGCATTCCCGTGTTACGCCTCCTCAGGCTCGGGTGCTTCAAATGTTCGTGAATCGTGCGTTATGATCACGAGTCGTTCTGTCACTGCATCCACCGGATAACGCGCAGCTGATAGCAGGACAGCATGCTGTACAAGACTTGGAATCGAAGGTCCGAGGTTGTGAGTGAATGCTGGAATTGGTATTTTCTATGACACTCGCCTCAGATCAACGCCGTTCGCAAGTAGAACTGGGTTTGGTCGCCTTGAGAGGTTTCGATTACTTATTAGGGAAACTCGGAAAAGTTTTGGACCCTGGTGACGTCAAGTAACAGGCTCTTCACGTGGTACACCGCCACCACTTCAAGTTTATAAGGCAATTTCAATGGATCACTCCTGTATGGAGATTCTCAGTCACACGAACTCGTCAACCGTACCGCTGCTTGGCCGTCATGTTCAGGAGAAGGACATAGAACAAGCCCAATCCGATACTGAACAATTCGGTATCGACGAAGGTCTGTCGCTCTAGTCACTACAACTTACGCTTCCTCCTAAATGTTGCGCACAGTTCAGCGATTGCGTCGCGAATGGAAAATTTCGGTCTTTCTATCGGCGGCATTTGTTTACTTGAATACATTCCTCCTCCTCGTTGCCTCGGATGACTTGGATCCCAGTGGAATCATTGGCAAAATCATCTCGGTTGTTGCCTCCTGTTCGTTTGGGGGCGTGCTATGCGGGGCATCACTTTTGAGCAAATATCGTCACAACACTTGCATACTTGACACGGACAAGCTGGCTCGCAGGAGATATCGGATGCCCAAGATCTGTACGGTGTTCGGTGGTGTCTTGATTATGATAGGATACGGGGTGTTGGCGTATAACGCTCTCGCTGGGAACGGACGTTCGTCCCGACAATAGGGCAGGTAATGGATACAAATCTGTTCCAGTTAATATTTGTGCTCATCGCTTGTGGTATAATCATATGCTTACTGGCGCTGCAACTCGTTCAAACTAGTTTCTCGGCATTAACTTCTGGGTAGCGAGAACATTTAGGGCACTGAGATGCTGTCTCCTTCAGCTATGTAACACACGATATCGCAATATTTTATACTCTATTCTTTAACCACCCTGCTATCTTCCTCGTCGTCCACAGGCGGACAAGATATCCTCCCTGGCCATAGACGGAGAATCAGGTCACTCAAGCGCAGGGTCTTCTACTAGAACTGAAGGTAGACAACACGTCCAAACGCCTTGCTCCTCCGAAGCTGCGCCCAGCAAAGTTCTTCCAGGTTCTCCGTCATCTGCGAGTATATCCTCCTCCCCCATAGCAGCGTCCGAATCCAACGAACGAATGCTCCTTTTGGCACCCCGACACCCAAACACCACCCTTACCCCATCCCCATTCTGGAAGGAAGTTCTCTGGACACCAGTCTGCTTCTTTTTACACGTTTTTACCGTCTTCGATGAGCTCGAAGGACATCGGAGATACAGCTTCATTTGATACCAACACTTATCTTGAGCCCGCGCGTCGCATTCACCATTCACATTCAGATTGGGATTGCTGGCAAACACTGAAGAGATCCCAGTGACGGACTAAAATATATTTTGTGTCAATGTCGGCGATTTCATTCTGGATCTAACTGTAACTTGCTCTCCGTTCGTGGCAGCCGTTTACAAGGCTACTCGATGGTAAACGTAAGCGTTCACCTTAACGATGTAATCGTTTATATAGCTCGAAATCTCCCAGTGAATCTATTATTTCGTTGTGCTGCGACGGGTTGGGCTCGAGAGAAGGTGAAAATTCGCTCGTAAGATTTCTCGCAATGTTTTACAATTTCAGAGCCTGTAGCGTGTGCGATTACAATTCTTCTAGATTTCTAAGGAGTGGCACGTCCAGGCCATCTAAGGAAGGAGTTAGTACCTTAAATATCGAAGAAACGCCAAACACAGACCTCGGGTATAAGACACATTCTCTCACAGTATAACGGTTGGCAAGCCAAGCAAGGAATCGCTGGAACACAATTGGTCAACTCGGATTTAATGAATGTGTACGCGACAAACCTCAACACCCAATCCATATCCACCGTGCGGGCAGGTACCGTACTTGCGTTGGTCAGTGTACCAGTAATAAGCAGCAGGATCTATGCCCTCTCGCTTATACGCGGCCACCAGCTCATCATAGTCATCTATCCTCATAGATCCACCTAATCAAGACCCAGTCAACGAAGGCATTCCATCGCAAGACATACACTACTCACCAACAATCTCACCGACGTTCGGCATCAATAAATCACAGCTCTCAGTGAGCATCAGCTTGTCATTACCCCCTTGGTCGGTCATCTTCCTCATATAGAATGCCTTCAACTCTGCTGGGAACCCATACAAGAACACTGGCTTGCCAATGATATCCGTCATCTGCCTCTCAGCAGCTTCAGCGATATCGTCTCCTACGGCGTGGTCCACCATCTTTTCTTTGCCGTTCTCGTCCTTGATCACGTTTCCCTGTTCGTCTTCGGCGGGATGTTGAATGCCGTGTTCGTTGAGCCAGGCGATAGCATCGACGTAGGAGATTCGTTGGAATGGGCGTGCGGGTGCGGTAAAGTTGGGGTTGAGTTGTTTGATGAGGGCTTCAGAAGCGGGGTCGGCGAGGAGGATGTCGACGGCTTCGCAGATCTGTGAGATGTTCATGAGAGGGATGTAGAGACAACGATTGGACACGATGGGCATACCACTGATTCGATGTGGTCCATGAGTTGATCGAAGTTGATGAAGCCAACTTCAGCTTCCATGTGAGTATATTCGGCCAAGTGGCGGCGAGTGTGACTGTATACAGGTTGAGAAGACGTGAGACGATAAGAGCTTTATGTACAAACCTGTTCTCTGCTCTGAAACTCTCCTGGAAGCAGTATACATCTCCAAGACTGGGTAAACACGTCTCCAGGTACAACTGCGAACTTTGGGTAAGGTATGCAGGTTGACCATAGTAATCAAGCTGGAAGAGTGTGGCACCACCTTCCACCATGGTTTGAACCAGGCACGGCGTGGTGACCTCTAAGCAGTTCAGCTTGGCGAAAGCTTGACGGAAGGCAGCGAGCAGAGCTGCACGCAAACGGAAGACGGTCGAACTTGTCTCTCCACGTAATACAAGGTGTCGGAGGTCAGCAAGGATAGAGGGATCTGATTTCTGAACTCGTGTCAGAAGTGAATGTATACAAGAATGGTGACTACTAACCTCGTTCAATCGGTTAGTAAACGCGTCTTCTGCTCCCGGGGCAGCTCCGACCAGTTCCCAGTAGTCTACGATGAGTTCATGACCACCTGGTGCGGTCTTCCCTTCTGGTACAGCCTGTAAAGCTCCAGAGAGCTCTACAGTAGACTCAAGAGTTAGAGTTAGAGCTTGGTATGTTTGGTTCTAAAAATCAAGGTTTGATCGTCGATCGACAGCGATAACGAGACAGACGTACGACACGGCCACTGAGTACTACTTGCAGGAAGCCTGTACCGTCACGCAACGTCAAGAATGTTATGTCTTTCTGTTGTCGCAAACGGTGAACCCATCCAGCTACGCGTACTCGTTGCCCTCGAAAATCGGCAAGCTTGTTAATTTTGCTCTGCAAAGAATGAGTACGGGATAAAGTTTTGGACTACAAGACACTAACCTTTGTAGCCTGGGGCAGGCTACTGTCCTCCTCTAGAACGATCTTTTTGCTCTCTTCCAGCAATTTTTCTCTCTTCTCCCGTTCTGCGCCCTTCTCATTCGCCTCCCGTTCTGCCAGCTCCTCGGCCTTCTTCTTTTTCTTTTCAAGACCGTCAGCACCTTTCTTAGCCTTTTTCAAAGCCGATTGAGTAGGTTCGTCATACGGGGTGTTGGGATCCTTGCGAATCTGGTAAGTTGCCTCTGCCGACGCGGTGACGAAGATGGCATATGCAAGAGTTTGGTATGGCTGAGATTCAGAGCCACTTCCTGTTGAATCTGAGCCAGCAGTCTCGTCCACGTATATGGGAGCCATGGTAGATGATGGAGAAGAAGGAAGGAAAAGTGAGTCAGAGACCGTTGATATATACACCCTAACCTCACCCTAACCCTTATCTCGCATCGCGGATCGTGTGCCAGCGTGTGCCTCGCGACAATAAGCGCCGATGATTTTGCGATAGAACTGCCACGAGCACTGCAACCCACGCTTGTCTGCCAAGTTATTCCAGAACCTCGAGAGCCTCGAAGAATCGAATGAACCTGGCCATATCCTTTTTTCTCTAGTACGACGAACAAGATGATTTCAAGATTTGCTAGGTCTTTTATGTTGATGGTTATTGCGCTTGTGAGTAACTTTCACCAGTTACATTGCTCGGAAAGTGTTTCATGGTCATTTTGTAGCTCGTGCTAGCCATGGTGGGGTTCCTACATCCCCCAGCAAGGTCGTACATTGACCCATGGACAGGTCAACTGTTCGGAGAGGGCGGGGTCGAGAATTCACTTAATATTCAACAACCGAAGATGCCATGGGAAGGTAGTTCTTCGAAAGGCGGTGTGATAATGAGCAAGCTCGGAAATGCGACAGCAAAGTGTGTAGCCGAATTCTCTTGTCATGGTTTAGAGCTAAGCCCACTCTCTACTAGGGCGGAACTTGGAAGGTCGACGTGGAAGCTTTTGTGAGATCTTTGTTCGGCTCGACTTTGACCATTTCCTGAGCAGACCTCTCTTCGACAGGCATACAATGACTCTTCGCTTTCCTGAAGTAATTTCTTGTCAGTCTTCAACTCAAAAAACACCACTCATACCTCTCGATAGGAACCTTCAGAAGATGAACGAAACGCCCTTGACTCGTACTTTCACCTGTTCTCGCGTCTTTACCCCTGCGGAGAATGCGCAGCTGAGTTCCAACAATTACTCAAGAAATATCCTCCGCAGGTGAGATTACTATCTTTCCGCATTGCAACGAATGCTGAAACCATGTTAGACCTCCAACCGACGCTCAGCCTCCCTTTGGTGAGTACCACTAGTTCCTGTCCAGTGTCCAGATACTAATGTTCTCCTTCAGGCTATGCTTCGTTCACAATGAAGTAAATCAGAGACTAGAGAAGCCCGAGTTTGATTGTGCGCATCTCGACGAAACGTACGACTGTGGTTGTGGTGACACTCCCGTGAAAGAAGGGAAAGACACTGCAAAGGAGAAGAACTCGGAGGTGGACGATCTCGAACGTGATCCTAGTAAAGATGGTGTGACAGGCGCAGGTCTTATTCGAGGAGGAAGATAAATTCTACACGTACACCTAAGCTATTTATTATATTTTGGTATCTCGAGGTAGTCTGTACATACTAAGTACACGGATATTGAGGATTTCAAGTCCACTGGGTTTCCTTTCCCTGAACTCCGAGTACAATCATGAGGTTCCTCTTATCAAGGGACGCCGTCAAACTGCCGCTCACCCGTTCTGGTTCATGAGCCATTTCAACCCAGCATGCAGATGGTTCCCAGCTAGCATTTCCGGAGTATCCCCTCGTTTCTCTATTCTCCAACTCGGCCGCTACCGACGTGCTTCCTTCTTGAACGTAACCACTCGCCGTAGTTTCTCCTCAATGGGCTTTGCATCTTCAACGGAACCTGAGACTTATACCGTGAAAGGTGAATTACTGCCGACAATCATTGTTCTTTTGAACACACAGTAACAGTTTTTGCAGAAGGAATCAAGGTGGTAGAACGATTCTTTGAAGTACCCTTGGACCATGAAAATCCCTCTGGAGAGAAAATACGCGTCTTTGCGAGGAACTTGATCCCAAAAAGTAAGGCCAAAACGAAGGAGGACGAAGGTAAACTGCCATATTGTACGTCGGTCTATCCTCAGATTCAAAGATAACACGAGTATTGACCACACCCTCAGTCGTTTACCTGCAAGGTGGATCAATCCCAGTGCTCTACTTGTTCCATTGAATGCTAAAGCAATCTCAGGTGGCCCTGGCTTTGAAGTAGCTCTCCAAGGTAGTGGTGGAATTGCTGGTGAGGTGCGTGAATATTGAAACCCTCAATCTTGGCCTCGTAATTCATAATCATACACAGATTCACGACCGAGGATATCAAGTGAGCAAGAAGGAATAGGGTCGACGAAGACAAATATCTAAGGACATGCTCAACAGACTCTATGGCTCGATCCACGAGGGACCGGTCTAAGCACACCCTTCTCATACGAAACACTACCTCCCCAGGTCAAGACCGATCAACAAATCGCCGACTACCTGAAGCTATTCCGTGCGGATAGTATTGGTGTGTTTGCAACATTTCTCCTGCCTATCCAGAGCCTCACGTACCCTGGTTCCTGTCAGTGAAAGACTGCGAAGTAATACGCAAAGCCCTTCTCGGACACAAAGAGAAGGAAGCCGACCAAAAGTGGACGATCATGGGCCAGAGCTTTGGTGGATTCTGCGCGATCACCTATCTGTCATTCTTCCCTCAAGGCCTCAAGGAGGTGTTCATGACTGGGGGATTAGCACCGTTGATTGATCAACCTGATCTCGATTACGAGTATTGTGTTAGTGAGTGTATGAATATTCGGAGACGTTGGGCTGAGTTTCTGACTTTATATGTCGTTCCTAGAAAAGGTTATTAAGAGGAATGAGGTATACTACGCGAAATATCCAAGAGACATTAAGCGGGTGCGTACACCTCTGCCTACGAGCTTGCGAGGTTCTTAACCATTCCTCAGGTACGGGAGATCATGAGCCACCTAGACTCTAATAACGTGCAACTTCCGAACGGTGGCAGGCTCACGGTTCGGAGATGGCAACAATTGGGCTTAGATTTTGGGATGTCAGGAAAGTATTCATTAGGTCCGCCTTCATGCCTATCTAACCTTCTCGATTCAGGTGGTATCGACCGCGTTCATCGTGAGCTTTACTCGAGGCTCTATCTTCAATAGACCTAATGCAAAAGCAGAGATTGTTTTACGTGCTGCCAACGACTTGGAACTGTACGGGAAACTATCGTACAAGCTTCTGCAAACCGTAGAAAGCAACCAATCGTTCGATGGCAATCCCATATACGCTATCCTTCACGAACCGATTTATTGTCAGGGGTACGTAGTCCATGAAGCAGAGTTCACGCTTGGATGATCTTAATGAAGAACTAGACGTGCAGCAAACTGGTCAGCAGATCGTATCGTGAAGAAGAACGACAAGTTTTCCTGGCAGCATATCAAGAGTTTAGCGGATACCGAGCCACTGTATTTCACTGGTGAAATGGTGATGAAGATTCCTTCATGTAGGGGTTACATATGTTCTGACTTGCTTTCCCTTGACAGGTCTTCCCCGAAATGTTCGACGATTATGCGAACTTGAGGCCATTGAAGGGCGCGGCAGAAATAATTGCGCAAGATAGCTCGTGGGGACCGCTATATGACACTGAACAACTCCTAAAGAACGAGGTTCCTGTGACTACTGCTACGTAAGTCTTTTCGGTTCCTCTTGGTCTAGAAGACCGAAACTCATAACAATGTCCATGAAAGATACTATGATGACATGTAAGTCTTCCAAGCTACCACCTCGCTTCCATGCCTAACGGGTTTTACAGGTATGTTCCATTTGAGCTTTCGCAGCAGACTGCAGCTACGATTAAGAATACGGAGCAATACATCACCAACCAACTCCAGCACGGTGGTATTCGTGAAGATCCCAAGGACCTCATGCGGAGACTCTTCCAGATCTCAAAGCGAGAGTACAGTTAATGGTGTCATTTGTGTACAACTAGTCTACAACAACGTCTACGAGTATGCGGGTGGTTGAATAAGAAGGGAAAGAAGTTCAAGGTAGCGATGCATCGGTTCTGAATCTTGTAGAGATTTTGCTCATGAATGCATGGGCAACCAGTCTAAGAAGTCGGAAAAAGAACGAGTCTTTCCGGAAACACTAAAGGTAGTGATTAGTGATGAACCAGCAGGCACTAGCAATGGACATACCGAAGGGCAGAGATATCCAGCGTATCGGTATGCTCTCCATCTCCCATCCCCCTGATCTTTTATGGTCTCCCATCGGTGACATCGTTCGCACCAATGAGCAAGTCTATGTTCCGGGATGAGAATTTCCACCTCGGTCGGGGAGTCGTCATCTGCGTCTCTCGATACGACTTTGAGTATCGCCGGGTCGACTGAGAGGAGGTATTCAAGGAGCCTTTCTCCAGGTGGTTCCCATCCAGTGAACGCCTTGGGATTGAACGTAAACCTGGACCCATTCTTTCGATGTCGAAAGCGCAAACTTGGCTGATCTAACCGACATATCTCGCGGCTGTCTGCAGTTCGATACCGACGGGCAAAGATGATATACCAAGCGTTATGTTTACGGCCGATGGAAAGCTGAAGGGTCAAGTTGCGAGGAGTGAAAGTGTAGATGCTGCTTGTCGCTTCTGTGTTCTCGGAGGTTCCTACTTCTTCCATGACTGATCCTTAAATATCGAACACTTCTCCCTGCTCCTATTCTAATGCATTGACCTGGAGTAAGATGCTAGGAACTTTCTTTTCAATTGAAGTGAAGAATACACTCACCTCAGAGGAACCGGGAAAAAGGGAATTTGCAGAGCATGATCTCTGAAGGCTGTCCGCTGTCGCTTTAGTATTGCGATTCTCCACGACAGTGACGGCAAGAGTAAAGATGTAATTGGGTGCACGTGGCTATCCGTCCCTTTCAGGCAGGCGTTTCATACAGCCGAAACTTGTTCTGCAACCACCATCATCCGATAGCTATGGGTAATGACGGAGGAAGTATTCCAGATCGCCGGGATTTGGTCAAGAGCAAACCGAAGGTATTCGAAATTCTCGCATTCCAGTCTGTAGACTGACACAAGTTTCAACTTGAAGGCCGAACAAGCAGATAAAGCAAATCAGACTAGAGCTCGTTGGTTCTTCTGCGCTTTATCCAAGGTGCGCGAGGTTCGGGAGGTCTTTTGACGTCGATCTTACGGGTATTCTAGCGACCATTACAAGAACCGGTGGTTTCTTGTGCCTTAGGAAAGCTCTACAATAAGGATGCAATATTAGAATATCTTTTGGATAAGTCAACCTATGGGGACGGGGAGAAGATTTGTGGGCACGTAAGGTCGTTAAAGGTATGTCTTTGTGATTCAGACACCCTTTTCTGGATCTCACTTTGCCCCCAGGACGTCAAGACACTAAACCTAACGCCTAATCCAACCGCCGCCTCTGCATCTGACTCAACTGAAAGAGCAAAATTTGTCTGTCCTCTTACTCTGAAGGAAATGATTGGCTCACAACCCTTCGTCTACATCGCTGCCTGCGGGTGCGTTTTCTCGCAAGCTGGCCTCAAGACGATAGGGACAAGTGAAGGGAAATTAGATACAGGCTCTTCCCAATTGCACTTATGCCCACAGTGTTCAGCAAAATACTCCCAAGCTGACAATGTTCTTATCTTGAACCCACAGCCCGAGGATGAAACGAAGATGCGAGAAGCTATGGAACGCAAGCGACTACTCGAGCCATCCAAGACGAAGAAGTCAAAGAAACGCAAAACCGCCGAGGAGGAATCCGGGCCTGCTAACAAGAAGACCAAGACTACACCGCCGCTACCTGCTCCAAGCACTAATCCCAGCATAGCAGCTACCAGCCGTGCGGTTGTCAGTAGTCTTGCGATGGAGGAAGCGAAGCGAAAGGCGAATATGAGCGAAGCAGTGAGGTCGTTGTACGGTGACGGAAAGGAGAAGAAACCAGAGACTTTCATGACCCGTGGCACATTTACTAGAGTGAGTTTGTTATGTCTTTTCGTCGTTGGTGCTTGCTAAATTGGGGTCCAGTATGCCTGATACGCCACTATGTTGATATTAATTCAATATATCCATTCCATCTCTCTTACAGGGACTGACTCCGGCGCGGGAGAACAGTCATTTCCAGGATCCTGGCTTTTTGACCACTGTCGGAAATTCGACGAACGATGTGCCATAACCTGCCTTAATAGCTTGGAGATGTTTGCGGAGACCTAGAGTCCGGACTCTGAATTTGATAGACGCTTTGAACAGATCAAATGAACACACGTCAACATATCCGTTCCATTTGCGGTCAACTCCACCTCTTCAGTTCAAGGATCCAAGCAAAGTCTGGACTCGTACTTCTCGAGTTATTCGGCACCATTGCTTGTCTTGGAGTACCAAAGCCGGGGCACGACTACGAGTTAAAAACACCGCTCGCTCCTTCAACTCTCATCATACGGGTCGTCAGGTTCATCTGTCATGACAAGACGCTGTCATTTAATATACTGCCGCCACTGATGAAACCAGGTTACAATTCGAAATGTATGGCCGGCGAGAATGCGGGCTGGGTAGACGCCTTCTTGGAGCATATGGTTTCTAATGATTCCTCACGCAAGTCAAATAATCATTGGGTTTGGGTGCCTCTGGGAACAGTTCCACTGATTTCGGACTAGCTACAAGGAGGATGCCGGAACATAAGATTTGCTTTGAGGGCTAGGGAAAGATCGGACTTCGTGTGGAGTAAGCCTCGTTCAGATGCACCGTCTTTCTCAAAGGGTGAGCGCGCATCTCGAGTACGTTTAAGAATCAAAGGTGAGGTTAAGCAGCTCAATCTGGGATTGTCCGCAGTGGTTGACGAAATGCTGTTACAGATCTTGTAAATGAAGCTTCGAGTTCTGAAGCATGTTCATTACCTTTGGGGCCCAAAGAAGATACGGCCTTAGCTAGTCGGCCGAACGCAAAGGAGTGCACTCCGCATTACCAGCGGGATATGGGGTACTCATGCAAAGCCTCGAGGTCGACTCATCGCATCCACAAAGGTAATTACAATGATACAGTTATTACATTACCCATTACTCTGAGGTAAAAGAAGTACACAACATTAGGTATGTCCGATAGATGTACATAGGTAAGACCGTCTAGGACGGTCCTTGAGAGGTGATACAAACCAAGAAATGCGTATATGACTCCCCAAACAGCCCAAAAGATCCGTATATAGATTACTGTCCGACCGTTTTCAGCAGTCGGGAAGGTAAGGTTGAGTGAAGTGTCGTTATCACGCGATCGCTCATGGACTTTCGCGGAGGAGATTCCTTCAGCGGGCTGAACGAACCGACAGTCTCAACGTATCCGCTAACCTTGTAATACCGTTCGCGGAAAGAGATAAAGGAACTTCCATCATCCTGAACCTCATAGAAATGGTGCAGTTCGACGGGACTAAGTTTCTCCTGGAAGCAAATTCAGTCAGCTTGGAAATTGCGGAACGAGGGATATAAACACACAAACGGAGGTTCCAAAATAACGCCTCCAAAGTCGATATCCGACTCGGGCGGCGGCGCGCGATCACTTTGATATTCGAACGTGTAGGCATCTGACCCTCGGGATGTCGAAGAAGAATCGTCATCGGAAAAGTCGAGGTCGGATTCGCCTGCTTCTGGAATAGTCTCGCAGGTGGTGCACGGAGGTTGGGTCTCCTTCGAATTCTGGTGCTCCCGCATGTCTAAGTCGTCGATCGCGTCTGCGTAGCAGACCGTGGCAAATGAGATGATGGGGCGAAGAATGAGTTGTTCGTCGAGGCCTTCTAAGCAAGAATAGTCGAATTCGACGTCGAGCCCGGTAAGGTCGACCACATCCCTGGGGCTAAAGTCGATAGGTGTGCCATGTTCAACATTTGTGGACCTAGGTGACTGCCAAGCATGAGGGTTATACGGGTGTTGTCTAAGCATCTATAGCACCTTTGAACGACCGGATATACCACAATTAGAGGTGCAGCTTACCCTTGAGGAGCTAGTGAGTGGAAGGAAGGGGCGCGTAAAGCGGGTTTTAACAAAGTCGCGTCGAGTTGGAAGTGACAAGGAGTGGATATTGTGGATAGCAACTAGGCTATAAATAATGGAAGCGGAGACAGTCGGTAGTTCCTGCAGGCGCCGTTGAACCGAGGACTAAAGCCAGGACGTCGCGAGGGGGCAAGAAGGGACGTAAAATTGCAAGACACGGGCCATCGTCTTCTTATATCGGGTCAAACCTCGAGATCTGTTTGTCGAACTAACCTTAATTAATGATAACGAAATCGAGTGGTGGCAGACAATAAATTTGGGCGCGCGGCACGGTCCGTGCACAATTAGGCACCAATAGCCGGAAAGCCGAATGAATAGCATATGTAGTAAACCAGCAAATGAAACCAGAACATAACAAGAGAAGACAAAGGAGTAGCGAATGTAAGATCGACCGAGGAATAAGAGATCATGTCACTGGATCCGTAAGCTGCTGCTTACTTTTACGACGAAGTTTGCTGGTAAAACTCTTTGCTCTTGCTACCCAACCCCCTCCCCCAGATACACTATCACTCTTCAGACTTGATTTTGAGCTCTTGTCCTTCAATGATGTTGCGGCGCTGACCACAGTGGACGTGGGAAGCTCTTCATCAACCTCTGATGCTTCTACCGTCGCTGCCTGAATCGAAACTCCGATGACCATACTATCGCCTTCAGCAAGCACTGGACGCGATCGTGCCCGGCTTAGTCGGCGAGGAATAACATTTCCAATGGCTCGGGATATACTTTGTCGAGCTGCAATCCGATGCACCTGTGTGACATGGTCGTTGTCTTCCAAGTGAGCATGTGCGTCATCTTCCGTGTGGACCGAGGATAGCGTGTCAGTACTGCCACCCTAGAAGGAAATATGGTCTCAGAACGAGAGTACACAAGCTGAAACTGAGAACGCGCCTCGGCACGTGCCTGATATATTGGTGCTGCAAATGTAGACATGACAGTCGGTGAGCTCGGTTTACTTGCATAGTTCAAGGAATCGCTATCAAGCTTCAAGAGCACGCGTCAGTGATATGTGGTGTGATGAGGGAGTAGATGGACAGCACCTGGCCGAAGCGCGTGATAGAGATGCTTGCCCTCCGCCGTGACTTGTTTCTGGATACAGTTTCCGTTGACCGGGACGCCGTGCTGTTGTCACTACTGACAGCATCGTCGGGTGCGGCCGTTGGAACTGTCAAGAGTTCGTTCTGTGCTCGCCGTTCACTTTCTTCCTCCACTCTCTGGAAGATCTACATGACATTTGGGGGGTGAATAAGCTGCCAGATTCGAACGAAATCCCCACACACCTTTTCAAGTGACTCTGGACACGCAGCGACTGACTCTTCTTGCTCCATTGTGTAGGCTGTACTTGTAGTACAATTCTAGGTAAAAGAACGAGAGAATAAACGGGGAATGATGAATGAAAAGAGAAAGAAGCTCAAGAAATAAGGACAGCAGAGAGAAGAATGTTCAATGGGTCCACATGTCGCTGGACGGTTCGCCAGGACTTGTTCTGATGAGGCTCTCTTTTTAGCGAACATTTAGAAAAATGATTGGCCACGTGGCCGTCATTCAATTCGCTTGAAATATTGATCTCATCACTCCACGAGTCCAGACCGAATAGTCCGGCCGTTCCCCAGATAGTGCAACAAGGAGGCTGTCTTTCTGCAAGTCTTCTGTTCAATTCCTCCATGCAATTCAGTGAGGTTCACAATGCACGCATGGTTAAAGTCCAAGCATTCAAAGACGCAGATATTCGACAGAGAGGAGACTTGCATCCAACTTCCGCGGCGCAGAGTTGACAGGGTTCAGTGGTGCAAGGTGAATGGAAGGTAGAAATTTGTCACTTTTTTTTCTATTCTATACCAAAATAAGCGTCCCAAGCAGAACGAGACGCTGCTTTGGGACAGGCTGGGACAGGCCGTAGCCCTAGTTCTTGGCCGGGACCATGATTTGGACCGGATGGGGACACCTGAGAGTCGGTGTTCAGCGATATTCAGACGGAGAGCATATATGTATATTGATTTTGGCCATCCTTAGATCGTTTTCAAATCGCTCCCTTGATGACGAGGGTGCTATGGAGGAGGATAAAGTAGATGGCGTTCGGAAAGGAAGCTTTTTGAGACTCCGGAGGATATGTGGTGCGAACTTATGCGAGCAAAGTATCATCGCCAATTCCTTGGCGGTCCAAATATCCGCCGCTCGATTACTGGCCATGGTACGAAATCCTTTGTGTGTATACATACTGGGACCATCCTTAATTAGTGAAGGTATGATGCGGGCAACCGCTGCGGTCGGAACCGACTCGCCCTGGTGGCGGCGGCGGCGGGGGTTTGAAAGAATACCGCAAGTTATTCAGGGGTCTTTCCTGCAGAATACTGTCGTCGTGACGACGACTAGGAATGATTCAGGTACTGGATTTCAGTGGATCATGTCCCTCAATCATAGACCTGCGGGAGAGCATACGAAGCATCAGTGATCAGCAGTCTGTACCAAAGAATGGTGATAAGGACCTATCGTCGAGATAATGACTAGCCATGGCAAGGGAACGTCAGGAAGAATGAGAAATGAAATTAACAAGAATCGACCCGTGGAAAGGAAGAACGTGATATATAACATCTACAAGCCCAAACTTAGAAAAGAAAAAAAGTGCCCAGTGCATGTGTCTTCGAGTATAAGTACAACGGAGGAACAGAATCGTTGAGACAGAAAGCTTCGTATGCTCAGGCCCTCTTGTCAGAGGCATCCAGCTTGAGTTCAGGGAAAAGTTTCAATTTCGCGAGCCTGGCACGGAAAGGAGTCACGTGTCGTGCACGCGCCTGTTGAAAGTGGCCTGAGCGGCGATGCAGCGAACTAAGCACTGAAAACGCAACGTACCGGCCTGCTCTTCGTAGCCCTAGCGGGAGGTCGCGGAATAGTCCAACGATCCGGTGATTTGGGATGGTCTTCGCGGTCCATTTCCCCAACGGCGGAAAGAGTGTGCGACTCTTGATCCTCAGATTCTCCAACAGGTTTCTCGGATACGGACGAGAAAGACCGCTGGGCGTCATAGTGACGATGCGGACCCTTGAATGTGCAAGCCTCGTCAGTCTGAAAGATGTGCTGCAAATGAGTAACCCGCGGTGAATCCTGGCTTATGAGATATTAACGCACGCATAAGGGAGGTAATTTGGAGACCTTCTTGACTGAGGGAACGATGGGATTCATCTTCGAGGTGCGAAGAGTTTATTTCCGTGCAGGTCGTGAGGGTGGTCCGTGAGGGTGTGGTACTGGAATACAGGTCTTATATACCAGAGCATGGGCGAAGACAATGGCGGACAGAACTGGCACAACCATTGTCCTGTTGTGGCCCGACCACAAAAAGTTGTGGCTTGTCCCTTAAGGTAAAACCCATGAAGGGGCCAAAGTTGAAACGTTGAATGAACAGGATGACGCTCCCTAGAACTTCGCAGCAGTTCGGGGACCAGACACCGGATCTGACCACATTGGAAAAGGACGAGTATAACACTTTCTGTTGCTTTTTGTTCGAGCAGTTTGTAGTGATTCTTCTTGGGTCTCTTCTGAGATGTTGCTTAGCCTGAGCTCCAAGAACAACGCCCGACACGAAACACGTACCCATTCCCGGTCCGGATTATCACCTATGGCAAGATATTTCCCTCTTTTTTGCATAAAATGTAAGTTTGCGTAGTGGAACAAATACTAGGTCTGGCATTCTTTCAGACTCTAGAAGCATTCGGAAAGGTTGGGTTGCCTTGCTGAACGAGGTTGAATGTCAAAATCAAATTTTCACCAAGGCAACTTGACTTCGCCTTATCCTGAGCCCGAATTATGCATCCAGAGACGATTTTAGCCTCAGAGGCGCGTTCTTTTTGCAAAAACAAGCAAGTGAGTCAGAAGGCCCAAGGGACGTGAAAGTCAGAAGAGATAGATGGATCCGGATAGATGACGGATAGATGACTTGATGTCTCAGACTCCTCTTGTCTCACCACCACCATCACGTACTCTTGCGACTGTGAGTCTTCTTGGTTTGTCCTGATCTTTCGCTAAGGTATCATAGGTCAAAAGATGGTAGTCACAGACCCTGTTGAGCTTTGCTCGCAGTGTCATCGTTCATTCCCCGAACAGACCAATCATTTCTCTGTAATCGAAGAATACCTTCTCGCACATCCTGGAAATCATGTTCCACTGGGTTCGCAGTCTGTATTCTTATACGATGCCGTGAAAGAAACAGAAGCGCAGCTAGCAGGATACGAGACGGACATGCGAGAGTCGACGAGGAGGTACGAGGAGAAGCGCAACGCGTTGACATCTATCATTCAACGAATGCGCGTGCTGGTCAGGCCGTCGATACACCATCTCCCACCCGAAACACTGTCATCCATATTTCTCATATGTCGACGGGATTCTGAGGAATGCTGGGACACTCGCAGTCAGCGAAACACTAGCATTGCTCTTACATTGAGCCACGTCTGCTCTAAATGGCGGTCGATTTCGTTTTCACTACCGGACTTGTGGTCGCAGCTCAACTTCTCGTTTCAACACGGCGCTAGCGAGAAAAAGGCACGGAAGCTACACAGTTTCGCGACACTCTGTTTGGAGAAGTCCAAGGAACGACCACTCGCAATATCCCTTTCAGTGCCCCTTTATCGCTCAGTCACCCTTCACATCCCAATACTGAATGATCTCCTTCGTCACTCTCATCGCTGGCGGAATGTGGAATTCAAGATGTCAACAGACTTTCACCTTCCTCAGTCATTACCGATGCTTGAGAGTCTCACTCTCTGGGGCAAATTACCAGCCAGCGATACTCCCGCCGTTTCGAGCCCTCTCCTACTCGATCTTCGTCTATCATGTATTGGCGATGACATGAACCTCCACACGCGTTTCGATATCGCGTCTCTGACGCACCTCACAATTGTCGACACTGATTGTGGGCTCGAAGACCTCTTCGTCGTCTTGCAGAAGTGTCCCATGCTATCCT
The DNA here is from genome assembly GCA_037176845.1 of Paramarasmius palmivorus. Taxonomy (NCBI): domain Eukaryota; kingdom Fungi; phylum Basidiomycota; class Agaricomycetes; order Agaricales; family Marasmiaceae; genus Paramarasmius; species Paramarasmius palmivorus. The sequence goes on along the minus strand of JAYKXP010000051.1, from coordinate 264,244 downwards.
CCCTTCATTTCAGCCAGTGTGTGGATGACTATCCAGATGATAATGCTCTCACTCCAGTCACCCTGGCATCATTACGATCAATGACATTGGGGAATATGTGGTCAGACGATGAATTCTTTTCCCATCTCACTTTGCCCAGTATCACACACTTCGCGGTATCTGGATCCAGGGGGGATCCGTATTATTTCCAGGTATCTACTCTTATCGAAATGTTACAGCGATCGCGAACAGAGTCGCTCGTTTCTCTAAAGTTCGATGCTGTTGTCCTCGATCCGGAGCCATTGGTGGACCTCTTATTGGAGACGCCATCTCTCGAAACATTCGATATATATGACTCTTCAGCGGTTGACAACGAATACGAACCGATAATTACCGATTGGTTCCTTCAGCAGATGACCCTTCCACGACTTGGACACAAGGAATCGGCGCAAATCTTGCTTCCAAATCTCATTCACCTTCATATCGATACCCCTGGGGACAACTTTGAATCTGATTCCTTGCATGAAATGATACTATCAAGGTGGGACAAAGATGGGTGGGAGTCTGTGGAAGGGATACAGTTCAGACAGCTACAGTCTTTCCGGTTGGCCTGTTCCCCTTCTAACTGTGGTAAACCCACAATGCATTTTCTTGAGAATTTGCGGGAGGAAGGGCTTCAAGTTGAATTAGAGTTAGAGAATGTTTGAAACTTGGTTCGAGTTGATAAAAAACACGTATCCCTTTGGTGTTGAAATCGAAGATATAATTCATCGCGTATTGAGTCCGATGAGATAGATACATAGATGAGAATCAAACCTTTTCTTGCCAACACCATCATCGTTACTGCACATATAATGTCCCTTGTGCGCTCCTTTCGTATTTATTGTGGTGATCCACTGAACATTTTTAGGTTCTAAACATGGCGCCTGCGTATAATGTCGAACTCCACTCTTAATGCCATCGCACGTTTCCCCGCCAGGCACTGTCCCAACAACCATGTTCCGACCTCTCCCACTGTCACATCTTCCTGAAGGCAACCTGAAGGATGTTCCGAGCTTCTATCTTCTATACTGCGGCCTGGAACTGCGCAATCGAAATGAAATTCAAGAAACACACATTTGGTCACTAGATTCTTGGGTCAATCCCTGGGCCGACATGAGGTGCTGCGTCTGTCAAATAGAATTGAAGCACGCCGTAAGGAGATTTGAGTCGTGTTCCCGTGTTTTTACTGACATCTCTCTAAGTTTGATAGAATCGTCGTGGTCGGCCACATGACGCCTACACACTATGTATTCTTTCGCATATAAAGACCTGATTCCAGATACGCACCATTCTCCATTGCATAGAGCACACCTCCCAGGTGAGTAGTCCTTCACTGTCCCACTGCAGCTGGGGCTAATTCCACTTGCGCTCCAGAATGGACAGAGATTCGCCCGTTCCTCGCCGACATGAACAGTACTACATCGATACTATCGTTTATCAGGTCGGGATTGTTGCATGATATTGATATGCCTTCTCTTAGCTCTCGTACCACCTACTCTTAGATTGAGGGCACACTCTTCAAAGTCCCTTCACGTTATTTCCACGAAAAATCTGAAGTGTTTCAAGGGGCATCGCAGATATCGTCCACCAGCGTCGAAGGCACATCGGACGAACACCCAGTCAAACTAGTGTTACCACAGGATGCTACTGCAGACGATTTCTTGCAGCTGGTCAGAATAATCTACCCACTGTATGTTAGCCATGTTCGGAGACGTTGAGGTTATACTAATACTAAGGATGACAGAACTGTAGGCTTGCCTACTCCTACCGATCTCTCGCGCACCCAATGGATCTCCGTGTTGAAGTTGGCTACACCGTGGGGATTCAAGGACATTCGGCAGCGCGCGATCACGAATATCTCATCATCCAACGAGGACTTCGTAGAGCGGGTTGAGTTGGGCAGACGATATTCTGTCAAGTCGTGGGTGCTGGAAGGATTGACAGGATTATCCAGCACTGAAAATGCCCTTTTGCCATTGGAGAAGCTCGAAGAATTGGGCTTGAAGACGGCTATGCGGTTGCTGTACATTCGGAACTGGCAGCAGACGAACAAACAAAATGGCGCATGTCGAAGAGCTCGTGAAGAGGTGGTTACCAGCTACAATGGTTATGGCAATTACGATAACTGCAATCAATGTGGACACCCGCGCAATAACCATCGTATTAGGAGCGAATTGGCCATCGATCCCCAAGTTGAGAATATCTTCTCCGATGAGCTTTCTATGATGGACAAGGGCTCTGTATGGCCCAAAGGAGAACTGTAACATACACTTTGAAAAGTAGTCACTGATCATGATACTGAATCTAACTTGAAAAACTTATCTGTAACTGAAACTTTGTGCCGTCGCTCTTTGGCAAAGGATTCCCCAATTCAAAGGAAAGTAAATGGAAAGAGCCGTCCTAGAGATGTCCAAGGAACGACCACTCGCAATATCACTCAGTCACCCTTCACATTCCGATACTGAACGATCCCCTTCGCCACTCTCATCGCTGGCAGAATGTGGAATTCAAAATGTCAACAGACTTTCACCTTCCGCAGTCATTACCGATGCTGGAGTCTCACTTGGCCTTCAATCCCAAAGTTGAGATTATCTTCCCCGTTGAGCTAGCGCTTTCTATGATGGACAAGGGCTCCGCGTGGCTGGAGGAAGAATTGGGACACACTTGGAAATATGGGCATAGTCATCGAATATTGATACCAGGGTCTAAAACTCGTCTGGAACACAGACTTTGTGCCGTCGCTCTTTGGAGTAGGATCTCCTCATTCAAGGCAAAGTAGACGGAAAGAGTCGCGCTAGAGATGTCCTGAATGAAGTGGACTCGTCATTCGGCGTCGCCGTTAGAACGTTTCAACCGAGGCACTCTCACGCTCTCGTCATGTTTTCCGGTTACCTCCCCCATCTGCTCTACTCGATAGCTATTACCTCTCTTTCTCTGCACCTGGTCTATCAAAGAAGATTTTTCAGTGAACAAAAATCCCAGATAAATGCCAGAATATCTGTTCTGGAATCTATTACAGATGAATTTCACTCCAACAAGACGCTTTCTTCCGAAGAGCTGCGGCGGCTCAGAAGGCTAGCAAGGCCAACGGAGGAGATCGTGTTCGACGAGAAGTTCAGTTGGAAGGAGGTCATGCTGGGAAGAATAGGTCGTCCAAACGATGAGGAGAAAAAGCCGTCACAATAATCTGGCGAGTAGTGCATGCAGATTTGCTAGGAATTCGTGTTGACAATGACACCACCTATAGCAAATATATTCCTCTCCTCTCACCTTCATGAGAATGTAGGCAACTACGCGCGCACTTTGGTCGAATTTCTACTATTATCCTTTCACGACAAGAAAAGCTATTCCATGATATGGTTTTGCATGTGAGTACAATAGATTATTTACAGCCAAGTCGAAGTTCATATCCTACAGCTCTAATAGATATATGTATGGTACAGATATTGGAATGTGCGCGTTACTGAGCTATGAAAACTGTCGTTTCGTCCTTGTTGTCCTCATCTACATCGAAAAATTGCGGAGTTCCATCGTCATCAAACACGTTCATATCGAGTGCATCGAGAAGTTGTTGGGTATTGGAAGATGGCACATCTGTGTCGTTCTCGTTGACCTTGTTATCCGGTCCAGCCGGCCGGTCTGAAGAAAGATTGGGCTTCGTGCCAGAGCTGGCGCCCTCGCCCAAAGCATCAGGTTGCTGTTGTGCGCTAGTTGGTGGTGTTGGAATCCCGTCGGCTCCGTCTCCTGATCCACCTTGCAATGGATCTGATGATACGGAAAGTTTTTCTGCTTCGTCGGGCTTTGGAGCTGCAGTATCCTGTTGTGGGGAAGAGCCAGGGATATTAGTGACGACGGTAGAGGAAATGGGGTCCTTTTCATCTCCGACGTCACCTTTCGCATGTTCGACACCGAGATCAGAAGTTCCATTGAGCATTGCTTCGGAAGTATTGAGGGCAGATTCTGCAGCAGGTTCGCTCTTCGCTGGAAGAGCATCTGACGAAGACAAGTCCTTATGCGTCGAAACCACATCACCTTCCGATTCGCTCACACCGTCCATTACCTCTGAAGTGTCTGTTCTCTCTGCATCCTGACCCGCATCGGATGTCGACGTTACGACAGCAGATTGCCCGTCTCCTGAGGCCATGTCGGCGTCATCTGGCACGCTTGCAGACGCTGACTCCTGCACCACAGCACTCATATCCGTCTGTGTTACAGGCGCGTTTCCTGCACCATCTGTCTCTGCAACACCCAAAGGTGTATCTTGGGGCAACTGCGAATTTGCTGGGTCATTCGGAGTGTCGTCGCTCGAGCTGACATTCAGCCTATCCCAGGCACTCTGAAAAGAGAATGAGAACCACGATGCCGAAGAATCAGCAACCTGGGGCTCTTTGACACTCTCAGCCACTAATTCCGTCCCTTCGTCAACGACAGCAGGCTTGCTGGTCTGCAAGGTACTATCCTCATTGGGCTCAGAAACAGGCGGATTCCATGCACTTTGGAAAGAGTAGGAAAACCATGAACCAGCTTCATGCTGCTCGCCACTAGCGGTGATCTCTACAACACTTGGCATCTTCTCAGCCACTGGCAATCCGACTGGCTTATCGGCTGGAGGTGCTATCACTATCTCCTCTGGGCCTTCACCTTGTTCTGCCGCTGGAGGTTCGGCATGAACCTCTGTGTCCATTGCGAAAGCGTCGGCGTCTCCGGATGGTTCCTCGATCTCGCTGTCTACATCGAAGTCGTCGGGGGGTATGAAGAAGTCCAAGGCGCTTACAAATGAGGAGGCCGCCTCGGAGACCCCAGTATCGCGACGCTGTCGTCGGCGCGAGTCACTACGTTTAATCTCGACCGTTGGCCATCGGTCCGCAGCATTTTCTTCGTTCGTGAAGGAAGATGGCTCGTCAAAGATGTGGCTCGATGCGTCGTCGAACGGATTGGTGAAGGGATCGGTATTGACCTCATCGGTGTCCGGGGCTTGAGAGTCCTTCCCTCCCTTGATAGGCTGTGACTCGACCATCGTCAGGTCCGTCCTGGCGGAAGGTGAAGTCTCGATTTGGTTTACAGTACCTGATGGTAACTGATTGTCATGGGACAGAGATTCATCCTGGAAAGGACTGGCCTCGCTACGTTCGATATCACCCTGTTGAGGTTCCACACTTTCGGTTGAGGTCTTCTGGACGTCCTGTATGCTACTTTCAGTGGACTCAGCCCCGATCGTGGGTCCAGGGTCGCCTGATTGTTCGGAAGGGTTGGAGAGTAGGTCAGGTACAGATGCTTCCTTAGCACTATCTGCCGATTGCGTAGTCGTAGCATCATCGTCTGGCTCCGTCACAACTAGCGCAGCTGGAGGGGCTTCACTGGAGGCCTCGGTTGTTCCTGACGACGACTCTGTAGCTGTCGGAACAGCATCAAGCTTCGGCTCGTTGGCAGTCTCGGTTACGTTTTCGCCAATGGATGAGATCGAGGGCTCGGCAGTTTGCATTGACTCAACTCGCGTGGGTTCAGTCGAATCTATAACGGTAGCGGCCACCATCTCAGGCTGTTTCTCCGGCGAACGTGGATCTACGCCCGGATCGCCAGTCGCCTGTGGGAGCTCGCCTACGACGTCGGTGTCAATGCGTAGTCCGTGGCTTGGCTCTGCAGATGCGTCTACTCCTTCGCTAGCCGTCGGTTCCACCTTTGAGGCGGGTTTGCTAGGCAATTCTTCAGGGATCACTGTAGCCGATGGATTACCACCAGTGATAGTACTTGGAACATCCACCGATGCTATTTTAACTGTATTAGTACTACTTGTGTTTACCGAACGCTTAATTACACAAGTACCTGCTTCCTTAGTCTCGAACGGAGCTATTGTAGGATCCATAACGATAGCGGCGACTATCTGCTCGATTGGAGTCGGCACTACCTGCTCGATCGGAGTCAGGTTGGTCGTCCGCACCCTCAGGTCATGGTTTGTTGTATTAGTAGGATCCTCGGCTACGTGCTCGGTATCCGTCGGGTTGCCATGAGCAGCTTCAGGTGCTGTTTCAGCATCCACTGTTGGGCCGGCTCGGTTGTGATCATCATCTTGGGAGTCGCTAACGTCCTTAAGGCTATCTTCGATGGGTTTTTCGTACAAAGAATCGTGTTCATGGTCTTCTACGTCAACACGAGTATCGTTATCCGTATCCGAATCGTAAATCCCAGAGTTGTCCAAACGTGAAATATCAACGGTGTCGAAGCCTACATTAATATCTTCCTCACCGCTTTCCAGCCCTTTTACCTCCTCTATTATTTCCTGAGGGGGTGGTGGATCGAGGGGAGTCAAGAGATTTATCGGCATCTCCTTCACCTCCTGTAGCTGATCCGTTTCCGACTTCGTTGGAGTCCTTAGCTCCTCCTGCTCCACTCCATATCCTGTCAAAGGGACTGGGGCGGACGGCGGCATTGGGAGACTTGGGGTTGGCGTCCTCGGAGGCGGTAGGATTGACAGGTTTACTGCCGTCTCCTTTGTTGGCGTCCTTAGTGGCGTCTCCCTTGTTGGCGTCCTTAGCGGCGTCTCCCTTGGCGACTTCGGACTTATTGGCGTCGGGCTTGGTGGCATCTCCTTTGGCAAGCTCGGACTTTTTGGCGTCGGGCTGGGAAGTGGGCTTGGGATCAGACTTTGCGTCGGTGGGTTTTGAGTCGGACTTGTTGATATCAACTGCTGCAGGCGTTGATTCACTAGTACTTGAACCTATATGTACATGTATTAGTCTGCTGATGAACTCGAATGTCAAGGCTAGATCACCAATCCACCTGTACTAGTTGTGTTTGCTGTTCCCTTGGCCGCACCTGCTGGCGACACGGGTTGCTGAGCCGACAGTGGTGTCAGCGGTCGGGGTATACTCGCATATCCGTTTGGCTTAACTCCTCCTCCCTTGATCTCTTCTTCGAGTCCGGACAGTGTGTGAGAGAGATCACCAACGGCTTGAAGCTCAAAGAAATTCTTGACAATGTTCACCATATCCGATGTGGGAAGGTCGATGAGTGGAGGCGTCCGAGTTCCATTAGGCGCAGCAGGTGCTCTTGCAACTTCTCGCGCCTTGAAGATCCTCAAGGTAGTCTCCATACCCAAAGCATTCGCCTCTTCGAGAGTAAGAGGCGCTTCCCGAACCACCAATGCGGCGTAGCGGGAAAGGAGAAGGTGACGGTCGAGCTCATATCTGTGGTAAACCACGACACGATCAAGAGCCGGCATCTCCAGCTTCTCAATTTCCCGAACCACGAGGTTCTTGACTTCTAGGAAGCCCCATCGATGTGCCAGCTCGAGGATTGCTACCCAATCCGCGACCTTGGCTTTGTATAGAGAGTACTTTCTACAAAAAAGGCAAGAAGGATCAGTATTTGATTGAAAGGATATCCGGGTCCTGCGACGTACGGATTGTAGAAAACCCATAAAAACTTGGCAAAGTCGTCTGCCTTAATGTCATCCAGAACGATTGCAGACGACTCCGAGGTACCCTGGCGGGGCGCACCAGGCGATGCCGGGGTAGCTAATCGTGCCTTGAAGTAGTTCGACTCTCGTTCAAAGAAGTATCGGTGAACACGGAAATGATATTGTTCAATCTAGAGTGATAATGAGACGGTGCTCACGGCGTATGTACGACCATAATTAACTCACCAAGAAGAAAAGGTCTCCGCCAGTAAGGTAGTATTCATCATGGTGTCGTAGAGCGGTGAAGGTGTTCTCGGACAAGCCATGCCAGGACATCCTGAAAGGTATCGCCTGCGAGGGAAGAAGGGGAGGAGAATGGGGGGATAAAGGTGATATCGAAACCGATTCGAAGGACGTGTGCTTTTGAAGAGCCCTGGGTTGTCGGCTAACATACACGTGTACAACACATGTTGTCAACTCCGAGCAGACTTGCATTGTTTTCCTTGACACGATGTTCTTCGAATTCGATCACCATGCTCCATCACGCCACAGCCTGTGGTGATGCATGAACGTGAGAGGAGATCTAGGTTACACCATATTCGAGCGGTATCGCTGAGATACCTGTTCTTCGGAGCTAGGAAAGAGACGGGGCAGTGAAAACGGCAAGAAAACGGGATTCCCAGTCTGGCAGACCTTCGTAATCGGCCATCCTGCACGCAGCTTGGTGAGTCAAACAAATGTATCCATCATGGACGTAACAATCTAAGTCGTGGCTGCTGTTTGCAAACAAAAAAAAAAAAAAAACGTCTGGTATTTGGGCGCTTCGGAAAATGCCGGCGCTATTTTCTCTTTTGTGTCGTCAGGTTCAGAGTCGCGAAGGTGCGTAGCACTATAGCCAGCGCCCTCCCCCGTTTTGTGAACCAAGAATCAGATATGTCACATTCCTAGTGATTACAACATCTATTTCAAGAAAAGCCTTGTTTTGACTGCGCGTTGGCTTTAGTGATTCGCTCGAGATGCTGGCCAGCTTCCCGGGATTGGCAGCAATGAAGAAGAAGAAAGTCTCCAACTCTTTCTTTCTCGACGACCAGCACCCCAGAACCACCTGCTCCTCCGGTGATCTCGTACATCTGAATGATCCTCTACTTCTTCGACAACCGAAGACTTCGGAGTATACTCCTGCGAATCGATTTCTTCCTGCTCTGTGTACCAGCAGAAGGTTTTTCTGTCAGCGTCGATGGTTTATCGGCTTGAGAAATCATGGAGCAATCATGGAGTTAATAATGGACATCATACCTTCCTCGTGAATTACTCCCTTGGCCTCTCTTTCCACAACTGTCGGTTCGGCGGTGTTTGGCGTCGAAGTTTCTGTGCCCCTCTCCGTTATCGTTTCCATCGTCTCCATCGTCGTATCGGTCGGTTCCTCTCGTTGCAATCGACGGGCTCTTCTCGTCCGTGTTTGGGTCTCCGACATCGACGCTAAAGCTTCTTCATATGCTGCTGCCTGCTTAAGACTGCTGTCAGCTGCCGGGTGGAATCCAAATAAAGATATATTATTGACCCATCCATCGAGGGAAATGCTCTTACGATTATTCTGCGGAACACCCTTCAGAATGTCTCGAATAGCCTCTTCAATTTCATCCTCCTCGACGTCTTCAGGGAGTGGACTCTTCCCCTTTTCCGCCGGCAGAGAACGAAGAGCTTCTCGTGCTTGGAAGACGATTACGGCCGTTTGAACCCCAAGTTTTTCCGACTCTGCGAGACTGAGCGGTTGATCTCTAGCACAAAGTTCAGCATACAATGGAACGATAATGTCTTCGTCCACGCGACAACTGTGGTAAAGGACGATCCTGTCTATCGTAGACATTTCCTGTTTTTGTAACTCGCGGACAGCTAAATCCTTGACTTGGGGAAACTTCCACCGGCTGGCCAGTTCCAGGATACAGGCCCAATCTTCCGCCGGCGCGTTGTATATAGAAAACTTCCTATGTCAGGTATTGTTCAATGATTTGGAAGCAATTCAAGCATGTTACTCACGGATTATAGAAAACCCAAAGAAACTTGTCCAGCGCCTCGGTTTCGACATCTAACTCAATAGCCGTTCCGATCGTAGCGCCGGGTCTTGACTGCCCTGGCGGAGCAGGCGCGTTCAACGTCTCTCTAAACTTGAGTGACTCTCTCTCAAAGAAGTGTCGGTGAACCTTGTATACTGTATCACCGGCCTGGTCAACAAACATTGAGTCTATCAGGTTCTATTCCTCAGCTCCAATTTCGTAGACTCACAATAAGATGCAAATCCCCGCCAGGAATCCAATATCTGTCGCTTCTATCCGTCCGGAACCTGCCTGAAGGTGACCCGTAATCCGTCATGATGTGCAACGGAGAGCAAAACCGCTAGCGTTGGGATAAGGCTGGAGTTTAACCGAAGAAGCAGAAAGGCTTTCTAGCGTTTCGGAGTGTGCTTTAAAACGGCCTCGAAGTTTACACGTGCAGACGGCATCACAGCATGCATGGAAGACGAAACGAACGAGGGAGTATTGAGTAAAAGGGACTCGGGCGAGACTCTTGCATTGCCGTATGATTTCCCAAAGGAGGCGCTGAAGACGGCCGTACGTCCATCATCGATGGTATTCTTCGCGAGACGGCAACGAGCCGGGTGCCTTTTGTCTGTCTTCGGAAAGCCATATTGACGTGAAATGAAATCCTCGAGGCAAACACGCCTTCCGGTTAGCAACTACTACGTCTTCAATGTATCATAGTGGCGATGATCAGCCTATTCAGTCTGTTGTCTTGTAACTGAGCACCGAAGTAATATTATCATGATTCTATATTGTCAAAGGTATATCCAGTGGTATGATACAAATACATGAGAGAAATAAGTCCGAACTATCGCTAAATCCACGCTTCCGAAAGACTCGGAGCGTCATAGTCGACACCAGAAGCTTGGTCGGCTAAATGTCCATCGCGTACACCCTCATATCATTGTGTGCACATCCTCTATAGCGAAATAACATCCTCCAAAACGAAAGCAAACTCAACAGGGACGATGCCCGCATGCGCCGCATCTATCAAGCCGCTATCATCACAGGTAGGGACTACCTATTAGCGAATAAGCGTGTCAGTGATCAAATGTGAGGTGAAAGAACAAGTGACCGCTAACCTGGCCGCGACGGTAACGAAGCGAAACCCGCACCAGTAACCGCCGATGCAGGCGATTCCGCCAAGAGACTGCCGATTGTCCGAACGGTATCGTCGCTATCAATATTTGGAGGTAAAGGACTTCGTCCATCGACTCCGGAAGGTCGCGAGCGTAGCGCTTCACGAGCACGGAAGATGACAAATGTCGTTCTGAACCCGAGTTTCATGGACTCTTCGTGGTTGAGGGGGAAATCGCGTGCGCAAAGTTCGGAGTAGAACGGTAGGAGGAGGCTTTGTTCAACGCCGTATTTCTCGTAAAGGGATATCCGGTCGACGGGGTGCATGGGGAGCTGTTGTAGTTCACGGACAGCCAAGGCCTTGACTTCAGGGAATTCCCATATGTGAGCCAACTTTAGTATGTCACTCCATTTTGAGACTGGGGCTTTGAAGATTCCGTAGATGCTAGATGGACGCGTCAACGAGGGGAAAGGTGAATGATGGCAGGAAAACGCACGGGTTGTAAAAGACCCATAGGAAATTGTTGAACTCGTCGGGTGTACAAGTGTTCAGTTTGATTGCACTGGTCACCGTGCTGCCTCGTCCGCCCTCATAGCATTGTGCAAGGGCATGCTGGAATTTGGTGGATTCTCGAGTGAAGAAATAACTGTGCACACGATAGTAGTATTCCCCCACCTATGTGACATCATTGATCAGACGACCAAACACGACGAAGTGCACATCACTCACCACAAAGTGACAGTCACCACCAGGGATGAAATAGTCGTCCATTCGTTGCATCCTCTTGAAGTTGATGCCATTGGGTGAGGTGGTGCTGGCGGAATCGTTGGGAGAGAACATGATTGAGGGAGACGAAATAGAAATGTACGCGATGAAACTGAAACTGCAGAGCAGGGTTTAAAAGAGCCACCATACACGTGTTGGACGTGTGCTGTGGGATCATGTCAAACAATAATGCTTCGGCAGTCTTGTAACATCACGGCGAAGCTGTGATTCGTGAATTGCTAGAATAGGCGGACTGTAGAAATTCTGGGAAAGTAAGCATCAAGCCTTATTCTGTCGACGGAAGATAATGACACACCTCGTATCGATGATCAAGCGGGGGTCGCCATAAAGGCTGGTTACAACGTGTTGCCACGTCGAAAACCTGCTGTGGGCATTCGCCTGCGGATCTTCCGAATAGGGAAGGTGTCCGATACAGGTCGCGTAGATATTTCCCATGATTTCGGAATACATAGTCATCGGTCTTTTCCTGCCTGCGCAGGTGGCCAAAGCTAGGTTTGCCTTTGAATCTTCCTGAATACTGCCGAACTGCGCATGCTCCTCAGGCCCTTCAATCCGAACAGCTATTGGTACTCCCTTGACAGGTCCGTCAGGAGGTGAAAGAAGAGTCGACTCTCCACCACTTCAAGCTATAGTAATATCATGGGTTCAACACCCGCAGTCGCCTCTTCGAAAGAGAAGGCCCAATAAAACGAAGCTGTACGTCTTAGTCTTCAATTCGCGTGAAGTTTGTGAATCGCATCACTTTGAAACGTCATAAGATAGAAACAGGGTGACTGGGCCTGAGCTTCTTGCTTGAACTCATGTCCATCTGAATCATCAAAGTGCATATATTAGTGTTCAAACGCACCGCCAACAACATAAAAATACAAGTACCACTGACATCGAACACGCATCACAACACGAGATGCCTGCATGCCTGCGGTGCGTAAACCTAGCCCATATCTGATCCACCGGCGTCCAGATCTGAGCTCGAGCCCTTCATTTGAGCAAACCCTAATCAGAGATCAAAGTTGAGCTCATTTAATTGAGAATATGATACCGCACACTTACTGCGTATCACGATTGCACAGTCTGACTACTATGGTGAGAGTTGAAGGTGTCCCTGAATTCCTCAAATGTCTTCCGGCCAATGATAGCAAATGCGACGTGGTCAAATGAATGTTGATATCGTGTGGATAAGAGTTCGGCCCATATACTCGCTATGAGGGGGACTTTGTTCTGAAAAACACCTGTGCCAAAACTACCCAACACCAGATTCTTCGTGCCTCGCATCTCAAAAAGATACAAAACCCTAGCCATTCTCTCCTTCATCTCCTTCTCAATCTTCTCCTCTGGATCCGCTTCCGCGTTCTTACGAACTTCTCCGGCATTCACCGCCGCGCTGGTCAATACATCGATGCTCAGAGGTTCGACCCAGTTCCCGTCATCATCGCGAAACACGACTACATTGGAAGAGTATATCATCGCATGGGTGTAGTAAAAGTTTTTCTTGTCCTTCAAGTGATGCGAATAAAATGTTTGTGCAATGTTGGTCATGAGTGAGGGGTAGAGAGTCGATGACCGAGCGATGGATTCCTCCTGGGCCTGTGCACCTGTTAGGAAACCACCGCCCGGTTTCTTTGCAGATGCAAAGTTGAGAACGCCGATAGTGTTTCGTGATGGTGCTGGGGACGACTGGGGTTGAGAAGTCATGTTTTGGGATAGGTATCGAGCTCCTTCGAGAGTGGTCATTTCGATGATAGAGATGGTGGTATCCTTCGTCGGAGAATCCTTTGGTTTCTGACGCCAATTCGACAGCATCGAATCTGGGGCATAGTAACGAGTACTTCGTTCGAGAGTTTCGATGTTAAGGGGGTGTGTGTTTCCGTTGAGAGTATATGATCCTTTCTCTATGGCTTCAAGGGTCTGTTCTGCGATTTTTACGCGAGGAGAGCGCGGGTTAGCTTTGGGTTTGAAAAAGTCTGAGACGGACATGGTTCTGGTTCGAGGGAGAGAGTTGCGGGACAGCAGGATGATGAACCATTTGACGGAAATCGTGGCAAGTGTCAAGTCGCGATGACTCTGTTTATACGGTACCGCCTGATGCGTAAAAACTGTATACTGTATACGGTTCCGTCTAGCAACACTAATTTCCATTTATTACTCTAGAATATTTTCATTCTTTACCTAGACACAGGTCCTTTTTTCCAGCGGCCATCAATAACGTGTGGATGAGCTAGATCCTGTGAAATGGCACCTCCAACTTGCCATTCCTTCACAATCGCGTCTCGCGCCTCCCAGCGTGAAAGTTTTTGACCATTGACGAGTGCACTGTCAAGGTTCAGATACCAGTGTCCACGCTCTCCAATAATCCTGACCACCATCTCTGTGTCATCTCGTCCGTGTTGTAAGGAACATTTTGACAGCGGGAACACGACTCCTCGACCTCGACCATGAGGTGCCGTCTGTAGGAAGACCTTTCTCGTAGGTAGCTTTGGCGGAAGCTTTTTCGTTGAAGAAGTTATAGCCTCGAGCGGTGGAAACACGTCCAAGGTGCGCACGTATCGCCCTCGAGCAACGAGCAGAATAGCTGCAGTCATAACTCCTCCAGCAAAGAATCCCGTACAAAGACCTGCTCTTTGCCATGTAGGTCGAAGTTCCCAGTGGTCTGCGACAGGCGCGTTCTCTTCCTTGCTAGCTGGGTCCGGTTCATCCTTCACAAGGACAGACCAGTGTCTCCAAGTAATTTCCATCGCTGAGCCACTGCATTAGAGATGGTGAGATCATGTTCAGTGGGACTAACAGGATGAGTATTCACGTCATGAGGATATCGCAGGCTATTAATCCGAATGCCCATTTTGCCCACCAAACAAGTGGTCTTTGGAATAGAGGTGGTCGATTCTCCGAGTACACATGAGGTGTACCGCCTGGTCTAAACAGACTCCGTAATGTCTGCAGTTGCAGTCGTATTGACTGCATGAAGCCGGGTTCGGGCGGGAGAATGTGGTGGTCGAGCTCGAGAAGTTAACGCGTCCCCGAAGGGCGCTTATTTCCTGACTAGTGACCACCATGACCACCGAACTACCCTATACCGAAGCCTGGCTCGAGGGACCTCAGTCTACCTTGTTCTACACCAGAACCTTCACCTGTGAACAACCAAAGGCAGCTGTAGTCTTCGTGCATGGATTCGCAGAACACGTCGGGCGCTACGACCATATACACCATCAGTATCCAGAACATGGAATAGGCTTGTTCACCTATGACCAGAGGGGCTTTGGTAGAACTGCACTGGACAAGAATCATAGCAAGACAAGTGCCTGGGGAAAGACCTCCTGGAAAAATCAGATGGAAGATATAGAATGGGCTTTAGCACAGGCTAAAGAGAAGTTTCCTGGTGTACCTGTATTCCTTATGGGACACTCGATGGTGAGCTGCTTTGGCCACCTCATACAATCTTTCGCTAAACTTTGTAATATAGGGTGGTGGTGAAGTGCTGGGGTACGCAACTGACAAGACCAGGGATACTTCGGCACTTGCTGGGATAATCGCGACAAGTCCTCTTATCCAACAAACTAAGCCAGCATCGAAGCTTCTTCGCTGGATTGGCGGAAAAGCTAGCACACTCAGCCCCTACACTGTCATTCCGGTAGAACTCAATGTCGATGCAAGTGCCATTACGATATAGGATATTCATTTTCGTTCTAACTCACGCCCTAGGACCTATCCCATGATCCCAAATTCAACGAAGCATATGCGAAGGATCCACTGATCAAGGCTAGCGGTAGTCTTCGCGGTGTCAGCGACATGTTGAGCAAGGTATGCGTCTAAACATATCATACAAGGTTTCTCTGACTACTTTTTCAGGGCGACGAGCTGCACCAACGTCTGTATCAGGATTGGCCGAAGAACCTTCCCGTGCGTGTTTCTTTACACCCACGGAACTCGTCAGTCACCAGAAAACCCTAGGTTCTGTTTGTCCACGGGACTGGTGACAAAATCACCTCATACGAAGCAACACAAGCCTTCCATGATAAGATCTCGGCGGAAGACAAGAAGATTGTTCCCATTGACGTGAGCATCTCGATGAACCAGAATAGCATTCTATGGCTAATGACACAACGGGCAGGGTGGCTACCATGAGCTGCAGAACGAGCCCGATGGCGTCAAGGACCAACTAGTCAATGAGGTTTTCGCCTTCATCGACTCGCACCTACCCCAAGCACCAGCTCTCGCCAAGATGTAATATGTCTAACTCACGTCAGGGAATACCCAGGAATAAGAAAAGAACGTTTGTCAAATAAGGATCCAAGGGTTCTGTACAGTAAAGAATGTCCCCACGATGAAAATGTATAATAGTATACCTAATACCCGCCAGCACCCGGTGCTCTATCACCTTCTCTCTTCAACCTCAACAGAACCTCCTTGAACCTCGTCAAATCAGTGGTGCCAGCACCAGTTCTAGCAATTGTCTTGCTTTGAGAGTTCTCGAGATCAATAAGCTTGCAAATACGATCCCAGGTCGTTCCAGCGGAGAGGGAATCAGTGAGCTCTTGCAAGAAGGCTTGCTCTTGGTCCCTAAAAACAGAACTTAGAAAGCACCTCGCCGGAGGGAAACGTAGTCGTACTTGTTCTCCCGAATGTTTTTCTCCTTCTTTGCAGCGTAATCTTCGTAGAAATCGTCAATTGACCTCTCAGCCTTTGAAATGGTTTCTTGACGACGTTTCTTGGAAGCCTCGTCACGAGCAGCAATCTCTGCTGCTTGCTTTTCGCGCCATTCCCTACGATCAATTGGGAGTGAGTAGAGCACAGGTTGCATGTAAAAATACTATGACAAACCTGATCACCTCGGGCTCATCCTCTTGCAACTGCTGGTTCAGAATGGGAGTAGAAGCAAAGGATTGTTGAGGGCGAGGTGCGATTGCTTGTCCGAAAGAAGATTGTGGTGGTGGTTGGGTGATAGGCGGAGATGACTGTTTCAAGGTATGTCAATTCAATATGCAATGGCGATATAAACACGAATGGACGTGAATAGTATATTGGCAGACATCACGAAACGCGCTTGAAGACGTAGCACACACTCACTGGGACTTCAATGTCGGGAAATTCGCTCTCAAACTTTTCAATTTCATCGTCGCCTGTTACAGTGACAGATCCTTGCGGTGCAGGATCGTCGAATGCATCAAATGAGAAACCAGAGTTGCTCTTGTTGGCTGCTGGTGCTGAGGATAAACTTGGGATGTCGCCTTCGCCATCGAGAGAGATGTCAGGGAAAGCTGATGCAGCAGCGTCGAAGTCAATCTCGTCGTCCGCTATGGTGCCATAAGTTCCTTAGACATAGGGGAAAATATATGATTTACGCACCTTTTAGAAAGTCTGCCATCGTGGTGTGATGAGGTGGAAGGAGGGATATTTTAGGGTTAGGGTCGAGCTCCGTTTGCCCCGGCCAAAAATTGAGATTTTCTTCCCGACTGCCGGGGTGCAACTTGTGTTTCTCTCTCTCACCACCATGGCGGTCGTCACTGTCTCTGCTGTAGGCAACAGGGCCCCTTCATTTGCGCGGAATGCTCTGCCTGTCAAGGTTGAAGTATCTCCCGAGGATACCATTTTGGAAGTGAAGAAGAAAATCGCGGCCAAAATCCCCAAGGTGCGTGTCAGGTCGCAGCTCGTGTAAAACCAGACTAACGGTGCTTTCACGCGTTCACTTGTAGTTTTATACTTCTCGGCAAAAACTTGTATTGAAATCTGATAACAAGAAGTCGCTGGGAGACGAACAAATTGTGAAGGACGTGGGTCTTGCCGACGGGGGTGAGCTGGAAATTAAGGACCTGGGACCCCAGGCAGGCTGGAGGACTGTCTATGTCGTTGAATACGTGAGAACTCTATTCAATTCAATCTAAGCTAGAAACTAATCGTTTCTTCCAGATGGGACCCCTCATTATCCATCCCATTATCTATAACTTCCCTCGACTGTTCTACGGACAGCCCGTTGTTCACAGCAAGCTGCAACAGTAGGTATACCTCTTCAAGTTTAAGCCACACGTACCGATACCTTTCTCACAAGATATTGCTGCGCTATGATCACGCTCCACTTTGCTAAACGAGTGCTCGAATCCTTATTGTGAGTGTACATTCATACCATACAGGATCAGTTACTTATATGCATATTAGTGTTCACCGCTTTTCTCACGGAACCATGCCTCTGTTCAACATTTTTAAGAAGTAAGTCCACACTATATGTGTCGGCACGTGAAGTTCAACTTTGAGATCGTTAGCTCCGCGCACTATCACATTCTCTCAGGTATGGACCGACTTTATTGCGACAACCGAGCTGGCTGAAAAATTCTCTAGGTGTCTTCCTCGCTCTGGATCTCTACCGACCTGCTTTCTCGGCTACCAGTCCCTACATCAAGGGTACTCAAAGAGACGATGAACAGTACCTGTTCGTCTTTGCATTGTTCTGGGCTGTGAGTGCGGACATATACACTACGTTTAATCTTTACCCAATCTCTCTTCAGTTGTTCGAACTGGGTAACTTAAACGCCCATTTGATCTTGCGAAACCTCCGCCCTGCTGGTACTAAAAAGCGTGCCATTCCCTATGGTTTTGGGTTCGGACTAGTTTCCTGCCCCCATTACTACTTTGAAGCAATGGGGTGGATTACCATTTCGCTGCTGACTGGAAGCTACGCTGGTACGTCTTGCTAATTATGTCCTTTAACTTGAACTCATCACATGACCAGCTTACCTTTTCACTATCGTTGGCACCGGGCAAATGTTGGTTTGGGCATTGAAGAGACATAGGCAGTATAAGAAAGAGTTTGGAGACAAGTATCCTCGCAGCAGGAAGGCTATGTTCCCCTTCCTCATATGAAATCTCAAGTACTTACGGACAATTTTAATGGATGATGAAAAATGCGTTAGTCACTCCTCCGAAGAGAGCGGAGGCCAAAGCTGGTTTGCCTTGTCTTTCCATTTATGTCTGGCCTTGGCGGCATCGCCACTGCCAGACTCCTTGTGCGCCATTGAGCGTCCCTGAGGGGCATTCTCTTCATTTTCTGACATATCTCGCTACAATGACCCTCAAGTACGCTGATACTTGCTGTTAAGTTTCTAGTCCTGATATTCTTTTCCAGGCTGTCTCGATCGTCGCCCGAATGGCCTTCGTACTATAAGAGGATATGTCGGTTTCACAACGGAGGATTCCTTTGTGCATTCGGCCACGTCCGATCGTAGTCGGAAAACAATAGTGCTCGAGGTCCTTTTCAGCGCGATGTTCAGACTGGGTACCCTCTACACGTCTTCCCATTCCCTCATTCACTCATCCGCTTTGACCTGTCCTGGGAAATAGTGGCAGGGCCACTGCTAGTGTTCATTGTTCTCCCATCTATAATAATCCGGCGCAGAGCAGCCATTTTTCTCATTGTCCCTCGCATTTTCCTGTTCTCTCCCTTCACAGTCTAGTTCTCTATCTCGCAGCTCAACCACCACATTTCCAATCGTAATGTCCACATCATTCAATTACACCGCTACCCAAATGAGCCCCGCTGGCCGGGTTCGCAAGATCAGTTTGACACTTGAAGATTGTCTCTCTCAAGTGTACGCTGGACTCGAACAGAAGGATGAGAACTCGATTTTTGCGAAGGAGCAAACCATTCCCCCGCCTCCCTATACCCAACAGTCCAGTACACCAGCACCGACGACTTCCATTGGCGACTGGAACTTCCCTAGCGTAGATGTGATGTTCAGCAGTCTTTCCGCGTCTTCCCAATCTAACCAACAGCAGTTCGCTCCTCTAACCCTTGACGGTCCTTCCACACAGGCTCATGGCGCTCAGCCGTATCCTTTTTCGGAGCACCCTTACTCATTTTCTGGATGGAGTGGACTGCAGAGGACCGAGCAGGACTGGCAGCAGCCCACGCCATGGTGGCAATGTGCTGGGGGTCTTCCATACGGCAATCGGTATCCTGCTCCTCAGCCTCCGCAGCCAGCAATGCCAGCTTGGACGGCAGCCTCCATAGAGCAGGTGAGCGTCGAAAACTATCCTTATTTTCTCGGTTAGCTAACCAGTACTTGCTATTTCTTAGGTGGCTTTCAACGGAGGCAGCCAATTTCTTCACTCGCAAGCCTACGGCGTTGACCCTTCCGTCGTCAATGCTTACGCACAAGAGTTGAGCAGACCTTTCGAGCCCATGGACACAGACCAACAGGACTTTTACCTTCCTGCCCCAGAGCTTTCCGAGGAGCCATCCGAAGACGAAACCTCTGCACCATGGCGTTCCGGCAAGGGCAAAGCTCGCTATCAACCTCACGTAATTCAAGAACCTTCCAGCCTTCCTATTCAAACACCCTCTATCACTACTACGACGACGAAGAAGAAAAAAGTCGCTCTGTCCTCCTCCAAAACCTCTCGAAAGCACCACGTTAAACCCGAAGCGCATGATGAGCTTGCTTTCCGCCGCACCGAGAAGAGATTTGAAGAATCTCGCCGCAAAGCAGCTGTTCGAACTGAACGGATTCAGCATGACTTTGAGGAGGAAAGCAGCAGGACCCGAGGTGCGGATGACAGGAACCTCAGTCGTAGCGCCAACGACATGCCCTTGCTCTTGCGGTGCTACAAGGCTAGCTGCGTCAAACGTTTCCCCTCCCTTGCAGCCGTCAGGAGTCACGCTGAGGCAGAGCACCCTGGTATGGCCAGTTATCGCTGCCCTTTTGGAGGTTGCGATCTGGTAGCGGGTTCGATCGGTGATATTGGCAGGCATGAAGAGTGTTTGGAACACCAAGAGAAGCAGTACAAGTGCCTAGCTTGTGCTCGTGCGTACACCCGGATTGACGCTCTCAAGAGGCACTGGGTCAAGGCGGCGAATCATAAGAAGGTCCATCAACAGCGATCGAAGGCAAGTGTTGACGCTGTCTGTAGGGATGGTGTCTGGCGGCTAGAGGTACGTGTGCGCTCATAGTTCATTTAGCACTGGATCTTAACATGTCTTGTCTCAGGCACCCAACGGTTACAAAGACGTCGTAGGTCGTAGTCATGAGCTTTCCATTCACGAGGTGTCGCATCGGGAAGGCGTCCGCAGGCGACACTAGACCTCGACAACGTGTCACCTTGGATCATTGCACGACTTTACGACTTTCTATGCATTTATTATACATTCCTTATGAACTGGTCTCTCTAAATTTTCGACCCTCACGATCATTCTGTACATAACTTAATGCACTGGACTTCACTGTAACCTTATATATAATTTATCATACACGGCGAATACAGTCAGCAGACGTTTACAACAGAAAACAAGTATACAAAAACGGCTCTAGGGCTATATGGGAGTATGATTATACACTCATCTTCATGGCAATACTTGGATGAGGATCGTAACCCTCTACTATGAAATCACTGTATACGAAGTCCTCGATGTCGTTAATACCTTCCCTCGCCCACCTCAGCTTTGGGAATGGCTTCGGTTCGCGCTCCAGTTGTGTTTTCAACGCGTCGACGTGGTCGCGATAGACGTGGGCATCGCCTAACTGAATGATAAGCTCATGCGCTTCCGTGCCAGTGACTTGGGCCATCATGTGGGTCAGCAACGCGTACGAGGCGATGTTGAAGGGGATTCCGAGGCCCAAATCGGCAGATCGTTGGAACATCAAGCATGATAGCTTGGGTTTCTGTTCTGGGGAATCGGCTGGTGGCAGGTGCACGTAGAACTGGCAAAGGAGGTGACAAGGTGGAAGAGCCATTGAAGGGATATCTAGGGAAAGATATTCAGGTCGCGACGGGATGTAATTGAAGGAAGATCGAACCTTTGGGATTCCACGCGCTGAGAATGATTCGTCTATCCATCGGGTTTTCCTTGATTTTTTGTATACACTCCTTCAACTGATCAACCCCTTCACCCTTGTAATCTTTATCGCAGTCTACGTATTCCGCGCCAAAATGCCTCCATTGAAAGCCATAAACGGGGCCAAGATCGCCTTCTCTCCTGTGATGTAAACCTCTGCTCTCTAAAAATGCCTTTGATCCATTGCCGTCCCAAATTTTGACCCCCTTCTTTGACAGGATGGTCGAGTCGGTGCAACCATGAACAAACCACAGAAGTTCTTCGACAATTCCTCTCATGAACGTCTTTTTGGTAGTGAGAAGAGGAAGTGTCGAGTTCGCGAGTGAGAAGCGCAAATTTTGGGGCGCGAAGATGGAGATGGTGCCCGTCCCTGTTCGATCTGGACGGACGTCCCCAGTATCAAGGACGCGTCGAATGAGGTTGAGATACTGATATTCGTCGTGTTCAGTAGGTTTTTGGGTCCCATTGGTCGTAGCGGTGCCGTTCTGCATCGTGGTAGAAATCAACGCGTCTTGTCACGAACTGTCACGTTGAATTGTCACTTCAACCTCTAATGGACTCTCCAAACAAGAGCACTTACCGGCTTTTGTATCGCGGTGCGCTTTCTCTTCCAGACTCTCATCTTCTCCTCGACGGTATTACTTTCTCAGCGCATCTTGATGCCAGTCACAATCTCCTCGAAAATCCTCTGGCTTTGGCCCTGGAAAGTATGCGGGGAAGGCCAGCCTTGCAGTTCATGGGGGTAACAAATATGAAGGATATTTATATGGATGATAGTGGGGGCATTTCTATGTAGGTTTTTTCTGATCTATACGCTCATGGTTTCTGAAGCTTTTGAGTAGGGATATACACCCCGACGCGATGCTTTCTCGAATATATGTTGAGAATATGTTTTGTTTACCGACAACTTCAACGGATGCTATTGGTATCAGAGTGGCACTGGGCGACAGTAGTACGTGTCTGGTTCTTCTCAAAGGCCTCAACTGAATGTCTATTACTAGATGGACCCGAAACTACTCAAATCATCATCTACATAAAGCCAGAACCCTCTGGGCTCGACTCTACACGCACAGATTCCTCGTCCTGCCAGCTTGCTGTGGCCCGGATAACACCAGCACCTCAACCAGCTAAAGCACGTATTCCTCGCCCTGATGATCCTACACCTCGAAAGCCACCTTCACATTCTTCATCACGTTCACGCGACCTTCGCCGGATTTCCAGTGCAAACCTCGCAGCATTCAACGCACGGCTTCCAAAACCGTCGTCTGCTGCGCCGAACTCTTTGGCGGCCACCCTAGGAAGCGGTGTACGGCTAGGGAAAGCTCCTTCTGAATTCAAGGTTCCTCAGTTACCACCCAAGGAGACTAAACCAAAAGCCAGGGAGAAGGGGAAGGGAAAAGCTGTTGATCAAGCCGACGTAGATGTCTTCAACGTCGGGTCTAGTGCAAACAAGGGTACCAAGCGGAAAAGGGTCGAGGAGGCTCAGAGCCAATCTCAATCCCAGTCCGATGCGGCGTCAGAGAATGAAACTCCGATGGAAAGGGATAATAAGAACGTATGTTGTTCACTTCCTGTCATGTTCTCGCCCTAATTCCCGCCAACAGCGCATTAAACGTACTACACAACAGCAGTTGTCAGCGACATCAATGCAAAAATCCGATCCTGAGCACAAAGAGGTCTTCAATTATATCTACCGCGGTACATGCTTTGCCTTGGTGACTATCAAGCCCCGTCCGAAGTCTCTCAATGATATAATTACTCACGCATCTATTTCTGCAGCGCTCGGAAATCAAGATTCGATCCATCGAACAAAGCACTATGGAACGTTTAGTAGCAGCTCATGTGTCTCTATATACCGAAGGTCTTCCTCCGGACGCCGAGTGGAGACCTTGACATAGCGCGAGACTCGGGATGGCGAATGCCGTTCAGGTACTGTATTGCTTTTCAGGTGCGTATTTCATGTTTCTGTCGTTTTGATATTATACTGATCGAACGTTAGGATCATCCGTCGACATTTTGAAGAAGTTGGGTATCGGTGGTGCGTCGCATTATTCTCAGTGGTTTTGGTGGTTCTGATTCATTCATTTTCGTAGGCTTTTCACCACGGGAAGATATTGAAACTAATTCTAACAACTCTCCCGCTGTACCAGTTGCTCCTGTCAATCCCTTTCATGCAAATGGTAGGGTGTCTGGTAACAGCTCACCTCTTGTATCTCCTGTCCCACAGTGCAGCATAATCGATGTTTCTCACCACCCAATTGTTGAAGTTGATTCCATACTAGGAAGTGCACAATGTTGAACATTCCGATGTTCGCCCTTTCGTGGGGGTACATGATGATCATTGTGCTCGCTCTGTTGTATTATTCCTACAGGCCTAATTACCAAGTCGATTGTTCACCTCTTCAGATTCCCACGACGCTCCTATAACACCGGTTCAAGCTCACCGTAAACGCAAAACATTCTACTCGGAGGAAAGACGGGGAGAAGCCTGAAACTTTAGTAAGTGTCGAGACCATACCCGATATGTCAAATTTCCTGCGAGACGACTAATTACGAACCATGGTGACTGAATTGAGTTGGAATTGGCCCCGAGGTTCCAGGAATCAGCTGAGATGTCAGAGTCAAAATATCAACTCACAAGTAGGAACCTGCGCTGATGTAGGCCATTTCTGTAACCCAATCGCGAGGACCTTGCGCGCTCTTGTACACCAAAGAGGAGCGATGAAGACGTTGCGAACATTCACATGTGCTACGGAAACGGTTACAGGTATGCACGTATTCGACTAATCAACTTCATATCGCTCTCTTCACTTATGCTGGGTCACCATTTAGAACTACACACCCCTGTGTACTCGCTGGAAAATTCCTGGACATTGATGACGGGGAAACTCTTCACCTTCACCAGGAGGTCAAGGCTTCTGCATTTAGTGCACTGAGCACTTGCCTTGATCTCTGTTGGATGAACAGAAAAGCCGCTCTGTGTATGACAAATCAGGATGGTTGTCGGAAAATCAGGCTAGAAAGAACCATTCTTTACTGCCTAGATACCTTGTGCAATCATCCGAATTATCTACATGCGGCAGCGGACGGCCTTGGAGGACCTCTGCATAGTGGTATAAAGAGGTCAGGTAGTCAAGCTTCAAAGACTCAACGTCTAGCAGGATGGCTCGATTCTCACTGTATCTTCTCGCGCTCTTCCCCTTAGTCGCCCACGTCAATGCAGCTACATACTCAATATCCGACAATTTTGTGGGCCAGAGCTTCTTATCTGGTTTTTCTGTTCTCAACATCGCAGATCCCACACATGGACGTGTGTAAGTGTATCCGTCGCAATGCAGTATCAGGGCTATACTCATCAACATGTAGTAATTATGTGGATGCTAATACCGCCCGCAACCAGAACTTGACATACGGGTCTGGGGACACCTTTATCCTTCGTGCGGACTCTAAATCGGTGTTGAATCCAAACGGTCCAGGAAGGAACTCAGTTCGACTCCAATCTAATAAACAATTTGGGAGATCTGTGATGGTGTATGTTTGACCTCTCGATGGCGGCGCAAATATTAATACTGATACTGTGTTAGGTTTAACATCCGCCATATGCCACAGGGATGCGGGTGCGTTGTCAACAGGCAGGACCGATTTTTCAAGGAACTAATGTTAACAGCACATGGCCTGCAGTGTGGTCTTTCAGTGACCCTTGGCCCAATCAGGTACCTATTCATCCGGAGTTGTCTAGGAGATCTTGATGCCACTAACAAAACTGAACGCAGGGCGAGATAGATATACTAGATAAGTTTCATGATCGACACATTCTTTAACGATGTTGACTGCATGTTTACAGGGTGTGAATGACCAAGGGCCCAACCACGCAACATTGCATACTTCGTCGGGCAAGTAGCTCATGGAAACGGTGCTATGAGACGTCTCCCACTTATTATTGACCTTCAGGCTGTGTAATGCCCGCTCAGCGTCAACAGACTGGAACATCACTTCAACTCGATTGCGATGTTGCGGCGAATGGTAATGCTGGTTGTGGTGTGCAATTACCCCAATGGAACAGCTACGGGCCTGCCTTCAATTCAAACGGCGGAGGATGGTGAGATATTTTCTTAGTCCTCCTTGAAATAATGTTTACCTACTTATTCATCTAGGTACGCAGTGGAGCGGAACAATGACTTCATAAAGGTCTGGTTCTGGGCTCGCAATGACGGCTCGGTCCCTGGTGATGTCCGCAATGGTGCATCGAACGTCAATACCGATGGCTGGGTCTGTGATTTTGTACAGTATATGATTTTGGCTATCCTAACGATCATTTTTCAGGGTACACCTGTAGCATACTTCCCCTCAACCGGGTCATGCAATATTGCGCAAAAGTTCGGCGCTCACCATGTATGTGATATTTGAATTCCATTGGCTCCTTGAGTGACATACTCACAATACTAGATCATAATCAACTGTAAGTACACTGACTCACTGACCTTGTTCACCCACTCATCATCTGAATATACTGTAGTAACTTTCTGTGAGTCCGACGGCGTTCCTACAACGATGACTTGCCTCACGTGTTTGAACAGGTGGTGACTGGGCAGGTCAGTCCTCTATATACTCTAGCGCTGGGTGCCCCGGTACTTGTGTCGGTCAGTATATCATCTCTATATCGAAGGTGCTAGGCTTCAACTTAACATCTTTTCAGACTATGTCAACAACAATCCCGGAGCGTTCGCTCAGGCATACTTCGATTTTGCTTCGGTAAAGGTCTACCAGTGAACAGTAGCAGTACACTTGCCGACACCACTTTGATACCCGACTGTCATTAAAGTTGTAGTTTTTGTTTTTATTGCTGAACCTTTGGGTTTAGTAGGCTCGATAGTCGGCCAGATCGACAGTTATGTAATTTATCATGCTCTTGCCAAATGACCACCATGGCGTCAATACTTTTCGCTCGATCTAGTTTGCTCTTGCTCTTGGGCTGGTCCTGGATACGCGCTGTTCAACACTTTACGGTGACCCTCACCGGTGAAGGCGGTTTTGGTATTACAGTAACACAATTCACTGTCTACGAAGTATGGCCCCAAAACGTACTTTCATAACGAGTCAATAGAGGATGATTGTACCTGAAGATCTGAAGGCCCGAAGGTTCAGCTCCGCCTCGACCCGGCCAATCCCTGTCATAGAAGGAAAGAGCACAGGGAGACGTTCGGGGTACGCAGCACTTAGGGAGGCTCACCATCAATTTAGCTGCATGAATTGAACATGGTGAAGGAGTGAAGTTCTATTGATTGGCATCTATAACCACATAGATATGCAATAATTATACAACGAGAGAAAGAGACCGGTTGAGTACTTGGTACTTCGGCTTGGGTAAATGAATGGAAATCAGTAGAGAGTAGAAACGAAAGGCGGGCTCAGAGAGCTTAGGCGGCTGTGCTAGTCTCAGCGGACTCAGCACTGACCGAAGTGGAGGTAGAGTCGGTGCTCTCTACAGCAGTAGCCGAAGCAGTTTCTGTAGAGTTGTTACCCTCATCTAACGGACCAATGACCATAGAGTCAGGAACAGGAATGGTAACGGACGCGCCCAAGCTAGAGGAGACTGTGATAGAGCCGGGGGCAGGGCGAATAGAGATGAGGGCCTCGAAACGTTGGTTTCCGATGGGGTTCATTGGAACGCGGGCGATGGTAGATGCCTAGGCAGAGATTAGTTTCGATGCCATTAGCGGAGGAGGCCAAAGGATGACTTACAGATACGAATAGCTGCGAAACAGGGCTGTTGGTCCTAGCTCTGACAGTCAAAATACCAGATCCGCCCCCGCTCTTCCAATCAACAGTTTCAATGGTGATCTATGCAAAAGCCATTTTAGCGTTAAGCAACCAGGAAATAAAAAGAGGACCAACCGCGTCTGCGATAGCTGGGTTGACGTTGACTACGACCTCATCGGTGCTTGAACCAGCGTCATTGGAAGCTTGGAAGGTGAATGTTAGCGCTGCTAGAGATGTGACAGTGGGAGCAGTGAAGGTCGCGTTGATTCCAGCGGCTGTGTCCAAGATAACGGAGTCTCCGCCCGTTTGAGTCCAGGCGAATTCAACACCGGATACTGGTTCGTTCACCTTGCATTAGTACGAGTATCAGGACAACGAAAATGACCTAGTTGCTCACAATCAACGTTGTTCTTCAAACCACCGACGAGTGTGACTCGGGCACCACTGAGTACGGTAAAGTCTGCACCGGCGTCCGCAACGGGAACCAGAGGGTTAACCTCAGGACACTGGATGGGAGCAGGCCTGGTCACACCGGGCCATGGGTCCAATTGACCGACAATGGGACCGGTCTCGGCCTCTGGAACACCAGGGATACCACCGAGCCATGGACCACTACCCTGAGCGAGGAAGGGAAGTTTGTCAAACTCGTGAGGAAGTTGGGTGTCCCCAAAGACAATCAACTCGGGGAAAATGTAACCATCAGGAGGGTAAGGAGCAACAAATTCGCCTGCAACTACACCGTTGGCAGTGACTCTTGTTCCGGTAGCGATACGTGCTACGACCTCACGAGTGTAGGGAGGTAGTCTAAGTCGCATTATTTAGACATGATTGCGAGGGATTATACGCGGACATACCTGGTGGACTCGGATCGGAACCGCCATTGACCACGTCGCTCAAGTGCTCGAGGGACAACTGAGCCCCAGATACGTTCGCTTTCTTCACCAGTGCAGGGATCAACGTCAATAGCGTAAATCTCAATGGTGGCGGTTTCATCAGTAGTGTATCCTTCAACTCGAGTTTCTTGGATTTCGCCGCGTTGGTCTGCACAGTATTGTTAGAAAACAGGTACAAGAACAAAGGTTGAGCACAGTGCACTTACTTCCGTCAATACCAGCCTGAAGAGCCTCTGTGATGATCAGGTAGGCAGGCCTACGGGTGTTGGTCAGCATCGAATAAAACTCTACGTGGTAGGGTCCCAGCTTACACAGTACCGGGCGCGGTGTATATTCCAAGGTTAGCGTCAATTTCGTAGGCGGCGATAATTCGCTCGTCGCTGTCTGGATCCTTGACGAGAGTGCCGGCGAAGATAATATGGTCACCGACTGCGAGAGGTACAAAGAGATGCGGGTCAGGTTGTCCCTCTCGTACAGGCGGAGCACCGAAGGTGCTAATAGAACCGTGAGCTAAGATAACGAGAAGACCCACAAGACTACCTACAATCCAGAAACGGGTCTACCGGAGGTGTCGAGAGGTCGGTTCTTCTTGGGACAGAGAGGATCATCTTCGACAGCAGGATCTGTGCGAGGGATGCACACAGGGAAGCCAGTGCTTGCGGTGATGCTAGGAGCGTCTAAGATTGCAAGCAATGAGATATAGGAATGGGCACGATGGTTCTCGACGCACCAGTGTCAGCGGTCCAAATCGGCCAGTCACCGTGGACGAGTCCGTAGCGTCCAACTGACGTGTCGTGTAAGAGTTATGCACCGCATTCATTGACTGGATAAGCTCACCGGGATCATTGATCACAACCCTAACGCCACTGTTTGGCTCATTCGGGTTACCTCCTACACGAAGTTCTCCTTTCTCGTAGTCGATAGCAGAGATGAATCCTTGACCGCCGTTACCCAGCTCTTGGAAAATGTACACGATGCCTGCAATATATTGTCCACCGATATAGTTCGCAAAGATCTAGCCACAAGACGTCGGTCAGATTAAACAGTGCATTCGGAATAGAAGATGTTTACCTGTGCCTCCCAAGCAACCTCGGGCCATAGAGGAAGATTTATGGTGTCTCCGTTGAAAAGTTCACCCCATGCTACAGCTGTAAGAGCAGGTGTATTGACGAGGAGGTTCCGCGGAATGATGAATTCTTGATTGTTGATTGTAAGGGTTCCGCCAGAGAGAACGTCTGACTGATTATTCCAAGTTGCACTAGAAAGCACGTTAGCAAACAGATATCCGGCATAGAAATGAATGTGATACTGACCCTTGTATGTAACCAATTGTAAAAGCTGGAGATGGATCATACGGGGGCCATGGCGTCTGCGCAAAGGCAGACCTAGGCAACAGGAAAGCAAGAGCTGTGAAAACGACGGAGAACCTCATCGCTGCCGAGTCAAGTGACTAGGGGAGACTGAGAGAGAGAGGTTTGACCACTGTATTGAGCCAGTCCAACCAATGGGTTTTTATAGTCTTTGCGCCTTTAGTTTCGAGGCACAATCGAGGCAATTGCGACGAGCACCCAAACAGTGGGTCCTATGCCCAAGGACACCCAAGCATTTACTGTGGGAGGCTCGAATGGAGGCGAAAAGTAGGATCGAGTACGGCACAGAACCGGGAAAGAAGAGTCGAAGTGTTCCCGGTGCACCCGCGCATCAACCGTTCGTTGGCCCGTCACTGTTCAGTATAAATTCGACAGTAAATCCGACTTGGCACTTTCTAAGAATTGGAATGAGCGTAAGAGCATAAGGTACATAGACTTCAGTAGTTACATACCGTGGTTGCAGTCGCAAATTACGACCCAAACCAACCGGAAATGTGTCGTGGACATAGCCGAAACAGTAAAGGTATTGAGTGAGAGTAACAAGAAATTTGGCCAAGATTCGGAATACTGAGACCCTGGGGGGTGAGTAGGTATTGAGTGGCTCGAATTCGACTGACGGGGTTGTGGTTCTGCAAAGTGCCGGGAAGCTCGGCAAGAGTACCCAACGTCAACCCAACGTACTCAACACGTGCCCGCACCATTGGCGTCGTTTTGCATGCCTCTCAATGTTCCCGGCCTGCTAGCTCCCCTTCATCTCTTGGTAAATCCCAGAATTGTTGTCCCAGGGCTCGTGATACAAGGTTCGATTCATAATTTGTACGGGTTATAGAGCAATACTGACGTCAAGAGCAGACATTCGGCAACTCAATTTCCCTGCATTGAAGAAAGCGGGATATCGAGGAGCGGTCTTTGACAAGGATAATTGCTTGGTATGTGAGAAGAACTTCGAAATCCACCGAAACTCATTATCAGAATGTAGACTATCCCTTACAGAGACACGCTCGTTCCAGAATTGCAAGTTTGTCGCGTCCTTTCCAACCTAGTCTTCTTCTCATAGTCCAGTTAGGAAGCATGGAAGGAATGCCGGGAAACTTTTGGTGAAAAGAATGTCATTATTGTCAGCAATTCTGCTGGTACCCATCTAGATGCAGGTGGTATTCAGGTGAGTCATTCGCGTCCCTAAGACCTGTGAAATTTCTGAGCGTGCACAGGCAGAATCAGTTTGCCATCATCTTCGCGTCCCGGTTCTCATGCACAGTTCCCTCAAACCTGCCTATTCTTGCATCTCATCTATTCGTGGATATTTTCGCTCGCTACCGCACCCCATACAAGACCACGAACTCCTAGTCGTCGGTGATCGTATTTTCACGGATGTCGTCATGGCCAATCGAATGCATGATGAAAATTGGATGCATGCTCTCCGCAAACTATTCCTCCGACACACAGAAGACGCGACTGCAGTACACAAACAAGGACCACTACCAGTATGGACAACCGGAGTATGGCAAAAAGAATCAATGGTTATGCGATTCCTGGAAAAGAGTACTTTGGACCTCGTCTTAAAATGGACGCAGTCCAACGATACAAGTTCCCGTGTCTTGCAGGAGAGGTTTACCCATGAGATACCAGTTTCTCCACCAAAAAAGACAGGGTTGTTAGGTGGCCTGATAGAGCGTTTTCAGACAAGAAAATCATAGTGTATAATTTGAATGCACTCTTTCTACACGTTCTTGTTCCACAAAAATTCCACAAATATCCATGGTCTGATCGTCGATGGTAATTATGTGGACCCCTGACTCGTCATCTTGAGCCTGAGGCTCTTGGGTCGGAAAGGGGCCGTTTTCTCAGATATAAACCTGGCCCCGCAATCGAAGCTCAGTAAATTTACCCCCAGTCTTTCTTTTTACACCTCAACATTCCACTCCTTAACATGGCATATGCAGAGCATAGCAATACCGCCTCAGCTATTCGAATTGCTTTTAGACGCAGGCCCTCATTCTCGGTTGGAGGGGTTTCACGATCGAAGAAAGACGTATGCTCGCGTTTTTGTTTAGAATTGATCTCCTGTTGCTGACTCTTAAATAGGTTCATCTACCTCTTCCGTTGAACGAATCTCAGGACGACACCATTGTCTCTTACTCTAATGCTCCCTCATCTGGTAGCAACATGGTGGCCATTCCTCAAAACGATGACTCTTCTGGTATGGTTGTGTCGTGTTTTTTTGGGTACTATTTGCGATTGATTTCCTCAGATTCAGCTCCGTCGCCTATTCGCAATGCGGCACCCACACTCATTCGTAAAAACTCTGTATCTTCAACCGCTAGTGGAAGATCCACTCAAATTATTACTCGTGGAAAGCGGGCTTTCCAGAGGACGGCAAATTGGGTTAAAGACTTGAGCGAATATGCCGCTCTTGGGTCTTCCACTCAGTCACCCGCCATCCTCTGTTCACACCCATCTAGCCCAACAGATCTTGTATCACAGGAGACTGAAGGTCGACACCGTCGCAATTCCTCGGCTCGAAAGGCCTTCGACTTTTTGGTGCCACCGTTTTGGAAGAAACTTCCGCCAGTCTTATCGCCCACTTCTGATTCTGTCCCCCTTGATGTGATTCCTGAGACCCCCGCCACCAATGAGGTCTCTCGACCATCTACCTCGTCCATTACCAGTGATGCTACTGTGATGATGTCTCGACCAAGGCCTTCCCGCCTCCGTTGCGACTCTAGCGCCTCCCAGCTTTCAATGTGCTCCACTGTGTCTACGATCTCGGAAACTTCGTCCGGCTCTCAACCTATGAGTCCCATCGAGTTTACCCGAGACGAAGACATTATCCCGTTCAATCGAACCTACGATTTGGAACCCCCTTCGCCATCCACTTTCTCCTTTCACAAAGGGCTCCGTAACAGAGGGTCAACTATCCGCCTCACCCCTTTCACCCGTGGCCGCAGTGCCAGCGATGCATCGGACCCCTATTTTGCGTCTGAATACACTCCGCCTTTTGTTTCTTTCTGTCTGAAGGATGATGGTTGTGCGAATGCCGAAGAATATGATTGGAATGGGGAGTGGAGTAGTAATGATATCGTGGAGGTTCAACAGAAATTGAGACTGCTCCGTTCCCTGTAAATTCGCCTTCTCAATTGCAGTATACGTTGTATTTCTCTGGATGATCATTGGTAATAGTCTGTTATCTTTTTGGTGCACCGAAAGAAATCAATGTTGGTATTGTGCTGCCTTAGTCTCCCCTAGGCAGACTTATACCCATCATGACGATGCAAGCATGTACGTTGCTACAGTGCTGCCTCACTACTAGTAGCACGAGGAACGCGCTCATGAGGCTATGTAGTCTGCCCTAAGCAGACTCAATCACTCGTACCTCGTGTATAGATGAGTCTATACGCGTAGGCCATTGTGTACGCATGCAATATTCCACTTGTACCTAGCCAAGGAATGTCTCCTCGAGGTTTTTCGATGGGACTTGGAGCTGCAATCACGGTGATTCTAACTTCTCAGTATGGAATACCTGTTTCAGTAAGCATTGTTTCTTCACATATGCCAAAATTTGACATTAGTATAGACTTCAGTGTATTACTGGTTCGACTATCGGTGTTGCCCTGTGTAACGGAGATTGGAAAGCGGTTAATTGGCGTGCCCTTGGTTGGGTTGCCCTTGGTTGGTTATTGACAATCCCTATCGCGGTGCGTTTGCCCCACGAAAGCAATGTTAATGATGCTGATACATGGGCGCAGGCGACGTCGGCCGGGTGTTTAATGGCAGTCGTTATCAATGCACCCAATTTCTAACATTTGTAATGTCCTTATCTTGTTCGAGCTCCTCTCAGAATTAGGCCTTCTCAAGTAGCTATACACATACATACACTGGCGGTAACATACCTCATATCAATCACTTGAATGGCGAAGGGTTTTAGGTCAATGTTCGATTTCGCACCGCATACCTCGCCTACTTGGACTCCGGCCTGGGTAGTTCTTGCGTAAACCCATGAACAATCCACTGAGAGTAAAAGTCATACTTACGGGAACCAATGGGAGTTCTCTCTTAATTGCTCCAGAATGCAGTCCCCCGACGGGCCTGTTGCGTCCCACACGATTACCAGACCAGCTTCGTCCAAAGCCGCGATGCGTTTTCCATCCGGAGAGTAAGCGACAGAAACAATACTTGAGGATGAATGTTGCAGATCCACAACACGCTTAAGTGTCAGGTTTGATTCGTCCTTGGCAGTGTCGTCTTTTTCCGATAGACCTTCCTTCGGCGCTTTCTTCCCAAACATCGAAAGTTTTGGCTTTGGCGTCGGCGCTTTGGTTTGTTCTCCTTTATCCTCCTTACTCTCCACAGAAGGCAGGTCCCAGATTCTCACCACTCCATCTTTCAATCCAGCAACAATGCGGTTTCCGACTATCTCGGGTGCTAATGCCAGGGCCGTCACTGCCACCCGTTTCGTACCCAGCCAAGTAGCAAATACGCTCACATCGTCTCCTGTAGATGCGGCCCACATAGCGATCAGCTTTCCCGTCCTTGCATTCCACATCCCTATGGCACCATCATGGGAACCTGCGAAAATGGTCGAGCCATCCCGCGAAAAGGTCACAGAGCTTATCTGGTCTCGATGTTTCATGTTCAGCTCGTCGAGATAAATGGACTTGTCACTGGAGGAAACAATTTGATAAGGAGCTGCCAGGTTACCATTGGCGGGATTGGTTTCGGGATTATTTATGGCAGTAAACGCGACTGAAAGTACATCGCTTGCATGCCGTCGTACCGTTGAAGGGGGCATGCTACCTGGCCCTGCTTCACCGCTACCAGGCTGGGCAAGAGGATGAGGCATGAGTATGGTTTCTGGGCCCACAGTGTAAACAAGCTTAGAGCCATCGTCTGAAAGCACCAGCGAACGCGGGTAACCATCTATGTCACGAGGCACCCCAATGCGCTCGCCCGTCTTTGCATTCCAAATACTTATGGTCTAGGTCGGGTCAATAAATGAATAAAGTCAAAGGTCATTTCGCGCACCTTGTCCCAGGACCCTGATATAATTCGTTCTGCGTCTGGACTAAATGCGATGCAAGAAACACGCTCCGAATGATCCGTCGTCTCTGTTGGGTCGAATTTGGCTCTTCGAGGGGCTTGAACTTCTTTTCCTGTCTTCATGTTGCGTACGAAGATGTTTCCCGACTCCGTACCGCAAGCAATCATTGTACTGTCTGGAGAGAAGGCAAACGACGTGACCGGACCTTTGCGGCGAATAGAAAATATCTCGGCTACGACGGAATTAAACAAACGGTAATTGTCTGGAGCAGTATGGAACGCTACCTGTGCCAAATTTGTTTAGGAAGTCTTGTGCGCATTTGTTATGGTCCTCTCGTTCGGATTTAAGCAACTCTCCGATGACGCGGGGCATTCTGCTTAAATGCTGTCTTTCAAAGAGTCCGGAAGCTGTACACATGAGCACGTCCATGATCGCAATTGTCTCCTTGTTGGCGCCTCTTCGCTCATACAAGTCATGGGAGAGGTTCATCAAAGCTTGTCGAGCTTCGACTAAACGTACGTAAAGGAGTCAGCTGTCGAGACTGAAGGAAAACAGAACTAAACCCACAAGTTCCAAACAGCCGGCGCAAACTATGCAAATGATTTTCGCGTTCGGCTGCTTTGCCAACGTAGCACAAGAGCTGCACAGATGAAAGAATTTGATCCGTAACTTCATCGAAGTTATCTGGTTCCACCTTCTCCGTATCCGAGCCATCCCAAGCGTCTCTCAAATTGTGGCGCTCCTTGTATACATCATCAGCTTTCCAATACACTGATTTGTGTATTAATTGCCCTTCTACGATCGTACGTCTCCGGCCGAAATGCGGTCTGTGGTTTACACATTTAAGAGTCTCCAACGTTACGGTGCAATTGTACTACTCACCTGCGCGTTGTTCCCTGCTTTTCCTTGTATGTCAGTCGCTTGACAGGGAGAATCTCCAGCACGCTCCAGAACGCGGTTAAAGACTCATTCACATCCTTGGTCGCTCGACTCCACTTGGTTGAAGAAGGGTTCAGTAATAGTCCGGTCATTGCAGCTTCCCTTGTCATCCATCGCAGAGATGGGCCGTTATTCTTGAGTTCCATATTCTCAATGTTACCGCCGCCTCTGTAAAATATCAGAAATCCGTGAAAAAGTCACTCTTTACAAAATTGAAACGCACATGTCCGAATGGGTACCCGCAAACCAAACCTCTTTCGTATGGCGCATCCCTGAACGAGGGGCCTCCGTTTCCTCGGTGTCAGGTCCGGCACCACCCTGTGCGAACTCTGGTAGAAATTTCACGCGACGTTCGTCAAGTGCAAGAGCATGCCGGAAGAAGCATACGTGCTTCATGCCGTCGGTGGTGAGTGGAAGCTCCTTCTTGCGGGCAAAGCCGACGGAAGAGACTGTATCCCTACGCATCCTCTATAGGTGATTCAACCAGTGGCACAGAAGTTGGAGCACATACCACACCCCTACGAAGTGGACCTTAACATTTCCTCTGCAAAACGTGCGCTTGAAGAGAGCAGCAGCTTCATCTGATGACTGTGCATTCTTTTTGCCAAGTGACTTTTTGCGTGCAGGCCGAGCTGTTGTTGACTCTTGATGAACGGGAGCAGATGTCGAAGTCGAGCCTGGAGCGGGGGTTGATGAGTATTCAGAGATCGGTTGACTTGAGTCAGCAAGATCTCCATTTTCTTGTCCTGTTGTGCTGGGACACGACCGTCTCTGAGAGCTCGTCGAAGATGCAGAACAATTCCGATACAATTCATAAGCGCTAGCGATGAAGATGAGATCATAGACACGATATGTTCAGGCCTTACTCACAAGGGAATTTGCGCCTCGTTGCCTCTATGGATCAGGCCAACCTGGGAACGATCAAACGCCCATTCATTCGGACACCAGTGTCACCCACTTTCTCAATCATTCCCGAAAGCGCGCGAACCTGATATGCACCCCGCGAAAAGCCTAGTATTGCAATAAGCATAGGGTTTCGGAACTACCCTATGTGCTCACCAAATAGAAAGA
Source organism: Paramarasmius palmivorus (assembly GCA_037176845.1). Lineage (NCBI taxonomy): Eukaryota > Fungi > Basidiomycota > Agaricomycetes > Agaricales > Marasmiaceae > Paramarasmius > Paramarasmius palmivorus. The sequence continues at coordinate 227,997 of JAYKXP010000051.1, read as the reverse complement.
TGCGGTCGCCGGGTTCGTATCTCTCGCAGATCCACTCGTATGCACTCAACAGAATCTTTTCAAATCGCCTGAAGATGAAATTCTGGCTTAGAACATTCATAACATCCATAAACGCGTACCATGCAATTGCGAGATCGATATTATGACCGACAACCTGCTTGTAATAATTTAAGGACTTCCACGACGGCGTAGCATAGGTGCCTATGCCACTGTTGTAGAAAGTGACCTGGAGTGCATCGTTCTTGTCCAGGCGACTGTAAAGCTCGACTACGTTGGAGTTCTTGGGAAATAGTAGTCAGCTATAATAGTAAAAGTAATTCATATCAGCTTACTTTCATACTAAATTGGTTCGCTGTACCATCTATACAGACGACTAGATTCCGGCTTGGTGGACGACCTGGTGTGCTAGACAGGGAATCATGGATGCAGTTGCAATACTTTTGACCAGGCCATTTAGATGCCATCGACGGTATACGAACTATGTCTGCAACATCTTCAACGTCAATCGAGTTTGAGTTTGACTGGCGCTTAGGTTGATCGACTGTGGACATAACGGAAGGTCAGGAGTTTTGTAGAATGGCTTGAACTTCGAAGGGGTTTTATCTTACGTGTCCACGCGTATGACGCCTGCCTTTAGGGCTTGACGCACCTCGGACGCACCCCTAGGGCTAGGGTGTCCCAATCACAACTGAGCGTGGCGCCCATGTTTCCACCTTCGATGCCAAAGACGCCACTTCATTAATTGAAGCTTTGAGCCTCGTTGGAATTGTATCTCCAATGGATAACAGAAGAATGAGTTTGTGTTGATGGAGGTAGCAGTGTGAAACGAGTGTCGTCAGCATTTTCCGGCACCTCCGTGATGCCGCCGGCGACACACAACACTCTTCCCTTCTTCCCTTCTTCTGACTCTCTTTGCGGTTGGCAGGTCAGGACTCTGGCCAGCTTCTAACCCATAATGCAGGGCATTTTCGCCCGTGGTGTCACTCGCACGAGGTTGACATGTGGTCCTTTACGATGCAACCCAGGTTTCCTAGGCTTTCCTTCGTCGAACCGACAATCATTACTTCGTTTTCAAGCCCAAATTCGTGGTAGCGACCTTTGCATTCGACTCATTTCCAGTCAGAGCCAGGAATCCTCCGTGAAGAATGCTACAGTTTCACCAAGAACTGGGATATTATCACGTCTATTACCCAACTCATTCTCTACCTCGACAGGCAGCACATCATCGTCCTTCAAGAAGATCGTCTCTTTGGCCACACCGGAACGAAAACCGCTGACTACTGCAGTGGGACTCCTCCTCGTCTCTTCGTCTGTATCCATGTCCATACCCTTTTTCATTGGAAGGTTGATTGATTTCTTCTCTTCCCCGAACCCGGTAAGACCTCTTGACAATATCCAGCCATCTCTGACAGGGAATTCTAGCAAATACCGTTGGATTTATCAATCTGGCAAGCTTCCGGAATACTACTTGTTCTATTCACTGCAGGTGCAGTTGCGAATGCTGGGCGGTCGTTCCTCATGAGAATGGCCGGCCAAAGAATTGTCGCACGGCTGCGGGAAAGGACCTACTCGGCTGCATTGGTTCAAGAGGTGGAATTTGTGGAGAAGGGAGAAGGAGACGTGCTTAGCCGTTTGAGTGTCGATACCAGCATTGTCGGAGAAAGGTGTGTTGCATAATACTTGGAGACCAACCTTGATCTTAAATTCCATTTAGCGTTACGCAGAATCTTTCTGATGGCTTGAGAGCGGTAGTGATGTCCTGCGTTGGCCGTGAGTATTTGTCGGCTGTGTGAAACGTACCTAATTGGTTTCCAGTCGGTGCAATGTTCTATATATCAACCACACTCACCACCCTAATGTTATGTCTGGTCCCTCCGGTCTCCTTGGGAGCGGTATTCTACGGTCGTTACTTGAAGAAACTCTCAAACAAAACACAAGAGGCAATGGGTGAAATGACCAAAGCTGCCACAGAATCCTTGTCCGCGTTACGAACAGTCCAAGCGTACAATGCCCAACCTCAAGAAGAGAAAAAGTTCCACGAGCGTGTCAATCATGTACTGGACTTGGCCAGAAAGGAAGCAGTCGCGACTGGAATCTTTTTTGGAAGCACAGGTTGGAGCGGTAATGTGACTCTTCTGGCTTTACTCGGCTACGGAGGATCCTTGGTCTCGCAAGGCCATATATCTGTCGGTGACTTGACAAGCCTGCTGCTATACACGGTTTACGTCGGTAGCGGCTTGCAAATGCTAACGTACCCATCTCCCTTTGATCGTTCAGAGCAGTTCTTCTAAACATTGATACTCTAGGTCATTCTTCGTACGCGTCCACAATCGGTGCCTTTGATGGGAAGTGCTGACCTGCCATCTCAGTCTTCAATAATGCGTGGAATAGGTGCCGGGACACGAGTCTTCGAGTTGTTAGATCGACAGCCCGCTATACCGCCTCACACGGGGGTACCGATTGATCCCGAACGTCGAGGACCTGTGCGCTTCGAACGCGTCTCATTCGAGTATCCAAGCAGGAAGGGTGTCGAAATCTTGAAAGAGTTCAATCTGGAAATTGGTGTTGGAGAGAGTGTCGCTATCGTGTATGTGCTTTAGACTCGCCGTTGACCAATTGACACTCACCGTATTTGTCGCAGTGGGAAGAGCGGTAGCGGAAAATCTTCGGTACAATCGCTTCTCTTACGATACTATGACCCAGTAAAAGGCAAAGTTACGTTCGACGGCCAGGGTACGAGATAGAATCCATATCGAGAAATGAGGCTACTCACTGGGCGATATCCTCTAGACATCCGAGAGTTTTCCGTCAGCTCATGGCGCAATGTGATTGGTATCGTTCCTCAAGATCCGATCCTATTCACAGGAACAATCGCTTCTAACATTGCGTACGGAAACGCCACAGCAACACGGGAGCAGATTGAGCAGGCTGCGAGAGAGGCAAACTGCGAGTTCGTGTGGGGTATGCCTAAAGGCTTTGATACTGAAAGTAAGTCTCAGTGTTTGCTTAGCGTCAGCCCTTCTTAATTCCGATATAGTTGGTCGTTTGAGCCTTAGTGGAGGGCAGCGCCAACGACTAGCCATTGCTCGTGCATTACTCAAGAAACCTGCTATTCTTGCTTTGGATGAAGCAACGAGTTCGTTGGATGCAGCATCGGAACATCGGGTATGGGACCGATACCGCACAATGTCGAGTATAGACTAATTCAGCGACTAGGTCAACGATGCCGTAGACAAGATCCTTAGAAACAGGCAAACGACATGCTTGTTTGTTGCACACAGGCTTTCGACTATAGCACGTGCTGAACGCATTGTCGTTTTAGAAGGTTCGTCGTGCACCCTGTACCCTGTCTACTTTACTTGATTCATATTCCAGATGGCCGTATAACCGAATCTGGAACATATCGACAGCTGGTAAGTATTAGGCGCGCACTATTATCCTTTCAGGCTCATTCACGTATACTAACGCAAGGTTCACAACCCCAATTCACGGTTCCGTGAACTAATGGCTGCGCAACTGAACGCAGCAGCATCACCAAGCCCCTCTTCTCGTAATACCGAAGCTGCATCAGAAGAGCCAGATAAGGTTCCAATTGAAGAAGAGGTAAAGACTCAAAACGTTTCTGGACCTTAGATTATTGCAAGCGATTAGTACGTGCTACTTAGACTTATTGACGTTACGATATACTGGATCCTGTTGGAATACCGCAATCTAATCCCCACTAGACTTTCTCTGCTGATCTTGATACTAAGCGCCCAATCAGACGCCTGTGAATCGAAAGATCTAGAATCACAATCGCAGTCCGAATTCCGAACTTCTACAGCTTTCACACTTCTCCCGCGTTATCATGGCCGACTTCTTGCCACAACACGCGTTCTCAACGTGTTTTGCCACAGGCCAAAGAGCTATTCAGTTCCCTAGTTGCACCTCCCACTGACATTCCTGCTGCGCATCGCAGCGACTATTCCTTTGATTCTGTAGGGACACGGTGTTCGGGATCAGACTGCGATGGCTTCAAAGACAACCGATCCGACTTCGAATTCTGTAGCCGCAGACGGCCTTCGGACACCTATAAGCAGAAGGAGCTCGATTTCGAGTGAGGCTACAGTCTTTGGGACTACTATCACTCCACCTCCCGAAGTCGTTTCTGCTCAATATTCGATCGCAATCATGCAGGGTGGGATTGAAGCACTTGAAGTGAGCGGCAGCTTCCCTTTCAACACATTGCTAATGCGTGTTTGGCATAGGAGACACTTGAACAACTCCAACAAACTACCCTCGGTGTTGGGATGCACGGCAATGATGGCAAAGTGCAACGGCAGCTAGACGAGTCAGATGAACACTTTTGAGGTCACTCAGAATCTGACATCTCGCAACCAGGATACGAGCAAGAATAGAGTCGCAAGAGAAGACTCAGAGCGAGGGGATTGATGAAATTAATTGTACGTCGCATTGTTCTGGCATGCTCGGTTAGTAGCTTACCGGGCTCTGAAGTGATTTTGAACGACATCCTGAACAAGAGAGTAATCGATGAGATACAGAAACAAGGTACGTTATCTTTATCACCGATTATCCTTTTCTAATTCGTTTCAGTTGAGGAAGAGGTAGATGCAGAAGTAGACCGCGTAGTTGAACAACAGGTTCAAAATTGCCTTGAAGAGCTCATACCTAAACAGCTTCAAACGCGGGTCAACGAAAGGAAAATTGAGCTCGAAACAATCCGCAGAGATCTTCACAACTCGTTCGTTCCTCAACTTGATTTTATGAACTCCTTTAATCCTCCCATAGTGAAAGCCGCAGGGCAAATGCTTTACTCAGAGAGAAGGATCAGCACAACATGGTCCACACGATCCTACATACGGATGGTTCTGTCAGCGAGCATTTTCCCACAACATTGAAGGATTTGTTTGATTTGAGTGGTAAGCATCACACTGTTGACTTTCATTCCTTCCTTGACGCTGACGCCTTCGTTAGCATCTGACTGCACGGCTATTCTGAAACATTACGGGCTTGATGTTTCCAGCCACAAAGACGCCAATTCTCGAAAGGATACCAACATGAACCACTTGCTGAGGTTCCTGAATGTCGGGTATCAAATCGTTCGTGTTCGCTGCCCAATGTGAAGTCTAGGCACTCACCGTCCTTTTTTTGAAAGGTTCGCTCGGGAAAGGAATACCAACGCCGCGCGACCGCGTTCTAATTCCAGAGGCAGAAGATCTATAGTTCAATTTGTACATTACAACGATTACGTTTGAATACATATATAACTCGAAGGTTTAACTTAGTGGTATAAATAAGTACATTCAATGAATTTCAGGCTTTCGTCGGCGAAGCAAACTGCGCAAATATCGATTTCCTTCTCTTGGGGGTCGTCTGCTTGTCTTCCTCTGCTTTGTGGGTAAGATCTGGCTTCTCTTTCATAGCCTCTCCATTGGAGCCCCTCCTCTTTCCTTTCTCCGTCAAGACATTCGAAATAACACTCCAGAGATTGTTACCACTCAAGGCTCCTCCGTCTTCTTGTAGGACTGCATGGTCAGCAATCCTCGCCAGTTCCAACGCCTCCGAAGTATCTCTCCTTGATACGATACTACTCGGCGGGGGATGTTCATCCGAATCTAATGCCCACGCCCAGCTCCATCCCGATGACGCTAGTAACCCGTCCCGGATAGTCGACTGGGCATTATCATCCTCCTTTTTCTTCTGCTCCTCTTTCTCAAGCGAGTGCTGCAGCACGCTCATGTTCTTGATTGTATCCTTCTTAGCCCTCTCTAAATGCCTCTTTCGATGTTTCTCTATAGCTCTCATAGTACTTGCGTACTTTGCGTCAAACTTCTTCCTGCCCTCGATATACCTTCGTATGGCCAGCTCGGACAAAGCACCAATGAGTTCAGGAGGAACTCTACATGCATCCAGTTCTGATTCGGGTTCGAGAGGACGAATGATACCTCGTGTAGAAACGCGTTCGCGGATCATGGTCGTTCTCATCGAAGGGTAGTCCTGTGCAGAATCAGTAAGCAAAGAAGCAGTTTCAACGTGACGTAAGCATACCGGAGTCTCGCTGTACACGATGGGATCACCTGCATAACGGATTTCAGGGAGCGTATTCGGGGGCGATGTTGTTTTGGGCGGTGCCACTGTATCGGTGGATGCGTTCGGGGTACCAGTGATTGGAAGGCCTGTCAAAGTAGGCATTGTCGAAGATTCGGGCAACGGAGGAACCGTATCCTTCGATTCGGAAGTTTCACCTTCCCGCAGTCTGGGCACGGACTTCGACCGTTTCTGGGTTCTTGATAATGACTTCTTAACACTCTCTGACACTGAACGATGGAGGCTGCTCTGGGATTTCGGCTTTGAAGGGGATGTAGGTGGAGAGGAGACTTTGGTGGAAGGTACAGGTGGAGGTTGTAGCTCACTCTCTACTGAAGACTTCCTCGACGTGGCCTTGGACGAAATGGACAGCTTCCGGCTAAGTCTGCTGGAGGATTCTGGTGGCATCAGACTGCTCTTCGACATCTTTGATCGAATGGGCGATGTAGGCGGACTAGTCGAAGTCGATGTAGCGAAGGAATCAGTCGTTGGGCTTGTCGGAGGTGGATTCAGCATGCCGGTGACGTATTTGCAGAACGATGCTATCGCTCGATAGCAAAATTTGCCTGGTGTAGTGAAGGAGAATAGAACGGGCAAGACATGAGCAGTATCTAGAACAGAGTAAGCTCAGGCACACCTGATAATCAGAGTCTCGCACCATCATAAACTTGCAGATGAACAGGGGTAGGTCCATATCGCGCCTCGATCCCATTCAGCTTGGGGTATATTGCTCTAACCTCATCCTTTACTGGATACTTGTCTGGGTACGCAGCCTTATGAGCCCTGCAAACCTAAGTCAGTGTTGAAACACGCATTCTGAAGTAACTCAACTCACGTGTAAATAATCTCATCCCTCAACACCTCCTTATCACTTGCGATGAAAAACAAAGGCGGCAGGCCCCCCAAATAAGATAGCGCGGGACTGACCAACGGATGAAACAACAAGCTATTCACAGTATACAGCTGCACTTGTTGATCGACAGTCAAAGTCTCCCCATTCGAGGCGGTCATCGTAACCTCTTGCTTATCGAAAAAGTTGGAGTCGGGCTGGGGCAAAGGTGTTGTTGCGCCAACGTCGACGGGCATACCTAGTCGATGACCTTCCCCAGGCGTAGCAGGTGTAATCGGTGCGCTATTGGTAAACGATATCATAGAGGCAGTAGGATCCTGCCCGTGGTGATCTAGCTTGAATGTTTGTCGAATCTTCGCACGCAAACCATTGTGTACTCGGCTTGTCATATCGTCCGAAGGTGGCGGCCACAAGGTGCTGGGTTTGACTAATGACAGCCCATATTTGGGGATGATATCGGTATCGGTGTTGGTGTGGACGCTTGGGAAGGAATGAGTCAGGTCACACCATGGAGATATGAGGACACCGCCAGCGGGCATAGGTAAACCGCTATCGCGGATAACTTGAAGGAGAGCGAGCGATAGTCCACCACCGGCAGAGTCTCCAGCTACAACGATATGTGCGGGCTTAACGGGTCGATGTTTGGCTTCAGGTGGTGGCCTAATTAGATAAAGGTCTAAAAAAGTAATGAGGACCCGGAATGTAAATATCGGGGTACGAGAAACATACAGGATGCAAGCAAGTCGTGTAGTGCACATGGGAAAGGGTATTGTGGTGCCAGCCGATAATTAATGGCTGATGTGAAATCCTGTTAGCCAATGACAAAAGTACAATTTGTGAAGAATAACGTACCAAATACGCGCCCGTTAATCTTTCGAGCGTAGCGCTGAATGCTATATCTGAACCGCCAGGTGAACACGTTGAAGAGATGTGTTAATGAACTCAAACGGACCTTTCCTGGTCAACACTTCCAAAATAGTAACCACCTTGGGGCATTTGAGCGTTGTAACACTTCGAGTTGGAGTCGAAAATCTCACCTCCATGAGAATATAATATACAACGCATTTCATCCATATCCTTGTCATACACATTGTCATCTTCAGACTTTGCTAGGTTCTCTTTCGCTGTTGCTGCTTTATCTTGCATCTTGTAACGTCGCTTAGCCTCTTGCCAATCTTTCTTTGCCGTTATCCACTGCGCGTCGACACTATGATTCATAACGCGCAAAGTTAAATTCAGTAAGTTCCTGCAGGCATATGCTACTCACCCGTCAATCCCTCGCACCTGCCACCACTTTACACCGCCAACGACCCGCCTGGCTACATCCTCGCCTCCTAGAGCGGTGATCAAGTATCCCGCTGCATCGTTGCAACATGACGTGGGAACGACTAGTCTCACGACGTGCACCCAAGGTGGAGAAATGGTGCGATAGTTGGAGAACTCTTGCATCTCTTCTACAGTGTGACTATTGAACGTGTTAATCCTAGGAGCTTCGTGATATCTTAACGAGCCCTTGCTTACTGGGATGCTGCTTCTAAAAATGCCTGCAGCCCAATCAGCTCCAAGTCGTTCGTTGAACGGACAATCGAAGAAACTCACCTTGATCACATTAAACGCCTCATCGTACAACAACTCGTCTTGCCTTAACTGTACACTGTTTCCATCCTTCTCCTTCCCGTCTTCCTTCTGCTGGAAATCCTTCTTGATACGATCAAAATAATGCTTGACCAGCGTCTCCAGAACGACAGGCCCGACTCGAAGACCGACTTTTCTCGTTAGGGCGTTCACTGGCATGGGTGATTATAGTACAAGGTTGAAGGAGAGACGAAGGGGTATTTGTGGCAGAAGCTGTGGCCTTAGCGATACAATGAGCGCTGTCGAACAATAAGAGACGTGAAGAACGTTATGGATGTAAGAAGAATAGATTGTTTCCCGTCATAATGATAGCAAAACACTGCTGTTGAAACATTTCGGCTGACGGGAGGACCGATTACATAGAAAAAGTTTGATGTGCACGACCTGGATTTCCCCGCTCCCGGCATCGGTGCTTGCTTTCACCGGATAGATTCATGGGGTAGCTGCTGTTCCTCTTTCCCTTCTTCTTGCTCTATATCCATGGCTATCATGTCCACCAAAAAAGTAGGAGGAGAATACGGAGAAGTACGCGCCAACATCGACATTCAGAGCCTCACGTCGTATCTGGAGAAGAACCTGGTAGGTCTCAAGACTCCATTGGAAGTGAAGCAGTTCAAAGTGAGTATATTTCGATAGAATATCTGGGACTTTCACTGAGCGGTGAGCAGTTCGGGCAGGTATGAATGGACAGATTCCATATACGCTGGTTCTCATTTGTGCAGTCAAACCCAACATATTTCCTTACAGACGCCAAGTATGTCTCCAGAATACAGCCCTCGGAGTATTCGTTAACCTGCTTCTAGCAAGAAACGATATGTCTTGCGCAAGAAGCCTGCAGGCCAACTATTGTCGCAAACAGCTCACCAAGTTGACCGTGAATACACCGTTCTCAATGCATTACACAAGTACAATCTACGACCTTCGACATCCCCTGAGAAACGCGTACCAGTACCGGAGCCGTACCTGCTATGTGAAGACGATAGTGTGATTGGCACGGCCTTCTATGTCATGGAGTTTCTGGACGGCCGTATCTTCACCGACGTCAGATTACTGGACCTACCTGACAAGGATAGAAAGGAAATGTACGTCCAGGTCTTCCATTCTCTACTCATTCTCTGACTCGATCCGCATAGTCTTCTTGCCTCAGTTCACGCCCTTTCCAAACTCTCCTCCGTCGACCCCGACGATGTCGGCCTCTCCAAATTCGGCCCCTCAACGCCATACTTTCCCCGCCAGATTAAAGCCTTCACTCGCATCTCCGAAGCGCAAGCCGCAGCTGTTGATGTCGACACCAAGAAACCCGTAGGCAAAGTACCCCACTACGACGCCATGATCAAATGGTATTACTCCCATTTACCCGACGAGTCCAAGTTTGGTCAACGTCGTATTGTACACGGGGATTACAAGCTCGATAACATGGTATTCCATCCGACAGAGAACCGTGTCATTGGGATCCTTGACTGGGAGTTGTGTACACTCGGAAGTCCGTTGGCGGATTTCGCTAATCTGACACAGCCGTGGACGATTGATTCTAGGCATGTAAAGCCGTACAATCTTCCGACGGATAGCGTCAGGGCTTTCAAAAATAACACCTCGAAGGAGGTGCCGATCAAGCTGGAGGAGATGGAGAAGTTGTATTGCCAGTTGATGAATTACGAGTTTCCGATCAAGGAATTGGTGTTTGTGAGGAGTTGGAATATGTTTAGAGTAAGTTCGGCTGTATCGTGGTGCGTAGAGGTATCTTACAAAAAAAAACTACAGGGTGCTGTTATCTCGCAAGGCATAGCAGCACGAGCGGCACGGCGGCAAGCGTCCTCGGAAAACCCAGAGATATACGCCAAGAGTATTGCCCTGTTCAGCGACATGTCAAGGAGAATTTTGGAGGACGAAGGCATCAAGGTCGAGTTAGATAGCAAGCTATAGCATCAGATTATAGTCGTAAAATCATGTCGGTCGTCACTGTCATTAGGGTATCGTTACACACATGACTTTAGGAATTACAATGTATCCTTTACGCTCTCGTTAGCATCAAGGTTCACGGCGCTTCTCTTTCATCTCCGGTGGGCAGTGCCTAGTAGACCCGTATCAGCGTCAAAAGCATCTCCGGAACATGTCAATACCGCTCACCTTCTTACTCCGCAACAGTAACATGCCCTCGCCGACAAGAAGATCACAGCTAACCAAGCTGCACACATCGCCCCAAGTACCATCCATACTGCATTCCCAATCTCTGCACCAATCCCATTATTCGTCAATTCTGGCACCTTGTTCTGCACCGTCAACACTACCACTAGGTCTATCACGAACACAATCGTGGTGAGTAACGATGTTATCACTGTTAACACCAACGACAGAATTGTGAGGCCATGTGAAGCCAGGAACAGGGCTGGGATAAGACCGGCGAGTGAGAAAAAGGCCGCGACGAGATGAAGTACGAGGATTGTGAGGAGACTTTTGAGGACTGCGAGTACGATAGGTTCGTTTAGCCCGAACCGTTCGAGGAGTGCGAGGGTTATAATATCCTGGTTTTCTTCAAAGTAACCAATGTATCCGAGTCTTGGGCCGAAACAGACTGGGTTTTCAGGATCTATTGTGCTGTGACAGCCGGATAAGATGTTAGATATGACAAGGGAGGTGAAGGGAAGTAACCACACACCTGGAAGCACATAACCCCCATACGCCGAACCTCAGCTCCGTAGCCAAACTCGATATCGGCGCATCAGGATCGTCATTGAATACCCGGATTATGTATATTGGTTTTATTATAGTCAACGAAAGGCCAACGAGAAGCAGGAGGATAAACGCAGAGAAGAGAAAAATGACGCAGAAGAGGGAGGTTATCCGGTGTGCGGTGAAGGGCTTGTGTTCGGGCTTCATCTCGTGAATAGGCCCTCAATAGCCTTGTCGCCAATAGTTTGTATAAAAGATCGTTGAAAAAAGAGAGAGAAAGGTAGCAGATACGTGGAAATCGTACCACCGCTGTGACGGGAGAAAATAGAAGTGGATAGGAGCTTCTTAGCGTCGTCAAAAGGACTCAAACCTACCACAAGGAGGAACTTGAATGACAATCAGACCAGAAAATGCTTCAATTTATTTTATCAATTCGTTGGCAACCTGAGTTCTTACGCAGAGGACCTATTACACCTAAGTCGGTACTTTTGTACCATCTAGCCTCGGTACTAGGTAGCCTCTAAACATAGTAGAACATAAACAGGCGACTTGGGGGTGGAATATCATTCAAACTCGATATCATTTTGTTTGCACTCGGCGTTCGGGAATTCTACCTGCAGACGCAAGGATGATTTAGACCGAATTTAGACTAAGATTGCCTTTATTGACTGGGATGATATGATAATGTACATGATCACCATCAGGGCGACTCCGAGAGTGGGAAACGATGGAATGCGTGTCGTTCCTCCAGTAACACACAAAGGCAACTAGGAGGTTGGCCAAATGGCAAAAGGCTGGTTGTAACAGATCCATCTCGCAAGGACATGCATCCAGGGGCATTTGCGTGCCAGCTTTTGGACGTACTGTCTCCAGGATCTGCTAGCACTGTCATACATGGTTGTAATGATCAACTATATGAAGGGAAATGTATGACTCGCCACAAGAGTCCGGCTTCCGTGCAAAGGGTTGCGGATAGACCTGTAACCGATCCCTAGTCACAGTGACGATGACAAGCATGTACTAGGGACCTGTGAATTTGGTCAAAATTTGGCAGGAGACAATTTAGGGATTTGCCGAGACTTGAAAAGGATTCTTAGACTTTTGGGAAACCCTCGTCATCTCTTTCACGTCATCCACTACTCGCCTTTACCTTCTCCGTATTCGCCTCAATTCCCTCTCTGTGTAGCCTCAAACTCACTTTGAATTGTTAAGCTATCCATAATAGCTCGCGTATATCCATCGCTGTACCCTCTATTGCGCAGAAATTTAGTGTTGATGCCTACGTACTCAGCTTGCGCGTCACGTAGGGGCATGTCACAGGCCTAGGTTGCGGATGTAACTGGCCTCTATATTTCCTGTACATTGTTTCGCATTGGTAAAGAAGATCCGCCGCATATCGTTGTCGTCCTGTGGCGATTGGCGCCTATTCCGTCCTACCTTATAATTAATTTAGACTCGAGAGCGGTGATTTCGGTATACCTGAACCCTGAGGCCTGATTTGTGAACCGAGTGAAATGAATGAATGGAGCCAGGAAGTTACAGCGCTTGTAATAATCGTTGAATTCTTTGTTTACGGTAAACCTAGATTTCCAGGGTCCCACCCAAACTGGGAAATGCCGGTAAGCTCCCCTAGCGGCACTTCGATGTTCGTAGATGTTATTCGACATGAAATGCTACTTACAAACGTAGCCACTATTCTATACATGCTACTGAAAACCCGCCCCATCCAGTCGGGATCCCAGCACTTGTGCGCTCCCCGCTAGCCTTTGCATTTGGACCATTCAAAACATGTTAGTGTCAGTCTTGTACTTTAAGCTTTAAGAGTTGAAGGAGGCTCCACATGACGATGTCGATGGTGCTTCGGTGAGTAGCATTCCTGTACTTCCATTCCTGTTTGTCGACAACAAATTTACATAAAGGCGCAAGTGTATATGATTTTGGGAACTATCCTAGAGTTATTACAAGTGCTGTATCATTCACGATGAGCCGCAATGAATCCATGAGTGCGAACGCCACTGTTCAGTCAAACAGGTCATATGAGCGGAAGTGTTGAGAACACAACAACTTTAAGTCAAACTTGGCCAATCATGGCCATCCGTCAACTCGCGAGTCTTGGTGTTCCAGTACGATACATGCGAGTAGCATGTTGTAGGGTCTTGATAAGAGCGGGCCCCTAGAACATGGAATTGTGATTCGAGGAGACCATGAAGGGTCAACGAAGGTTTTCGGGAGAAGTCGAAATAAGCGCCCAGGTGTGGAAACTGTCACGTCTAGGTCACATCTGTCACAGTTCAGTCGTACGCGTAACCACCCGCTGCGAGGTTCGATGACAGTCGATCATCGTGCTGCGCCAAAGGGCTCCAACTCATCAAGAAGCGAGTGGTTCGAGTCTAAGTATGGACGGCTCGACTTGGTTCTTTTACCTCCCCTCGAAATCTGAACAGGAACAGATGCTGGTGGTAAGGGGCTCGATACATAAGTTTCGGAGTTGCCATGAAAAGCAACTGACGAAAATGTTGCGAAAATGACCTGGTGAGTGTGTTGCATGAATCAGCGGATAATGTGAATGACTCTTAAACAGCTTTCACTTATACCACCGAAAAGATCGCAAGGAGCGGCGAAGCTCTACTTCCCGCGATGTCTAAACGTATTCTACCCGACCACTGGAATGATCAAAAGCTATTTTCAACCAACATGCACAGTATTGCAGACGCGGTGATCCCCAAACTTGGTATGCTAATGTGACCCTAGAAACAGAAAGGGATCGAACGAATCAAGAATAAATGTACCCCAATTCTACCGTCACTCTTCGTGTACTCACTGTTTCGGGCAGGTTCTCATTGATCATGGGTCAACAGCTCGAGTCAGGATGGCATGCAATCAACACTGCTGCTGGCGTGCCTTTAATTTTACTTAAGCATCTGGCGGATGCCAGCTCTTCACGGTGTTCTATTCTCGGTTCTGACCTGACGTATAAAAATTACTGGTCTGCTCGTAACTCAGCTACATAACATTCCATGGACACTCACGATCCGGCTCCAGAATCCATTGACCTGGAAGATATCCTTGATACTGCCAAGACTAGAAACACTAATCCATCGTTCAAACCAAAGAGACTCGGACAGAAATACTGCAACTGCACACACGACGTGCTCGATATTGATCCGGACAATCTCACGAGACGCAATCTAGTAGTCTGTATTGATGGCACAGCAAATCAGTTCAGCGGCCACAAGGTTACATCTGACATTCCTAATATTGCATCCGTAACTGAACTGTCATCTTCCAGAACACAAATGTGGTCGAACTCTACAGTCGTCTAGAGAAAAATAAGTCTCAACTCACGTATTACAATAGCGGCATTGGGACCTATGCACATTATTCCCTGTCGACACCTTGGGATACCTTGAAGCACTCCGCATTTTTGGCATGGGATAAAGCATTCGCAACGTAAAGATAATCTGCCTAGCGGACTAACCTGTTCTAATGGCCTCTACAACTTAGGCAGCTTCGAAGAATCATACTCAAAGCATATCGATGGATCTGTGAACATTATCACTCTGGTGATCGTATCTTTTTATTCGGTAAGCCTATACATTATATTGCTACGGTCTATGTTTACACTAACACTGACTATGAAGGATTCTCGAGAGGCGCATATCAAGTTCGTGCGTTGTCAGGGATGATTCAGAAGGTATGTCGGGGTACAAGTTTGGCCTGAGAGCACATCAACTGATGGAATACAGGTTGGCTTAATTCATCGCGGAAACGAGGCGCAAATACCATTGTAATTCGGGTTGCCTTTTGCTCCAATACTATATGCATTGACTTGTTGAATTGACAGTGCATACGAGCTGTATGAAAAGTGTTCTCCACACCCAGAGAAACACTCCAGAAACAGCATGGCGAGCCATTGGCCCCATAGTGGTGGCAACGACGACCAGGTTGGTGTCCCGACACCTCGACCAACCGCAGACAGTGAGAACGGGGACCGACAGCCACACCAAGATAATGTCAATGCATCTCCAGACAAGGTGAGCACCAACAATGCCAAATCGTCGCAGAAAAATCTATAACGGTAGCGATGTAATCAGCGAACCACGTCGATTCCGAACTTGAAGGATAGGGCAAAGTTACCCCAGACCCACAAAGACGGCAAACCGAGTTCAGATCCTAATGAAGCCGCTGAGCTCTTCAAGCAAACATTCTGTAGAGGAGATGTAAAGGTTCATTTCGTCGGAGTATGGTATGTTCACTTCAATCATCCAAGTAAAAGTACCTCCGACGATCGGAACATATACAGGGACACAGTTTCCTCAGTTGGGTTCATTAGAGGGAAAGATCAGCTCCCATTGACAATCAATGGCATGAAACACGTATGTTTCTTTCGGCACGCGCTGGCTCGCGACGAACGACGTGTGAAGTTTCTGCCAGAGTACGTGCAGGGTGGTTTGGGACCAAGCTCTGGAGAGACAGAGCCAGCTCGTTGCGGTGTAGCGCATACAAAGGAGGTTTGGTTCGCTGGTAGCCACTCAGATATGTGAGTCTTGAGTCAATTTGGTGTCTTTTTGATTTTTTCAACACTTTGCTAATAGCGGCGGGAACATTCCGAACCGCAAGATCAACAACAACGGGCCAGCGCTGCGGTGGATGGCTAGAGAAGCCGCAAGTACTGGCCTTCTTTTGACACCCTCTTCAACGAAGTGGAGCCAATTATCTGAGAATGTACATAAATCATTGACTTGGCTCTGGTGGCCATTGGAGTACTTACCTATCAAAAGGCTAGTGCACAATGACCCGGAGAATGCGACTCGCACAACACGTTGGTTCGTGAGATACCTTTCATGACTTTGGCTTCGCTAACCATTCGCAGCCCTCACAGGGGTGAACGACGCACCTTTGCCGAAGGGCAGTTGGTTCACGGATCAGTCATTCAGAAACTGGATAGTCATCAAAAATATGACTTCGATGATCCTTTTCAAGGCCTCCTTCCCCAATCGGATCCACGAATTGAGCGTGACCAATTCGGAGAAATTACCTCTCAAATCCTTGCAGCAGTGGATTTATTATGCCATATTACAGATTCTGACGATCGCGAAAAACATTTGCGTGGTTTAAGCGACATATTTGGTGGTTGTGAGTCACGAATGCGGAATCTCTTCTGCCCCTCAGATTAACTACTATATTGCAGTTGATGCACAGCAAGCATTATTGAACCTATCGCGCGACTTGTATGTCATCCTCGAGCAACAGGAAAGCATCAGTGGGGAAAAGGTTGACCTGGAAAAGGGCCGAGTAATGACTCTGGAGAAAGCACTTGCAATGATAGACGTCTTAACATACACAGCTGCAGATCTTTTTGAAAAGCTGCATTTCAGCAAGATGCCTCCAGTGATCCGGACTCTACTTAGCGATGATGGAGACCTTAAACGCAAGAGCCGTTACCAAGAACATGCAAAAAGGTTTCTCCAACAGTTTGGACGCGGTACGTAATGCTACAATATGGCATCAGAGTTTTTTTTTACTGAGCCACCGCTAGATGAGCTTTTTCCATTCGCCGCAAAGGCCCTGTTACATCGTTTGCGTTCTCGGACGATGGAAAACAGATTGCCTGTGGAACGGCATCGGGAGGTGTTTTTGTACGGGAAGTACCTTCTGGTAAAGAGGTGTTGATGAGTCACAACCAGGCCGTATCGGATTATTCTGTCCAGGAGCATTCAAATCCCGTGTTGTTCATATCCTTCACCCGAGATGGACGATACATTGTATCAGGTTCTCAAGATAGCATACGTATCTGGGATGCAAAGAGCGGGACACACCAGGAGGTTCACAAATGTCATGGGCCTCTCTTCTCCCTTACGTGCTCAGAAACTGAAATCCTCACACTTAGTCTTCCGAAAAAGAAGTCGGAGAATCAGATGGCACTCGAGTTGCAACGTTATCCTGTCCCCTCGAATTCCCAGGATGAACATCGACTTCCGGATCCAATTCGGCTCAACACACAGGACTCGGTGGTGATAGCTGAGGTCTATGTTTCCCGAGGCCAGTCTGTGGATGGGACGGGGAAAGATTGCACGGTTGTAACCTCCTCCATTAACAGGTCAATCAATATTTGGGATTCGTTGGATCCGCCGGATTCGCCGAAGGAGGTTCCAAAGGAGGTTCCCAAGCCAGTGTCTAGCTTCCCAGACCCTAACACCAAAACACCAAGACACCGCGGTGATATTTCCTCGCTAACATTCTCGAACGACAATACAACAATATTTGCTGCCTCGCGGGATGGCGCGATCAGTGTATGGGATGCGAACAAAGGTCAAGTGCTTGCCATCTGGGCTGCAGCAACCGGGGATAGCATAATGGACTTCAGTGGGTGGCTAGGAGCGGCCGGTAAACGAACGGCAGCTACTGCACTTGCGCTTATTCCCAGAAGTGACGACGAGTCTAATGTCCACGAACTTATCGTTGGATTGCAGAACGGTCAGGTCATTATTTGGGCTTGGTCTGCGGAGACACGTCAGACGGAAGCAGGCGGTTCGGGGAGAGTAGATGAGCAGGTGCCACCCGAAAGAGAGGGGACAAGTCAGACTGAAGCAGGCGATTCGGGGAAAGCAGATGAGCAGGTGCCACCCGAAAGAAAGGGGACAAGAGCTGAGGGAAAATCCGCTGACAGGCGATTGTCATTCCCTGCTATGGCCGCTAGAACTATCCAGAGCATGATCTATTATTCGGGGTACAACCTCAACCCCTCACCCGCAGACAGTTTGGGGAAGGTCGACGTTGAGCAGGCGCCGGAGGAAACACCCGAGGGAAAAGGGACAGGTACTCGTTTCCTAGCAAAACCCTCACCCGCAGACAGTTTGGGGAAGGTTGGGCAGGCGCCGGAGGAAACACCCGAGGGAAAAGGGTCAGGTACTCGTTTCCCAGCAAAACAAGGACGCACTTTGCAATATTCAAGTTCGCCCATCGTTTCGGTTGCTTCTTCTCCTGACAGAAAACTCATAGCGGCATGTAACAAAGATGGACAGGTTATTGTATGGGATGCGAAAGGTCCGGACGGAGAATGCATCGTGGAGCAGTTGAAGGGGAATGAAGCTTGGTTCCCAAACTTGAGTTTGAAATCGTGGGTCTGCAGTTTCTTTTCCCGTGAAAGCGCATGACAAGATCTTCCTGTAGCAATTATAACGAGAAGGTTGAACAGAGTAAGCCTGAGTCTTGGGGCAAGCGGCTATCCGGGAACCTCGGAAGACTCTGGCCGAATTCAGGGAAGAGGAGGAATGACTAGCTATGTAATGTATACCATGTTTCTCTATTAGTATATATAGCTGCTTGTCCTATCGTACTGTACCTTGTGAAAGTCAAAAGGTCCTCTCAGAGTCGTAAAACCATCTCACAGCCATGCGGTGATGCGAGTTTCGGCTTTCTTCAAATTCTTGAGCTTTGCTAGCGCTTTACCGATATCGGTTCTGAAGATGGAGATGGGCAATACTGGTGTACTAGGTGCGTGGTCAGCTATGGTACTCAAGAAGATCATGAACAGCGATTCAAATAATGAATCATCTGCTACGGCCTCAGGGGTGGTACAGGCTCCTCGAGAAGGAACAGACGGCACGACGAATAAACTGCAGGAGATCGGGAGGACAAATGACATTGGTGCGTCTGGGCAGTCAGCGAACAGCAAAGCTACAAACACCCAACCTATCGAACATAAAACACAGGGCAAATCCGCAGCCAAACTCCAAAAGAGCCTCTACAACTTTATTCAAGGTCAAGTATTGTGTCTGTTGCGTATTCCCCAGATGGAAAACGCATAGCCGCATGTAACAAGCATAGTTTGGTCATTGTGTGGGATGTGGAAGGCCCAAGTGGTCCTTGCATCCTCGAGCAACTAAGGGAAAACAAGAGGTGATTCCCGCGCAGTGGCGCTGACGCGTAACGTGCCGGCTGGGTGCAACATTCCCTGTTGGATTGATTAGTGTCAGTTACTTCCTAGTTTAATGTAATGGATACCAAAACTGAAACATCCTTTCAAGCAGCTTTCCGTGAAATTCGCTGCGCAGCCACATCCAACTTCGTTTCTTTACAATACAGCCCAAATGTTTATTGGATAGGATATGGACGATGGACGGCAAAAAGAGCCAGCACGTAGTCATAGCAACTTTCTTCCCGCTTTCGCATGTACACCTCGGATATGGCTTTCGTTACCACTCTTTACTATTTCTCCGAGACCACCTAGATCGATCCGTGGAACATGGTGGTGAAAACAAATGGTCGGTAATGTATATATCGACAGTATATGGTACCTGTATAGTCGAGACTATATTTATGATCTTTTGGTGCATCAACGAGTTCTTCGTCTTCGCCAAAGCATGAAAAGTAATTGATCGAAGAGATTCGAACTGGCCCAAGTCAATATCTGAAGGTTACATCAATGGAAACATCAAAACTAAGTCTGTGAAGACGTACTAGGGATGGTCTGATACATGAAATCAATGGACAGATGCTGAAGCGTCCGCGAACATAGCCTGTCGAAGAACACTTGGAGGATATCCGGTTCCACGTTCAGTGGAATGGTCCCGAGGAAAATATTCAGGTGCGTGATGCTGGACCAGGCAAGCTGAGACTGAGGAAGCATCAATATGCTCGAAAGAATCGCGTTAAGCGGGACTCTCAGCCTCAGCTTGCGAAGACGCGGGGCAATCCACTTTTCGAGCCTCGATGATTGCAGCGGCGTGCTAATGGTGTTGTAATGGGTGGTGAAATGTAGATTGGCCACCTCCAGTGCGGTAAATATGCTGAGGCAGTGAAGGATTTAATGCACTTGTTCCGATAAATCTTCGACATGTTGGTACTTGATATCGAAGTTCATATCGAGATGCGTAATCGTCGGAGCGAGATGCAGGAAGAGGGAGCTTTGGAAAGTAATGTGCGTGGACGGCACATTCTGGAAAGCGATATGCGTTATGGAGGCCCGCCGACTGAGCAAAGCCCGGTCGAGCATGTCGACAGACCGCTTCCAGTTTGCTCGTTGCTCAGGGCTGCTGCTTTGGTTGGGTTCATGGAGCACGACTTGCCGCATATGACTTGCAATCGTGCTTGCGGAATGCTCCATTAAAGAGCACATGCTCTGAATGGTATGAGGACGAATGTGAAGATAGGTGTTGGCAAAGAAATGGTAGCGTGATCTAAGAAGCCATGACCTGCATACGAGACTGCAAGCCGATAGAGTATGATTGTCGGAATGTAGATGGTCTATGATAGCTTCACAGAGCTCTTGCGGGAGTAGCACATTGTCGGAATGTCCACGTTGTTGTTCGACCATGGAAGAGAAGATGCAAGGTTCTGCGTGAAAAGCTTGAACGCTGAGCGCTGAGCCGCCATCTACGCCATCCATCCTTTTCAGTGTCAAAAATAAATGTCGTTTGGAACTCACGAAAAGATCAAAATTCAACCCACGTCGATTTGTATTGCCCGTATATCAATCGCCCTTATGTAGGCCTATCCGTCGAGAAACAGTCGGTAACTCGGCTACTGTGGTGAGCTTGCCAATCATGAAAAGGTAGCTTTGAGCTATAAAAGTATCTCGGAAGATAAAGACCAGCTCATGCGCACGTCGATGGAGCAGTTTTAAGTAGTTGATGTCCATCCATCTATCTACGCTCTGAGCATTCTCACACCGTTGCATTCATCCGAGTCGATTCACCGCCCTCGCAAAAAGCCTTCAAACACGCTGTACGTAGGCATGTAGAGATGGGAAATGCTGGCTCATTAGGTGTGTGCCGAGTCATGGTATTTGAGAGCATACTCCTTACTCGTAAAAAAAACAGATCCAGAAAAGTCGCCACCCCTGCCTCCAGAGCTTTGGGACGCCATCATAGATCATTGCTCTAGCGACATACAGCTACTTTTCACCTGCAGTCTTGTCTGTAAATCATGGCTACCTCGAATTCGCTCCTGTCTCTTCCCGGACAGAGACTCATTCGTAGTCATCGGTGAACCCAAGAACCTTTATCGATTATGCACCCTACTCGAATCCAGCCATTGCACCCTCATTCCTCACATGCAGCGCCTCAGCTTCAACGTCAACATGAGAACGGAGCTATTGCGGGGGCTTGAAAAGACTTTCTTTCAGAGGAGAGACCTCAAACCAAGGGCATTGAGGTTGGGGAGTGTACCGCCCCGTCATTCATGCAGACCACCGGAATTCGACATCACCACTCTCACATCTTTATCGTTGTCCGGCTCCGTCACATTCAGCCCCATTACTACTCGCCAGGTCATCGAGTTTGTCAGCCATTTCACATATCTGGAGGACCTTCACTTGGACTACAAGAAGCGTGGAGATCTAGTTCCTCAAGCCTTGTCCGAGGCAGAGTCACGAAGCCAGCTACGTCCTCTCAAGGTGTCGCTACTACACCTTCGAAGGATGAAGCTCAGAGTCCCGCTGGATGACTTTTTGCCTTGGCTCGACAGCGCACAGCTACCAAGTCTGGTATACCTTCACCTATTCACGGGTGCACCTCCTCCAGGAGATCGAAACGCTGCCCCACGATTCCTCCAGTCATTCATAGATTCATCCTGCGCGCAGACGGTGAAAGACATTTGCATTTGGTTTATGTGGGAAACTCTGCCTGGTAAGTTTTCATCTTCTTCCGAACGTCAAAACTTTTCACTGACTCGTATCCACTAGCCCTGGAATTCAGTCGCTGTCATGTTCTCCGTGCCCTGAGGCTTGTAGAATGGGGTACCGAAGACGCCGTGACCGACTTTCCCAAACTCACCAACATAGTTCGGACCATCAAATCCCCCGTCGACGTATTCGCATTCGAGTGGCCCAGTACACCCCAGCTAGACAATGTTCGATGGTTTATTGGACAGGATATGGACGATGAATGGCAGAAAGAGCCGGAGCGTAGTTACGGCAGCTTTTTCTTCCCGCTTTCATATATACATCCCTGATGTGGTTTCGTTACCACTCTTTACAATTTCTCCCCCGCCGATACCACCTAGATCGATCCGTAGAACATGGCAGTGGGAACAAATGGTCGGTAATGTACATATGGACGGTGTGCGGTACTTGAAATGCTTCAATTGAAATCGTACCTCTCGCAGAGAGGTAAATATGTTTTACATCCAGATTAGTAGGCAGCTTCTAAACACAAAGTCCAGATAGACGGATGAATCAGAAGAACGTTCGAAATTCGACGCCCGAGCGCTTTGTACTGCCGGTGATAGGTTAATACTGGGCCTCTGGGAGTTGCTCTTGAATCTCGAGGTGTACCATCCATATCTAATCTGGAGGAGTTGAGATAATGACGGCCGTGTTGCTATCTCTGACTGATAATTATTGATATATGATGAGTAACAAACACGGTGCAATACTGGTGAGAAGCAGACGTACTCTTATTCGATTTTCTGTCAGTGATCGGTCAGAACTCCGGAGGTGCAGCAACCTCACTGATGCATCACCGCAAGCGCACAACTTGAATTTCCACGGGATCACGAAAGTCGCACAAAGAGGGGAGAAGAGCCATTTACTCCTATATCGCAAGGACAACGGCCACAGGGTTCAGGACACCGCAAATGCTGTCGCGCAAGGTAATTTGTGAAAGGGTCGAACCTTATTGATTATCCAGCTGACCCATCGGGAAACAATATATTCAGGTAGGGCAGAGCACTTCTTCAAGGTGCTTGATACACGCACTATCAATGAGGAGAGAACTGGAGCATCATGTTTCTTGCAGGCGATCCATTGAAAACGCATTGCAATTGACAAGTGTACGTACCAATATCAATCAGAAATGACCAGTATATCCCTGGATTTGATCCCATCCCCCAAGCTAACGAAAAGATCGTTGCTGCCACGAAGTCTACTCGCAGATATGGGGTGCTGGATCATGGATGTTCTGTGAAGGAAGGTTAGCGCCCAGAAATCGTCAGTCTGAGTCAGCCAGTTGAAACACCGTGTGAATGGACAAAGTCTTCCCAAAGACGCAAAAAATCGCTGATTGGATAGACCCGAGCTCAAATTTGCGACTTCGTCCTCGGTTTCGCGATTCTAGCTCAGGAAATGCTACTATATTACACACAACAAGATGGATTTGTGCCGCCCGAGCCAGCCGCATAGGGCAGATTGGTTGGCAAAGGTGAGTGTTCCTTCTCGCAAATGATCTGCCTTGAGGTTTTCACGCACACTCCAGCAATGTTCCACAAGGCGCGGGATATTTCATTATATATAGAACGAAGCAAATGTTACAGACAGTGTCAACATGGATCCTGCTTCCGAACATGATATACGCGACGGGAATCTATACTCAATCGACTTTGAAGACCGTAAAGACGTCGTTCCGCCCCCATCCATGACACCAAGATGGCCAGGCCAGAAATACTGCAATTGTATTCATACGACGTTATCAGACAATAAGGACCGCAAATCTGTCAGGAATCTAGTTGTCTGCATTGATGGTACGGCGAATCAGTTCGGTGACAAAGTGAGACCATCCGCCTCGCTGTCATCAACGAGGATATTGAATTACGCTTAATCTCCAGAATAGCAACGTCGTTGAACTCTACAGTAGGCTCGAAAAGGACGATAAGTTGCAGCGCACGTTTTACAACAGTGGCATCGGCACATACTCTACGCCATCCTTGAAATCTTGGAATTATTACAAACAGGTAGTCGGTCACAAGATTGACCTCGCCATTGCGTGGTGCGTCTCTTTACTCCAGCCCCGTACATCGCCAAAGATGACCCGGATTAGGCGCTTCGAAAAGATATTACTGAGTGCGTATCAGTGGCTATGCGAGCTGTACAAGCCTGGAGACCGTATTTTCTTATTTGGTGAGGCAATTTCCGATAACTAGTTGACAATAATCTGAAATTTATGTACAGGTTTCTCACGCGGTGCCTATCAAGTTCGAGCATTATCTGGAATGATTGAAAAGGCGAGCAAGTGACACGTTTAGGGGTTGTTGCCGATCTAATCGACATTCAGGTTGGCCTTATTCATGAAGGAAACGAAGCCCAAATACCGTTGTAAGGTGGCCAATTTATAGTTCTCCGTCTTTCGCTCAGATTTCTTCGCCCCACCAGCGCATATGAATTATACCGCAACTGCCAGTCTTCGGTAACAATGACAGGCAAGGATGTGCCGGAGTCATCATCCAAGTCAGTAACTAACTCAACGCTAAAAGATCGTCAAACCCCAGATAAGGCTGCTTTGCTTTTCAAGAACACGTTTTGTCGGGGAGATGTGAAAGTTCATTTCGTCGGCGTGTGGTATGTGATATGGCTGATCACTCTGAATGATTTTTAATTCAAGCCTGGGTCTGTAGGGATACCGTCTCCTCTGTAGGCGTTGCCAGAAAGAAGGAGCTTCCACTGACGACAAGTGGCATGAAACATGTGTGCTTTTTCCGTCATGCTCTGGCTTTGGACGAGCGTCGTGTGAAGTTCCTGCCAGAGTATGCTCGTGGGGGTATTGGCCCAGCCGCAGAGGAAACAGAAGTACCACGATCTGGAATGCCTCATTCAAAAGAGGTTTGGTTCATGGGTACTCACTCAGATATGTGAGTAACGTACTGGTCATCCTGTTCCATACCTCTCACGCACTCTCCATAGTGGAGGTGGTAATATTGCTAACACAGAACTTCTGAATAATAGCCCTGCTCTACGATGGATGACGAGGGAAGCCATCCTAACTGGCCTTCTTCTAAACCCTTCCTCGACGAGTTGGAAAACGCAGGAGAAGGCCTTTAACGAGTCCTTGACTTTGTTGTGGCGTATGCTCGAAATTTTACCTCTGAAACATTTACATTACGACAAGGATGGCAAAGATGGTACAAGAGTGACTCGACAGTAAGTATCTTGTACAATATAGTCTGTTACCCTTACTCACTGCAACAATTAGGCCCCATCTATGGCACAGACGTGTGGTTACCGAGGGCCAATTAGTACACAGATCGGTTAAATTGAATGAAGGAAGGTACAAGAAACAGCTTCCGGACAAACCAGGTCTTGAATCAGACGACTTCGATCATGTCACCAATCAAATACGTTCTTCTGGTGACCTTCTTGCGTACGTTCAAGAAGCCAGTCAACGCAAGACTCATCTAGACAGCCTACATGTCCTGTTCGGGTCCTGTGCGTCGTTCATTCTACTGCTATATCTGTCCAGCACTTAGATTCTCTTTGAATAGTTGAAGCACAACAGGCTTTAATGAACCTATCACAGGACCTGTACGATCAACAAGAGGCCACCGAAGAAACAATCTCCCTAATGGACATGTTAACACACACAGCCTCTGGGCGTTTCAGAAGGCAACACCTTAGTAGAATGCCTCGTGTTCTCCCAGAGATGCTATCCAAAGAAGATCAAAGTGAGCGATACAACAAATGTGCCACCGATTTCCTGGAGCAATTTGGGACTGGTATGCTGCTCGCCCTATACGAGAGTCTGCTCTATACTGACAAGATCTATTGACTTTCTTCAGAAGAAATATTTTCAATCCGTCGAAAGGGACCAGTCACAGCGTTTGCGTTTTCGAAGGATGGTAAACAAATCGTATGTGGTACCCAATCCGGGAATATCTTTGTGCGCGAGGTGGAAACCGGGGCAGAGTTTGCCATGAACAGAAGTTTAGGGGAACCTGCACAACCAAGCCGAAATGTAGAACACTCAGATCGCATATCATGCATTGCATTTTCACCCGATCGGTCAAAGATCATATCAGGGTCTCTGGACAAAAGCCTTCGAATCTGGGAGACAGCGACAGGGAAACCAGGTCCTACTCATGTTTTCGACAAGCATCCTCGTTCTTTTGCGATGTCCGATGACGGTCTCGAAATAATTGTGAGTTTAGGCTGGGAAGTCATACATATACGGAATCCCCTCAGTGACGACTCTCATAAAACCTCTTTGTTCAACAACGTTAAGGTCACCAGAAGCATTCTTTCCATCACCCTGTCGTGTTCATCTACTCCTGGACAACGACTTGTTGCCGCAAGCGGTGCCAATATTGTCCTCCTGGATCCCGACCCGCGCAAACCAGTCAACAATGCAGAAGCATCAGCCGGTCTTCCTGCAACAGGAACTCGTTCACTTCCTCCAACAACGACAACGGCAGCGACAACGACATCGACAACGACGCCAATACGGCACCGAAACGCCATCAATACCGTGGCCTTTTCAGATAACGGCTCGATCTTGTTCGCCGGGTCGCTTGATGGGACGATAAGCATTTGGGATCCAAGAACAGGAAACGCACTGGCAATGTGGGCTGCATGCACTGGCCACGACGTCACTATATATGCAGACTGGCTTGGAGCAGAACGAGTGGCAGTCACCTCTCTTGCAGTCGCACCAGGGAAAAATGATTGCATAGCCGTTGGGCTAAAGGACGGCAAGGTGAAAATATACAGTATACCCCCCGAGGCACTACCTGCTGAAGGAAGTAAAGACGATGAGGAGAAAGGGGATGGGAATAGGGAGAAGGGGGACAAGGAAGGGGCGGAGAATTGGGATAGAGAGAAGGGAGATATAGAAAGGAGCGAGAATGGGAATAGGGAGAAGGAGGATGACACATCTCGGTGGTGGACTCGGAGGTTAAGCTTTAGCGGGTACCTAAGCTATACGCCTCCCTCACCAAAAGAGACAGAAATTACGTTACCGACTGGCCAAATAACACCCGAAGGGGCGCGAAAACCATCGACAATACCTATTCCTCAGGAGGTAGCAAATGGGACCAATTCCTATGATGGAATCAAAAATGGTGCACAGGAAAAACCTGGGCCACACGCCAACGGCAAAGGGAATGCAGGGGCAACGGATCGTAAGCAATATCCCCCTCTCGAGTTCAAAAAGGACTTGCAATACTCGACATCAAGTATTGTGTCCGTTGCATATTCGCCAGACGGGCAACGCATAGCGGCGTGTCATGAAGATGGACTGGTGATTGTATGGGATGTGGGAGGCCCGGCTGGTCCATGCATCCTCAAACAATTAACAAGCAAGCGTTGGTTTTCGTAAGTAAAAAGTTCCTGACTCGTCAGCCAGCTAATGCTCATTCCTTGTACAGAAATACCGGTCAACATGTGTACCGCACTTGAATGGATTGGTGTGCTCCTTGGTATAAATGGTGTCGCTTATTGGACGGACAGATGAATGGTAGAAAGAGCTGGAGCGTAGTTACGGCAGCATTTCTTCCTGCTTTTGTATGTACATCCCTGATATGGCTTTCGTTACCACTGTTTACTATTTCTTCCCCGCCGAGACCACCTAAATCGATCCGTAGAACACGGTAGTGAAAACAGATGGTCGGTAATGTATATACAGATAGTATGCGGTACCTGTATAGTCGAGACTATATTTATGATCTTTTGGTGGATTGACGAGTTCTTCGTCTTGGCCAAAGCATGAAAAGTAATCGACCGAAGAGATTCGAACTGGCCCAAGTCAATATCTGGAGGTCATGTCAATGGAAATGTCAAAACCTGGTCTGTGAAGACGTACTGGGAATGGTCTGATACATGAAATCAATGGACAGATGCTGAAGCGTCCGCGAACATAGCCTGTTGAAGAACACTTGGAGGATATCCGGTTCCACGTTCAGTGGAATGGTCCCGAGGAAAATATTCAGGTGCGTGATGCTGGACCAGGCAAGCTGAGACTGAGGAAGCATCAATATGCTCGAAAGAATCGCGTTAAGCGGCAGCCTCAGCTTGCGAAGGCGCGGGGCAATCCACTTTTCGAGCCTCGATGATTGCAGCGGCGTGCTAATGGTGTTGTAATTGGTGGTGAAATGTAGATTGGCCACCTCCAGTGCGGTAAATATGCTGAGGCAGTGAAGGATTCGATGCACTTGTTCCGATAAATCTTCGACATGTTGGTACTTGATATCGAAGTTCATATCGAGATGCGTAATCGTCGGAGCGAGATGTAGGAAGAGGGAGCTTTGGAAAGTAATGTGCGTGGACGGCACATTCTGGAGAGCGATATGCATTATGGAGGCCCGCCGACTGAGCAAAGCCCGGTCGAGCATGTCGACAGACCGCTCCCAGTTTGCTCGTTGCTCAGGGCTGTTGCTTTGGTTGGGTTCATGGAACACGACTTGTCGCATATGATTCGCAATCGTGCTTGTGAAATGCTCCATTAAAGAGCACAGACTCTGAATGGTATGAGGACGAATGTGAAGATAGGTGTTGGCGAAGAAATGGTAGCGTGATCTAAGAAGCCATGACCTGCATACGAGACTGCAAGCCGATAGAGTATGATTGTCGGAATGTAGATGGTCTATGATAGCTTCACAGAGCTCTTGCGGGAGCAGCACATTGGAGGAATGTCCACGTTGTTGTTCGGCCATGGAAGAGAAGGTGCAAGGGTCTGCGTGAAAAGCTTGAGCACTGGTACTGAGCCGCCATCTACGCCATCCATTCTTTTCAGTGTCAAAAATAAATATCGTTTGGAACTCACGAAAAGGTCAAAATCCAGCCCACGTTGATTTGTATTGCTCGTATATCAATCGCATTTAGGCCTATCCGTCGAGAAACAGTCGTTAGCCCGGCTACTGCCAATCATGAAGAGATAGTTTTGAGCTGTAAAAGTATCTCCGCCGTAGCCGCAATATTTCGCGGGAAGGAGGAGATTCTCAGTGAAGGATTCCAGGTTGGACGAACGGACTTCGTTTACATGGACTTTGGTCCCACGATTCCCTGCTTCGTTGCTGCGCGCCGTCATGAGTGCCATTGGCAACAGGTCTCTCTCTTCTTTTAACCAGAAAAGTAATGCCCATCTAGGTAAGTGGCCAGGCAGATCATTCAAGAAGGTATTTATGACTCGCCCTAAGATCCAGAGAAATCCCCACTCCTGCCTCCGGAGCTTTGGGACATCATCATAGATCACTGCTCGGATGACCGACAACTACTTTTGACCTGCAGTCTTGTCTGTAAGTCATGGCTACCCCGATCTCGTTCTTGTCTTTTTGCAGGCAGGGACTCAGAACCGACCCTCGTTACCGTACCACCTCGATATATATATCGATTATGCACGCTACTCAAATCCCACCACTGTACCATCATTCCGTATATGCAACGCCTCTTCTTCAGTCTGGATTCGAGGACGGACTTGTTACACATCCTTCAGGGCGCGGTCTTCCTGAAGAAAGATCTCAAGCCGAAAGCCCTGAGCTTAGCAAGCATACCGACTCTACATTCGTTCAAACCACCAGAATTCGACATCACCGGTCTCACATCACTATACATGTCGGGTTCTGTGACCTTCAGCTCTACCACCACTCGACAGGTCGTTGAATTCATTCGCCATTTGACATATCTGGAAAGCCTTCATCTGGAGTATAGCAAACTGGGGAAGGGAGTCCCCCAGGCCTTGTCCAACGCAGAGCCACGGCGTCGGCTCCGTCCAGTAAGGGTATCGTTACCGTACCTTCGGAGGATGAACTTGATAGTGCCGCTGGATGACTTCCTGCCATGGCTGGGTCGCGCACGGCTACCAAGTTTGGTTTACCTTCACATATTCATGATTGCGCCTCCTCCAAGAGATCGAGGACATATCGCACAACTCCTTCAGTCTTTCATAGATTCAGTCTGTGCACGAACCGTGAAAGACGTTTGCATTAGGTTCATGCGGGAAGCTCTACCCGGTATGTCCTGAACCCCGTACAATCAATCCTCTAAATATTGTCCCCCTAGTGTTGGATCTCAGTCGTTGCAAAGCGCTTCGTGGGATTCGTTTCATGGAATGGAACCATAGTGATGCCGAGATTGACTTTTCAAGGCTTACCGAGATAATACAAACCATAGCGTCTCCGGTGAGCGTTTTTGCCTCGGAATGGCCCAATCCACCGCGGTTAGATCATGTTCGATGGTTCATTGGGAAGCATTTAGGCACAGAATGGCAGAAGGAACCCGAGCGTAGTGAAGGTAACATGTTCTTCCCCATTATAACCCTATAAGTACGGAAATACTTGATATTTCTCGTCACTTTTTCTACGTCAACGTAGCAGTCCACGTGTTGTAGTATACGTCGACAGCATGAGAATCATGTATAGTCAAAGACCCTCCACCGACTCCATCGAATACGAGGGGCCCATGGACGCGTTCACCTTCCGCAACCTTAAGAGATGAAGCTGAACCTTTTGTTTTGGCTCCATGGGAATAGATTAGTGTGATATGGATTACATGCGCTATATCTTCATAAGCTAATGTTTCGGGTCATCAACGTCAACACCTGAGCTTATTGCATTTCCCGCAGTGGTCTTGGGGGCCATAGTCACAGGCCTTTCCGGTCATTCCATTGCACTCGAAAACATGACCGTTAGTGCATGCCTTGTTAACTCTTTCGTTTCCGCAGAATTGACCCTGAATCTCATTACAGATGCATTTGGTTGTCTCGTCGCATGCCCTCTGGAGAAGATACCATGTTAGTCAACTTTCGTCGTCTGATCCAGGCATGTGGGCTACGTACGCGCTCTAGTTGATGTAGACTAGTAGCAGAGCTTATTGTCGCTAAAGCCATGGCAACAGCGAAAACGGCGGTGAACTAGGGAAATGATCAGGACTAACTCGCAAATCCACACAGACACCTACCTTCATTGCAAAAGGAAAGAGAAACGGCTCTCAGAACGGTGGGGAATCAACCGGTAACGACGAAACCGATTCCGCGCCCATTTTATACTTCTTGAGCTGAGATGATGCTGCCAGCGACTACTTAAACTTGTTGCGAGAAATGATATTGCTGTTCTACTGACTTTGATCGTCATTCACTTGTCTTTGATAATAGAATGAGTGGCTACAACGGTAGACACAGCTATACGACTTTGAACTGACACTTGACAGATCCTTGATGTAGCTTCTCGGGAGGGTAAAATTGCGGAAAACGCAGTCAACGTTGAGGGTCTTCTTGAGCCCATAACATGAGGCTGTAAAGTTCCTCGATACGGTGACCTCGCCTGTAAGTAGGTAGTCGTGCCATTGAGGTTCATGCCTTTAGAATCACGCAGATAAGGCAGTCAGCAACTTCATTATTTGGCACAGGATTGTCACACACCTTTGCAGTAATCTATCATCCTGAAGTTGGAACAAAAAAGGGAGTGCTTGAAGCATCCGGAGCCTGCCCAAGTCTCGTAGCCTCATCCTTGGTGCCCCTCACATCCGCGCGTCAGCTTCGTTCGCTCCTCTAAATCCCCTCGATTTGGAGTTCTAGAGGTTACAGAAAATCTACGGGCCAGTCATCTTGCCAGGCGGGAATCTCGGAGCGTGCTGAGGTATTGGGAAGAGGAAGGCAGAAGACATAGATAGATAGATCAAAATCGACGCTTTCACTCCTCAACGTTCGACGTTCAGTGCGTGCTCTCCGCCTATTGTAAGCTTTCCTGATCCACCTTGACCTATTGTCAATGACATCAAATCTATAGATGTCACTTGCAGACCCCGTCGAGCTTTGTCTTCAATGTCACCGCGCGTTCCCTGGACAGGCGCACCATTTTTCCGCTATCGAAAAATACCTCAAAGAAAATCCTGGGAACCCCGCCCCCTCATACGCAGAGATCACGTATCTCGATGGTATCATGAAGGAAGCAGGAGAAGAGATTGCCGAATACGAGACTGAGATGAGGGAGTTGACCAAGAGATACGAGGAGAAGCGTGAAGCATTAAAATCGGCTATTCGACGAATACGCGTATTGGTGAAACCGTCGATACACCACCTTCCACCAGAAATTCTCTCTCACATATTCCTGATCTGCGGAGTAGAGTCTAAAGGATGGTGGCAAAGTAGCCCCATCGTACTCAAACACCGGGGAAACACCAGCATTGCTCTTACACTGAGCCAAGTCTGCTCCAAATGGCGCTCGCTCGCGTTTTCGCTACCGGAACTATGGACGCGACTTGAATTCAAGTTTGAGCACGACATGCTCGAGAAAACAGCCCGTAATTTTCACAGTTTCGCCACATTCTGCTTGGAGAAGTCCGCAGATCGTGCACTTACTATTTCCTTATCGACGCCCCTCAATTCTGCCTTCACTTTCCACCATCCTGTCCTTCAAGATGTTCTTCGGCACTCCCATCGTTGGCAGAGCATACACTTCGACATGGGAGCCGATACTTTTCATCTCCCCCAATCAATGCCAATGCTCGAGTCTCTGTACGTCTACATCTATTCACCGACGAACGACTATGGGGACCATATTATTTCAAGTCCTCGCCTCCACAATCTTCAAGTTGAACGTCTCGAGGGAGGAGGTCTGGAGACTCGACTTGACCTCTCATCGTTGACATCCCTCATATTGCTCAACAGCCATTGCTCGATCTCCACTTTGCTGTCTGTTTTGGCAAAGTGTCTCACGCTGTCTTCCCTCCATTTCCGAGAATGGCTCGAAGATTTTACTGGCGCTTCCCCGGACACTCTCGTCCATGCCACGTCCCCACTGCGATTCATGTCTCTAGAAGAGATGTGGTCGAGTAACGAGCTTCTCACCAATATCACGCTTCCTGATATCGCAGCCCTCTGTATTCAATGTGATTACGGAGATCCGATTCTCTTCCCTACGTCTGCCTTCACCACGTTCATGGCGCGATCGCGCTGTACCCTCACCTCCCTGCAGATTGAAGGTTTCATACTAGCACTGGACTCATTGCTTGAGATCCTGCTGATGATTCCATCTCTCGAGAAATTCGGTTTTCAGGATCTGCTACTGCACTCGGAACCACAACACTGTTCTTTGAACTTGCAGAACTTCTTCCAGCAGATGACTTTCCCGACCCGCGGACAGGATGCAGATATTCCGAGACCTAAGGATCAGATCCTGCTACCAAACCTCATTCATCTCGACATCGCTATCGTGGGTCTCAAGTTTAGCAATGCCTGGTTGCGCACTATGGTACTATCCAGGTGCAAAAAGGATGAATGGGCCGCTCCAGAAGGTGTCCGTCTAAAACAGCTGCAGTCTTTCCACCTGTCGTGTTCAGCTGACCACTGCGATGCTTCCACTCTACATTCGCTCGAATGTTTGGAACACGATGGTATTGACGTCAATATTGATGTGGAGTACGACTGAGAAACATGTAGTTAGTCTTGACACGGCTGGCTTTAGTACCGGCGAGAGAATGCAAATCCTTGGACAGAACAATTGCTATAGCCCATCATTCATTGCATCTTAGACAGCCTCTGCTAACTCTATAGTATTCGTCAACAGACGTTGTGGTATATCTGCTTGAGCATTTGCCGTGAGCGGGGGTATTGATCAACAGACACAATACCCTATCGAAAACATCAAGTAGACATGGTTGGGACGGATAAATTGTTTGAAGAGCGATTCAAAGAATGCTCGAAAGATGAATCGCCGCACATCCCCAGCTGAAAAGAGGCATAGTCCACATGTACGCAGCGAATTCCGACCGGGATGGTGTGTGGTCTATCTGGCAAATACGTTGGTCGATCATCACAAAACGAGAAACTGATATGCACCACTTTCCACAGCATCGAACAACTCCTTCCATTCGTCCAAAACTTTGCGGAAAGGACTCCAGTACCACTGAGGTTGCTTGGGGTCTACTTTCTGAATGTTTTTAGTTGAGTGCAATGGCCTGCACAGACATTGAGCCTGGTCGTCGCGACGATAGCTCAAGGCCGCTGACAATATTGTGATCAATAAATTGTCTCCAACTTCCAAGAGCACTGACTTGAGCTAAAGAGTGTCTACTTCTAAATCTGCCATCGTCTTGCTGGCAAGAGCGTAAGTGATTATTATGACCCCGGGTGTCGGCCCGAGTGTGTGGAGCGACCTGCCAACTCGAACGGGGCCTTACAGTGCAGAACGTCCAGCTCAATACTGGAATATCGTGTAATTGCTTGACACACTTTCATATAGACTTAATACAGTACAGCTGTTACTATTGAGGTTCATCTACGAGGGAAAGGGAAGGGGCCGCGAGAAGGATCTTGGAGAAATCGATTAGTCGATAGGTACTTAAGAAAATGAGGATGACGCCTTACTAGGGATTTCCCTCTGCAAAGCCTGGAGCATCACTGCATTGACAGTTTCAAGCTTCAACAGTCCATAACCGACAGCAACACTGAAAAATGCGGCTACCCAGTTCTGGCAGTTGTATTCGCCGTCTGCTGGTAGTTGTACGGGTATGTGCCACGCAATCGCCTCCATCATGAGCAATTGTGCTTTCGTAAACCGCCCAAGCTCGAAGACAGTAATGGGGTCGGTTGTCTGATATTTGCTTGACTGTGTATGAGGACCCCAATTAATAAGATGATCACTTCGAAGGTTCGAGGTGACTTCTAAGCAACGAGCGGCTCGATCCATGGTGCCACCTCCACGCAGGGTCGTGTGATGGTCTAAGACCCAGCGGATTCCCCAATGTCGATGGCGGGGATCCGTTAGATGCGCGTCGATACACACAACAAGATACACGTCATGCGCTTCCTGAACGGGATAAAAGTAACAGTTGTCGGTCACCCTTGGCTCGCAATCGTGCTGTCCGAGATTGACACCTAGTTGACGAAAGTCCAACAAAGACCAAGAATGTACGGCGCTCATCACCGGATATTTTCTTGGGGAGAAAGCGCCGGGAGCATCGTCTGGAATGGGCAAGGGAACTTTGCCAGCGTAAAACTCGTTGGTCGGGAGTAGATGTAGGTAGGGGTCGAGAGCCATGTGTCTGCTGCTCGGGAATGGGAGAGACGGAGGGGGTAGGTAGGGCATGGTCGATAACCGGAACCACTTGAGGATGGATCCACTATGATCAGCATGAGCTCGTATTTATGTTTTCTGGTTGCTTTGTGAGAACAATGGTGAGAAACGTGATCAGCGTGGGTTAGACCACAAAGCGTTTTGCCATATGGAACAGAATGAATCCATTGTCCAGCACCTTAGGATACTGCACATGCTCTAGCCTCTCGGTAGCCCCTGGTAGCCGGAATACAAAATCTTCGAGGTGAAACGCGCGCTGATAGAATGGAAGAACAGCCCACAACCAGAGCTAGGCTTTGTCTTGGATATTTGAAGTCTTGAAGTCATGGAGTTTCTTGCGTATAAGTAGACCAGAGCAAAAACGGAATTTACAGCGGCGAGCGCCGAGACGCATCACGCGACCACGAGTCATTCCATCGTGGGAAAGTGAAACGTGGAAGCAATATAATAGCGCGTCGAGATGCCAGGTAATTTTTCAACCAACTCACCACTCACAGACATTGTAATTGACAGTATTCTACCCAAATTCTACCGCACCTTCACCAAGTGATGTCCGAAAATACTGTCCGGTCTGCCTCGAAGGAATCAGCAACATCGCTAGCACCACCATCAGTAAGTTTTAATTCAGCGCCACCCTCACTTCAAGACACGCGCGGAAGCATTTCCGCCTGGAAGGAACGCGTGGTTTCGGACCAGACAATACTATTCAACGGAGATACTCGAACTATTCGTGCGATATATGAGGTTTTACGCCAAAGTTGTGCCACCGACGTGCGTTCTCGAGTCAGCAATATATTACGACTTTCTACACTGAGGAGCTTCACAGACGGATGCTGCATTCATTCACAATTTCTTGCATCGAGACGTGGCCTGTGGTGATGATGAGTACGTCCTCGAAGATATCCTTTCTGTTCATGTTTCTCAACCAGAATTAAGATCGCCTCTAGACCATGACGTCCCTCCTGCTGAAGCCTTAGAAAGTCAACGAAGATTTACGAGGGTCAATGAGCTATATAACGGCACCATCTCAACTTTCAAGGAAGAGATCGCATCGTTCATCGAATCACAAAGCTCCATGTGTGAACTGAATACGACCAATCAAGAGTCCGATACTGTATCTTGCGAGATAGAACGCCTCCGCAAAAACTTGGGTGTGGTGTACATCTTATACCTTCATTTCGTTCGTCGCTCTCAGGGTTTCAATGCTGCTCGAGCGATTTTCGAGAGCGCAAAGAAAGATAGATCATTCATATCTTGGGAAGTGTATGAAGCGGCGGCATTGATGGAATATAGATGCAGTGCCATTCGCCCAAAGGAGGAAGCAATGAAGATATTCCACCAGGGCATGTCTCTATTCGGCACGAACAAAGACTACGTTTTACAACATCTGAAGTTCCTCATATCCATCAACGACCAGAGTACGTTTTCTTAACTCACACCCAGACACTGCTGATGGCTGTTGGTTCTACTAGATGCCCACGCGCTATTCGAGTCCGTTGTACGATCAAACGAGTTTGCTTCTGCAGATATCAAACCAGTATGGGATGAGTGGTTGAGTTACCAATACGAAGTTGGTGATTCCGAGTCCATTCAAAGACTGCAGACTCGCATGGCCCTTGTATACCCGAACGGTAGGTTCCTTCTGACATTCAAATATTAATCGGCACGGCAATAACGATGTTGGCAAACAGATACGCCGGTCTACCCTCTAACCAAGCTTCATAGAACGCCTCATTTGGATGAGGACAACACACGGGCAATCCCAGCGACAACTCCAGAAGTTAGTTACCGGGCATCCTCCATCGGCACAGCCAAATCTGCGAAACGAAAGCACTCTGGAGCTCTCGACAATCAGAATCCTAGTGGAAATGACGCTCATGTGAGTCGCAACCACTCCAATAAGGTACAGCGAGTAAACCTCGGGCCTGGCCTCCAGAGGACGTCGTCAAGCTCGACCCTGTCATTTGGACAACGAAGAAATAAATCGGAGGGAAAATTCAACCGCAAAGACGAACAACGCGAGCCGACAGTACCCAAACCTCTGCTGGATTTCCTTGCGAATCTCCCAGCGTCCAATTCATTCGAAGGTTTGTGTCCTTTGTGAATTCGTTGCCCGAGTTAACACCCCACATACATGGTCAACAGGTCCTATCCTCGACGCAGATGGCATAATGAAATTGTTCAAACACACCCGTATTCCATAGGTGGAGCTAGCTACTTTAACTGGTATCTACATATGGAATAGAACAGGATCACTCAAATATTGTCTTGTAATTTCAACCTGTTTGGTACGGGGAATTATATTTGCATTTGGTACAAGCCTCCAATACAACGTCCTTTTGTGCCGTAGGAGTGCCATTACACTTGATCATCTAATCCAAGATTTCCTTCAAGATACTGATGATCTTCTGAACCTCCTCGACAGTGTTATAATGTACAAGAGATATCCGTACCACCCCATCATCGGTGTCAAGCTTGGGCTCAAGCTTGTCGATAAGATCCCAGGCGTAGAAGTGGCCATATCGAATGCCAATCTAACAAGTGTATCAGCAAATGAAGTAGGAGACTAGAAACCTATGGTGAATCTCACCCCGCCTTTCTTGTCAAATACCTTTACAACATCTTTGCTTGCAATAGCCTTCTGCCCTGTCACAACGAAGCTAATTGTCGGGACGCGATCTGGTCCCGCTTTCTCGTCACCAACCACCCTTACGCCACGCTCAAACTGGGCGGGGGCGGTGAGGTACTCGAGCAACGGTGTAATCAAAGTCTGTTCGTGTTCAGCGATAGCGCTGAACGTGGATTTCAGATCCTCGGACGGTGACAATGACTTTAGGTATGCAACGACACCAGTTGTGCCGTACACGAGTTCGTAGCCCGGCCCTCCGGGCTGAAGTTTGTACGACTTTTGGTGGACGTTCAGGAAATGGTGCACGAGGGAGGAAATGGAGTTCTGGAGAACGCTATGTCTGACAAAGAGAGCTGAGATGTGCGGGCCGTAAACCTGGATTGATCCTGTGAGTACAGGGTTGTCTGTTTGGAAGCGAACACCTACCTTGTAATAAGAAAAGACGCAAAAGTCGACGTCCCAGTCCTTCACATCGATAAGCCTGTGTGGTGCATAGGCCACGCAGTCCACAGAAACTTCGACCTTTTTGGCATCTTGCTCCTTTGCAGCTTTACGAACAGCTTTCACGACTTCCTTAACCGGAATGATGGAACCGAGTATGTTGGATGTAGCACTGATTGCGACGATGCGGGTCTTGGAGGTGATCAAGGGGATTAAATCTTCGATACTGTACCCAACAGAGTAAGGGTTGTTGGGATTCAAAGGCTTAGGGCGCCAGTACTTGACAACGGCACCGCGGCGTTTCGCAAGCTTCTTCCAAGGCCCACCATTAGCTAGACGAACATAAGTGAGTGTGGGCGAGGGTATGTGTATGAGGTACTCACCTTCGTGTTCACCTGTAACCACGAATTCGTCGCCAGCCTGGACATCTTCCTCAAGACTCCGAGAAAGGTTCTCTAGGTTCAACGTAGAGCTCGATCCGAAGACGATCTCATCCACAGACGAAGCATTGAAAAGCTTTATAGCCTCCTCAGGTCCCTCCTCCATGGTCCGACGCGTGCTGATCTGCGAAACAGAATAGTCTGCCCCAAGCTGGACATTGGTATTGCACAGATAATCGTAGATTCTATCTGCTACGACTCTTGCACATTGGGATCCTCCGGCATTGTCACCAAATATGAAGCCAGATTCGAGGGCAGGGAAACTGCTACGAGCTTTCTGGAGGTCGAGAGAAGGCATCAGTGATTAGGCAGATAAAAGAAGGGGCTTTGAGATTGTGCTCACGATCAGAGTCCTCGAGTTATAGTAGCCGGTGAGAGAATAAGAAGACGGGCCTCCGTGAGTTTCCCCGCGTCCTTTCAAATCATGAATCAGAACCCGATGCCTGCCCGATACATATGCCGTGAAATACCTATCACTGTTCGCATGAACGACAGACCATTGACTTGCATGTTCGTTACTCGA
Organism: Paramarasmius palmivorus; assembly: GCA_037176845.1. Classification (NCBI taxonomy): domain Eukaryota; kingdom Fungi; phylum Basidiomycota; class Agaricomycetes; order Agaricales; family Marasmiaceae; genus Paramarasmius; species Paramarasmius palmivorus. The sequence continues at coordinate 189,007 of JAYKXP010000051.1, read as the reverse complement.
GTCCAGTCAACAGTTAAGAATTGAAGTGAATCTCTGTTTGCAGCTATGCAGTGAAGACATCAATGTAAATAATTTCTAGTGCAGTCTTTCTGTATGTATTATGGTTACGGATTGCACGCGTTGGGTGACGGTGGAACGGTACGAGTGCGATATTCAGTTTTATGTAAGGCAGTATCAGCCCTTCGAAGGGAAAACAAATGCATCATCGCAAGGAACTTCTGCAAATTGCATGTCTAATGCGACGTTGGGATTGCCGAACTGGAGAAAAGGGCAGTTAGCGCTTGTCGGTACACTTTCGCCTGTAAAGATACTCACGAAGCTGAGATTTGGTTGGTAGGCTGGTCCTGACTGCCCCAGACCTTTGCTGGCACCAGTGAGGGAGATGACACAGGAGCACGCAGAGCATGAAGTTGTTCCTTTGAATTGAGCCGCTTGACCGGCAGCTGTGACCATTGCAACGGGACTTGCACCATTCTATAGAGGGCATCAAGCATATTGAGCTATTTGTAGGCCATTAATGCTGAAAACGTACCAGCCACCCGGCTACGCTGTTGGTATCCTGAGGAGAGCCAACTTCGTCTCGGATATAGAAAGGATCGGTGGGCTTCACTGGTCCTGTACCACAATTCGCGGTAGTCTTGCAAATCTTGTAGATGATGTTCCTAAGTGCATCGTTATCAGGATGGATATGCATTAATCAGAAGCGATCCTCACTGAATGTGGCCTTCCTGAATGTAAACGTCATTTGGTTCCCTACCAAGCTGCTTGCCACCGCTGTTGGGGAAGATTGCTTGATAGCAGCTTCCGAATTTCAGACCATTTGTCTCGGTGTTGCCACAAGCCAGTTGGAGTTTACAGAAGTTATCGGGTTGGCTACCGCACGACGTGCATGACGTGCAAGATGGAATTGCGCATTTTCCGTCAGCTCCTAACACTTCACCCTTGCCGCAACATTTTCCTTTGGGAGGAGTACCAGAATAGCTTTGATCCGAACCACAGCACTACGTCCAGGGTTGTGAACCACTGTCCATTGTTTAAGAATAAGCATGACTCACCACACCGACACGGGTGTCCTTGTCGTAGATGACTAGCTCATTACCAACACGACAGCACGAGTTTGCGTTGCTAGCCTGAAAGCAAGGTCTAAGAGAATAGAAACAAAACGAAACTGGCAGAGACTAACCGCGTCAACGTAGCTCCGCTTGACAGTGGCGGTATCTCCAGGGCAGGCCCATTCAACTTTTTCGCAGATAATGTTTCCAGTGCCCGGCGGTGATTCTTTAGGAGTGTAACCTGGGGGGCATCCATCGTCCTGAGCGACCGATAACGAGGCCAGCAGAAGTGGTAGAAGAGAGGTGATAATCGGAAGGAAATGCATTTTGGTTCGAGTGAATTGATGCGAGGGATGGGCTCTCTTAAAGACGAAGGGGAACTTTATGTGTTGGGGTTTAATAGTCGCATTTTCTTGTCGGAGAGCTTGAATCGAACCGAGCTGAGTGTTGTTCCGTTCGATCTATATGCCAGGACCTCAAGAAAATGTCAGTTGCGGACTGAAAAGAAATGATTGGAAGCCCAGTTGTGTCATACCAGCAGTACCGGTCATATTTATCGATATCTTGAATTTTTAGAGGAACGTATACTCGTGTAACTTGAATTGAACCAGGCTGGCAATCCATTAATTTCTTGACATCGAGCAAGCCATACGTGTGTCGCGGACAATGCAGACGTGTTGGATTTCCTTTACACCCTGTGCATGCCGGCTGGGTTTCTGCTGTGTTGCTGGTCGGTTTCTGGGCCATTTTCAACACATCGAAGGAGAAGAAGGATGGTGCACTCACCTGGCGTCAAGCAAAACCGCCTAGAGATTGGGTGGACATTATACCCCCCGGATCACACAAATGACAACAGAGACTACAAGGGTACGAAGTTTTTGGCTTTTCTGACGCGGTGAAATTGCGAATTATATGAATAGTGGTGGTACGGAAGAGAAAATTGTGCCTCTAGCGCTGGCAAACACTCCGGCAGGCACATTGTAGATTTGTGTTTGTCGATATGTAGCACAAATTCGGATCGCAGTGTGACAGAGGCGTTGAACTTTGTTTTATTCTATCTCAAATAATTATGATGAATTGTGCCATTGATGAAGATACTCCAGATGCTAACGTTTTGTAATAAACAGGCTTCTATAAACGTAACTAGAATTTTCACTTCGCAGGGAAGAACACCTCGTCGCATGGTACCTCCGCGAATTGCATGTCTAACGCGACGTTCGGGTTGGCATACTATAGAAGACGTCATTCTGAGTGCTCAAAAGGGCATACTTAGCACTTACCCATTTGATCCTGGGTTGAGCTGCTGTAGCCGACAGACCCAAACCCTTAGCAGTACCAGTAAGAGATATGACACATGAGCAACTGGCGCAGGACGTTGTCCCCTTGAACTGTGCGGCGGCTGTTGTAGCAGTGGTAAACCCAACTTCACCAGCGTTTGCCGCGCCATTATCCTTGAAAGAGGCTGGTGAGTCACCGCGGCCGCTTCACATATGACAGTGTTTGTACTCACAAGCCATCCCTTCGCGCTGTTCTTATCTTGGGGTGCACCGACTTCATCCTCGATGTAGAAGGCGTCGGTAGGCTTCACGGGTCCAGTACCGCAATCGGTTGGAGACTTGCAAACCTTGTAGAAGAGGTTCCTGTGCTAAACGTTAAAACTCGATCTCAAAACGAGTATGTCACTTCTTACTGAATGTGGCCTTCCTGGATGTAAACACCGCCTGGTTCCCTGCTGAGCTCCTTGCCATCGGTGTAGGGGAAGGTGACTTGGTAGCAGCTTCCAAACTTCAAGCCATTCGTCGTTGTATCGCCGCAGGCTAATTTTAGTTGGCATGCACCATCGGGCTGGCTACCGCATCCTTTGCATGTGTTGCATGACGGGATTGTGCATTTACCATCTGATCCCAGTACTTGGCCTTTAGGACAGCATTTTCCGTTGGGAGGCGTGCCAGAGTAATTTTGGTCGGGACTGCAGCACTACATCGCACTGTCAGCGTTTGCAAGAACTACCAGAACTTTCTTAACTCACTGCACCGACGCGAGTGTCCTTGTCATAGATGACCAATTCCGAGCCCACGTTACAGCATGAGTTTGCGTTGCTAACCTATACAAGGGTCGACAAACATATCAAACTGAACAAGCTGATGAGAACTTACCGCGTCGACATAGCTCCGCTTTACAGTATCGGTATCTCCAGGACAGGCCCAGACAACACGTTGACAGATGATGTTTCCGGTCCCTGGTGGGGATTCGACAGCGGTGTAACCTGGAGGGCACCCATCGTCTTGAGCGTTTGCTGACAATGAAGCTAAAAGTAGGGGTAGGAGAGAAGTGACGACAGAGAGGAAGTGCATCTTGGTCGGGGGTAAACTCGAGATATCGAGAAGGATGACGGATGGCAGTATGGCTTCAGCTTTTTATGCTTTATAGATACGCTAATTGCTCGAGGGTATGAATCGAAGCAGATGTGATACTCGCAAAGCTTCCGTTCCGTCTACATGCCATTTCAGTCAATGTTCAGCGAGAAGGATTGGAATGCTGACCGTGTCATGCCAGGTGCACCAAAATTTTGTACGGATATCTTGAACTCTAGAAGCAGACAAGTGCTATGCAATCCGACATCGGCTGCAGCTGGACTTCTTGGAGTACAATTCCGAAATTCTGTCGAACTTGGAGGACGCTGTGATGGGCCTGGGGTATCCTACGAAGCTGACAGAAACGTCAGCGTTGCTCAACTTGCGATTGTGCCTTCATTTTGAACCGTTCAGTGTCGTTGAGAAGAGCCTTTGAGATTGAAGATGTTGGCCGTGTTCAAGAAAACGCCGGTGCATTCCGCGGTTTTACACTCACCAGTGGCAGCGCCAACTATTCGGACCTGGAAATTGAGAAGGAAATCGATGCGAAAAGGAAAGAGGAAAACAAGTATTCAATGCACTGGATTTGTGGAATTTCTCTGTCCAAACACACGTGTTTTGCGTTGATGGTTACACGTGCTTCCCGGAGCGTCAAAGAGCATTTTTCCTGCTCCGGAAAACACAGACGCCCAGAAACATGGTCTTTAACGCTGCTGGAAATATGGTATTTCCAGCTCTTTGTCTTACTCAGCGTAGGAAATATGGCTTTTCATGGCCTTTGTCTTTTCCAGCGCTGGAAATATGCTTTTTCACGGCCCTGAAAGCACGTGAATATCGAGAGGCAAAGGACCATCTTTCAGGCCCGAAAAGGCCACAAATTAGTGATACTTTAAGCTCAATTTTCACCTTCCTTTCCACTGTAATTTCCTCTAGAATTTCCTTGTCCGAATAAGCGGGGCTGCCACTGGTGACTGGTCTTTCACATACCACCATGACCTCGGCGACCCGGTACACTGTGTTACCACACTCGGCACTCAGCTGACTATATCTTTAAATTCTGCAAGGATTCCAAAATATGCCATCCTCCTCTTATAATCGCCCACCATTCTCTCAGCAATCAGAAGTAGTCTGTCCAGCATGGCGAAAGCCCAAGACAAGTAGGGCAAATAACTATTATCGTAGAGAATCTTTCTGATTTTGTTGTTTTCAGACACGTAAATGTGTATGCAGGCTCTCCTCTGAATCGCCTTGGCTGGCTTCGCACATCGAGTGGATTCCTGAATGCGATTGTTGCTTCGCCTCGTTCTCGTTGGATTCTGTTCAAAACGGGCCAACCACTCGTTCATGCGGATCCCAAGTCCGGGTCAAAGCTCACCTATCTTTCCACTTCTTCAGTTCTTCCTCTGCTAGGTGACCGGCCTTTCTTTGGGCAAGGACAAACCACGGGGCAGCCTCCTTCACACGAACATTCCACCTCACATACCAATGCATTACAAGCATCCAGGCACAGGGGTGTACCATTGGTGTTTTTGGGTGTACATGAGAAGGGAGAAAGGGTACTTCCGGAGAAAGAGGTCGGGGCAGCCCTGAAAGAAGGAGGCGAAGGGGCCGTACAAGAGTTTCTCGACAAAGATGGCAGCACCCCGTACTTCGCTCTTGATGTGGATGACCGAGATCTGACTATCGGCGAGGGCAAAGGTGCGGTATTATCACAGATTCTAGATAATATCGCAAAAGAACTTGGCTCCGGTGAGCAGTCGAAGCTGGAATGGGTCGATCCCAGAGCAGCAGTGGCGAACATGGACCGCATTGAGGCAGGTATATTCGCCGAAGCTCGTACTCTGGTGGATTGGAATATGAGGAATAAGGTATGAAAAATTCTACTACTGATAAAACTAGACGTGAATGGTAACGCTTATATCTCGTTTCAGTTCTGCCCAGGGTGTGGTGGACGACATTATTCAATGTGGGGTGGTTGGAGATTAGCATGTTCTACACTGCTTCCGTGGAATATCGACCCATCTGGATCGACTTGTCCATCTGGGTAAGTACCAGCCCATCTCATTCCTGTATAATAATAACATTCTTCTTCGGAAAATAGCAAAGGACTACATAACTACGCTCACCCTCGCACTGATCCCGTAGCAATTATTCTAACTATAGACCAGACTGGCGAAAAGATTCTACTAGGAAGAAATGTGCGTAATGCGGCCATTCGAAATACCCTCGATGTTCATTTTTACTACTTATAGCGCAGATTCCCGCCCAAACTGTATTCGGCTTTGGCAGGGTTCCTCGAACCTGCCGAAACGTTTGAGGACTGTGTAGTAAGAGAAATGTGGGAAGAAGTTGGTGTGAAGGTCTGGGGTATTCAGTATCATTCGGGCCAACCTTGGGTACTACCTCTTGTCTTATTTCCAGGTTCCACATCTCTAACCGTCATACTTAGCCGTATCCAGCAAACCTGATGCTTGGTTGGTACGCGCGCGGAGACTCGAACGAAGAGATTAGGTTAGATCTAGATAATGAACTTGAAGGTAAACAACATCTTAGCACAAGAGATGCTGTTAGCTTACGAGACATTCTAGACGCGAGGTGGTTCACTCGAAATGAGGTGCTCAGCATTCTCGGACACGAAACCGGTACCAAGATGGATTCAAAGACTTTTTCGGAGAAGATGGAGGAAGAGGGACAGGCATCGAAAGAAGCTACCTCAGCGAAATCACCGAAAGAGCCTGATTTTAGAGTTCCGCCCGATAGCGCAATGGCTGGCGTATTGATCAGGGACTGGGCCGAGGGAAGGATCAAGTTTGACTCCGAAGATAGTCAATGAACGGTGTAACATATAATATAGAAGCCTATAGTCACAGAAGATATTTTCCTTTCTCCCTGACCGTCACTGAAGTTCGCACTTTCGACGCTTAATTGTAGTGCTTCACCACCACCCCATTGATCACTTCCTCCTCTACATTCTCTTCACCTGTTTTCTGACTGATTTTAAGATCCGTCTGCCCATATGCCGCTGTTCTCCCTTTCCTCCACATTTCCATTGTTGGTGCATCCTTGTCTTCAAACCTTCTCTTGATTCCAGCACGTCTCAACACAGGGCTATCGAGAATCGCTGGAGCCGCAGCCGGACTGAGCTTGACATCGTCATCTGACATACAGAAATAGAAGACTCCAAGGCGCGTAGCTTGTCGTTGATCTGGAGGTGGCTGGACGACACGATGGATGGTTGCGCGATAAAAACCTCCGCTAAGGAATTCCATGGCATCTCCAGCGTTAATAACCTGAAGAGTTGTCCTTGTTAGCACGTCGCAGAACATGCTGGATAGATCGCCTGTACCAATGCGTTCTCGATGTGCTTCACCCACTTCCATTTACCGTCGTGGGTTTGAATTTGCAATGCTGCAACAGGCTGACTGTACAGTATGGTGATAGTCCCAAAGTCTAGACACGCAGTTCTTAGCATGAGCATCGAAAAAGTGAGGATAATAGTGTACCCGTATGTCCCTTCAGCCACACATTCTTGGCCTTGCTTTCATCCTCTTGGGCGCGAGGGTAACTTTGATATCCGATTCAGAGCTCTGCATCTGACCGGGGAGCTCAGACTTACTACTTCATAAACCGGACTGGAAGATACCAGTTAGAAATACCATGTGGAAGTGAAATATAGGAAGCGTACCATATGTTTCCCCAGCCGCCGAAAAGTTGTGCATGTTTACGAACGTGTCTTCAGGTATTTCCAGTCCTAAAGCGAGAAGCCTGACGGGGATTTTAGCCTTGTGGCTCTAGTGAAGTCGTGGCGATCCCTACCGTAATATTGGATGCAATACGTTGTACTGGTTTTGACGTGCAAAGGCCTCAATTTCCGGGAGGAATGGCCGTAAGGTCTGTGGGTGACCACGTTTAGTGACATCGCGATTGACTGGATGAAAGGTAGATGTATCAGTACCACAGGTAACTCGACACATACTGTTGTATATCTCAATCTGGTCCCGGACGCCTCCATCGATGTGCTGTGCACAAGCTTAGCAGGAGCTAAAGTGAATAGGACTGCCCAGAAAGACCAACCCAGTACTCGCGAAGCTTATATCCTTGATATGATCCTGTCACCTTCATCGTTCCTTCATATTGTTTCTTCTCTTCCAATGGCACTTGTTCAAATGGAACATTGGCTATATTGAATATCCGTTCCATCTATATTTGACATACGGTTTGTCAGGCTGTATACGATAAAGAGCAGTCAATCATACTTGTTCGACAGTATATCCATGATTGATGGCATAAAAGAATCCTTGATGCGTCATTGCGTCGCGGACTTGTTCTGCAAGTGCGGCACGAGCCTCTGGGTTCGTTCGCGCTTGTGCAAGGTCGATGATCGGCAGTTCGGCATAGTCCACTATCGGAATAATGTGGGTCAAATCAATGGATGATGTCGATGAGCGTAGAGATGAGACGAACGAGATTCCTTCGTTTCTTCAGCAGGCACGTAACGAGGAACAGAGGGGTGTTGAATATCGACGCTAGGCATATTTTTGTTGCGTTTTGTCGGACGCAAGTGAGAATATATAACTCAAAAGTAGGCGAGATGACGCCATCGTGAGCATCTATCCACGACCTGACTTGCCTGGAGTCACAAGCCCTACTATTTCGGCAGGCAAGAGCTTACGATTGGTGGGAGGCGGGTGTCCGCAATGGCCATCAGAAGATTAAGAACAGTGAACTCTCGTTATTTGTGACTATGACACAAAGGAACCTAGGCTGTGGCAATCGCAACACTGTAACTCGTTGTGATCAGATTTGCCGTCCCTGTGAAGGGCTCAGTTCCAGCTTGAATTGATTGGATATACTGCAAGGTAGAATATTAAGTCGGAGATTAACACGGATACTAGTGTTTCCATACCTGAGTGGGAGCAACGCTTTGATTGTCGATGATGTATTCTAGGAGATTACCGGTCAAACATTATACGATCTCTGGTTTAGAGAACTCACCGAAGAAGTCGTTCAAATCCACGTTGAAATCCTCAATCTCGCCATCCTTAGCAACAAAGGATAAGACTTCCCAGTTGGAGTTTGGTCCACGCCAGAGGTCCCATGTGTGGCCAGCCAAAGAGATACCGGTTGTAACAGGTGAACCAACGGGTTGGATCCCTCCAACACCAGATAACCAGATCATTCTGTGTCCAATATACAGTAAGTTGATCTTAAATCGGCACTCGTTGCTGCACAAATTCCATACATTTCAAAGGATGAATTGGCAGACGCCGGTGTTCCTGTAGGAGGTACGCCAGTCCAAATATCGTAGCTAATGAAGTGACGTAAGTGGACGAATTAGTTAGGACCAGGAATGCACCCACGCAACGTCTGCCCTTATTCCCTCTGACCTGGTCTCGTAGGTCCAGCTCCAGGTGGTAGGGGCAGAGACGACGTCTTGCAGCTGGGTATAACGTATTAGTCACATTCGTCGAAAAGAGCCGGATTACATTCACCTGCACCCCCTTTGCTACGGTTGATTCTACATTTGCATCTATGAAGACATTAGCTGTGAGTGTAGTGGACCGTAGAATATAACAAACAGCTCTTGACAGCGTTGGGGCCGTTTGCCCAGGTGTAGTTGGTCGTCCAAGAGACCGCATTGCCATCAGTACTAACTAAGGTCGAGGATTGGGATCCAACGCCGGAAGCTAATGTCATTTAGAATCTAAACGAACGTCTTATTGCAGTATGACGTACTGCGGCCCCAGAGGTTTTGACAAAGGTTGTAGTTTCCTGCTGGTGCACAATCGAATGGTCCACTAAGGGTTTGTCCCGCAGACAGAGCTGCGAGTGAGAAGAGAGTGATAGCAGTCGCGAAAACCATGATTTCTGAGGACTTATCATTAAGCATTCAGTTTTTATAGTGATCAACAAGCTCTAAAGAACCCACCTCACTCGAAGAGCGAGCGCATGATTGATCATCTGAAAGCGATCCATGGCTCAAAGTGACATTATTCTTTCTCCAGATGGTACGATCCATGTCAAGCTGGGTGGGGTACGACTTTTCTCCGCAAGGTTTGAATGATCGTGAATAGGCGTTAAAAATACAAACGGAATTTGTTGAGGATTCTTACGTCGTGCAGAAAACGTCGCGTTCCGAAGTAACAGAGAAATATGGCCGAACTCCCATGCTCAGGTCATGCAACCTATCAGGGAGTTCTTCAGACGAAAGGTATGATGCGGAGAGGTCCCGACAAATGTGTGCAATAATGGGATCTGCACGATTCTATTGTCGACATCGGAGATTCCTTAACAAATCCGAATGCGACCAACAATGAACTTCTTTCCTGAAAGAGACCATCTAACTCACCATGAATATTGACCTCAACTCTCCTCTATACGCGTCAAAGATGCTCTCCTGTACATACAGCCACGTATCCAGCCTGTTTATGAAGAATCCTTGAAAGCTTGCAGGACGTTGTCAATAGCGATGACCGTGATGGGAGAAACGAGCCGGCAGCACTGCCACTACGCCCTGCCTCACTGATCGTGACACCTACTGCGGCCAGTCGTTGGCTCCACCATCGTCAGAGACGATTTCTAGGGCATATTTATAATCCTTTTCCAAGTAAATCCTCGGCAATCCACGCTTCTACCCTCTACTCTATCTTGAACCGCCATGTTCAAGAGCGCAGCAACCAAGCTCGCACATAATTCGACAATTCCCTCGCTGGCCGGGAACAGTGATCTTCGACCATTGCAAGATCTCATTAATGCTGAAAAACTCGTCTTAAATTCGTGAGTAGAGACAGTTGGCAGGCCGGTTAAGGGGCTCACGGGTCTTCAGATTGCAAAGGTTGAGTGCTGACTTTACAAAGGCCGCAGAAGCATTACGAACATGGGGAATGGGTGAAGGAGACGATTTAGGAGTACGTTCTCTGTCTTCGGAAGCGATTGAGCTGATTTGCTGAAATGAATAACAGGATATCTTGAGTGCTTCCACCAATCTCCTTAATTACTTTTCCAATGCACTTGCTCAATACGCTACACACGAGCACTCGATTCGAGAGCATATGAAAGCGATTCGAACTCGAGAGGAGAGTCTCGATGAACTAAAGCGTCGACGAAAAGCTCTCCTTAGTAAAGCCGACACAGCCGAAAAGAAGCTGAGCAAGATGAGCCCAGAGCATAAGAATCTGGCGCAACAGATGGACACCTTGAATCGGCTTCGGGAGGAGATACGGATGATGGATTCGGAGATAATGACAGAGGAGGCTGCCTTAGGTGATTTCAAGAGGTCCAAGACAAGAGCTCTCATGGGCTTGAAGTTCGGTGGCCTGTTGGAATGTTGCGAAAAAGGAACTGTAGGTGGCCAAACAATGCCTTATCCCTCAATCTGACCGATGATTTTAGGTTGCCGGGGAATTTGGAAAATTAGTAGTAATGGTATGTGTTGTGCAGAATGATTTCATATGAAATTTTTGATAATCATCTAACAAAGGAACTGCCTGACGTCGTAACTCAACCAGGAATGGCTCGCCCCATGTATACTGGACAACAGAACGTCTATAACCTTCTTCAGGAAGCCCAACACTGTATAGGTGAAATCGCCTTTTCCACGGTTCCATCTGCTGAACCTCGTCTCCCCCGGCCCCCCGTACACGACGAAAGACCCAGCGAAGACCATTATAATCTTACAGATAGATCAGATGGTGCTTTTGGTGGTACCGAAAGTTACCTCTCCGCGCCTCGAAACATGGGAACCGGACATTTTATAGATCCCTCCGATATGTCGAACATGACCACCACCACGTCGATGAGTGGTGCTCCATCATCCAATTCTCCTACCACCCTGCAATTCTCACCGCCTTCCCAGGTATCTCAACCTCCACAACCACCGTATCCGCAAATCGAACAAGCCTCTAGGAGTACGGACGACTTTGGAGCCAGTCCCCCACAGGTAGATTCTAGAGGTCTTCCAGGAGGCGGTAGATTCGCTACATTCCCAGTGAAAACAAACACGCAGGGAGGTGCCTCGGTCGGATACCAGCTTCGAGACGATCCCCCCATGTTACACCAGTCGAATAACGAGGACGATTCATTCTCTTCTTCGATTGCCGCAGCTCTCAACGAGCGGAATGGACGCAGCAGTTACGACGAACCCGCACCCTCGTACCAAACGCACCAGTCGCACTCTAGTATCGGTCAGGATCCACAAAGGAGCCGGTCTCCACCATCCATGCCACCTGCTGAGATGGAAAGCCCATGGGAGAACGTTCGCTCACCGCTGGCCCCTTCAAGTTCCGGGCTTGGTCCAGGGAATGGCCACCAACGAGCACAGGAAGATGATTCTGACAATGAGGGCGGTCTTGCGTACGATAAGTCTGATACAGAACATCCGTCACACGATAGCAAGCACGTGAGGTTTGGCGAGGTTAGCGATGTTGACACGGAGTTGAAGAAGAGGCATGAGGCTGAGAGGCAAGAGTTGAAGCCTGAGCCGATCAACACGGACGTTATAGAGGCCAATCTACCGAGAGTTTCACCCAGGCGTGTACCTCCTCCGACATTTTCGCCAGAGGAGGAAGAGAAACAGCTCAATGCAGCAGCGGCGAGAGAAATCAGTCGGGAGTTGGACGCCTTGAATTTTAGCGCCCAGGGTGTCAGAGGAATGTCGATGGACGATGTTCCTGCTAGTCCAAGTCGCGGGCGGAATGACTCTTTCGGCGGACCAGTATCACCAATCAAGAGAGAGCCATCTCCTTTGGTACCACCGTCTGCACCATTTGCAAATCGCGGGCCGTCACCGCGTCCAGAATCCGTTTCTGCTTCGCCTGTGGCCGTAGGCCAATCTCCTTTGTCCAGGGATTCTCCAGCTGCTCCACCATATGTCCCTGACTCAAATTACACGGCATCACCTCCCATTTCACCGGTTCGTGAAACAACATCAAGCCCTATATCTCAAAAGGCATCTTCACCGGTGCTTCCTCCGCCTTCTATAAACATGCCTGAACGTTCTTCGTCATCGTTCTCCTCGATAAGAGGTGGTGCTTCGCCGTATCAGACGCCACCTGAGTTCCCAAGGTCACCTTTGGGAACACGTTCTACGTCTTCATTGGTGGACAGAAGCCCTGGTGCGTCCCCAGCTCCACCACCAGCTGGTACTCGTACCATTTCTGCTGCCGCCTTTAGAAGGCCTGCTAAGACCGGGAGTGACGCGGGTTCTATCGGAGGTGGAATTGGCGGTGGCAGCTTTGGGCAAGGACCAGTAGATACGAGCCCTTTGCACTTGAAGAAGCGACTTCCAGCGTCACCATACCCACCACAACGACCGGGCAGTGCTGGAAACGCGATTTCAGCTGACGTTGGGCGCGAACGATCCGATTCTCAGACATCCCCTCGTCAATCTCCCTCAAACACGAACCCCCCTCGTCCACCTCCCAGCTATTCAGATCACCCAGAAGATCAGTATGATTACCTTTCAGCATACACGTCCGAGCCAACACCAGGAGTCGGCAGTCCAATGCGTTCTGATTTCGGCAGTCTCGGACAAGTGAGGGTAGCGAACCCAGAGACAGAGAATAACTATAACTCTAGTGCCCATTATTCTTTGCCTCCTGGTGCCGCACCTGCTACTCCAGGTGGATATGGAGATGGAAGGTTTGCGACAAATTTGGAGAGTGAACTGAGGTGATACTGGCTGATTACTGATGCCTATCGATAACGGTTTTTCTGTGTACCAAAAAGGTTTATGTTACGGACTTTTATCTAGTCGTCAGTGTATAGTATTCCATACTTTAGCAATCGGTAGCTTCGTGAATTTACCGGGTCAAGCGCCCGAACAGTGAGCCCAGGATTTGGGAATCGATGAGTTTGCACTGCCACAGGAACATGACGCTCGCATCCGCTTTCGAGCACTTTCGTCGGTTCACCCATCTACCCTTCCGCTCAAATTGCTCGCGATGGCTTTAATTGAGGTACTTTTGGTCGATACTTGAAGGACTTCGCTAAATAGTCCATTCTAGGTCATAGCAAACGACCGTCTCGGACGTAAAGGTGCGTAAACTGCACTGGCCACATACCTACTCAATCTGACTCCATATCGCAACCAGTTCGGGTCAAATGCAGCCCTGACGATACTGTCGGGGATCTCAAGAAACTTATTGCTGCACAGACTGGCACTGATCACACGAAGATCCAACTGAAGAAATGGTAGAGCTCGGTTTTCTCTTGGATCATCTGAGTTGCTGGTCTGACGAATTGTCTCCAGGTACACGATATACAAAGACCATATCACACTGGCAGACTACGAAATCCACGATGGAATGAGCTTGGAGATGTACTAAGTTGGAAGACTCGGAGGATCTACATCTTTCTGGGTGGTCGGTACGCAACCTGAAGTGATAAGTCATGTATCCATATCAGTTCCGAATGCCAGGAGTTTGTGTTATATTCCCCATTATATTCCCATTAATAATACACATTACTCTACACACCATCATGAAAAGCTGATGCTGGGATTGTCGTTGAAATAGTTTCCTTCCAGGGCATGCTCCCAGTAATCCTCTAATTCACTAGACAGACCATACTTCCCCATCAGAAAATTGGTCTTGACCTCATCTGGCTCTTCTCGGTGGAATATTGCCTCTGGTACAGGTGGTAGAGTCTGGAATACAGTTCGCCCAGCGACCACCTGCTGCAGATACTCCGGGATGACGCTCGGAGAATATTTCGTTTCCGACTGGATGATATTCTCAATCGACCCGTATGTTCGGATAAATTTGAGTGCCCTGGCGGGACCGACATTTTTGATTCTCTGAGAGAAGTCCGTCCCAAGGAGAAGAGCGAAATCGATGTACATCTCGCGGGTGAGTTGAAGCAATGATCGCACCTCGGCACCTGAAACGACAGTGAGAGGCTCCTTGCGATTGGTGATGTTGCGAATAAGCGGAGCTTCGTATATCAAGACATCCTAGTGAGCAACCAGTCAGAACAAAGTCCAGCGATGACGAAGGTAACTTACAGTGTCTTCGCTGGCAACGTAATCGGCATATCCGTTCAGAACCAGCGATGCAGCAACAGCTTCGGCTTCCACTGCACCCTCAGTGTCAACGCAGGTAACACCCATGGCTTTGATGAGCTCTTTGGACTCCATATATTGTTTCGTTGTCGGAGGACGCGAGCTACGTTTATAGCTCTCGGACAACACAAAGCTTTTCTGTGTCAACCCCTCGAGCATGGCACTAGGGGAAGGATCTACATCTCCGATATCAGCGCCAAACGGCTCTGAGACTGTGTTCCAGAATTTGCCCTCTTCTAGCGTCAGCTGTTGCTGATTTTTCGACATCTCGGATTCGACTTTAGCCATTTCAGCATCTGCATCAGAGGGGCCAGCGTCTTGTCGGGATGCCTGAGAGACTGACGTGAGTTTTGGGATACTTTTGCGGTATTCACCATAAAGGGAAGACACCAGGTTTGACACCTCTTCAAATGGAAGCGGTTCGTCTGGTACCGGGGTAGCGGGGATAGCAGCAGCAGGTTTGGAAACCCATGGTGTTGTAGATGTTGATGTCCGTGTGGTGTCGGGTATGTGCTTGGGCGGTGACGGTTTGCCATGACCTTCGGATAGAGCGGCCAAGATCTCTTCGTCGAGGGGATCGCTGGGCCACACTGGGTCTTCATCACGATAGTTTTGACTGAACGCTGTCGCCGACGTGTCGTCCGGACCTACTGGTACTGCACCAGCCTGCCAGAGCGAGTCAGACAGGTCAAAAGGGGGAAAGGGTAATGTTTCTTCTGTTTCTATTTTCGCGTCAAAGACCGAGTCGTCTGTGGTTTCAAGCTGGTGAGAAGAGATTTGTTGAAGAAGGGCGGAAAGCTGGCTCCTTTCAGTGCTGTTGCTCCAGTCGAAATGCCGTAGTGCACCTTGTAGTTGCTGTAACCGGTTTAATCGTTCTCTCTCAATGACTTCGCGCGCTGTGGCAAGCCGTTGCGCCTCCTTTCGCTTTAACGCCTATGAACTCTGTTTAAGACCGGGTCTCTCCATGAATCGAATGTATTACTCACTTCTCGAGCCTTGGCAATATTCCTCTCTTTACCATCGAACACACAAACGGCCTCTACGCCGTGTTGCCTTAGCTCCTTCAGAATTCTATACCATCCGAGTACGTGTCGGTATGGATGTGGAATTTGAGCAAAATGCAAGCGTTGTGTTATGAGTGTACCATCACTGCACCTTCAGGTTAACAAAGAGTGGCACCTGTTGTGAACTTGTACTTACATGACAATTCGTTGACCTGAGAGCCCCTTCAATCGGTCTGGAAGCTGTTTAATTGCTTCTGGACTATGAGAGTGCCTTTATTGACAGAACAACGCGAGAATACGAGCAGGAGCACTTACATTGTTTTTTGGATGAATGGCGTTAGTCCCAAAACGCCCATGCGTGGGAACTTTGAAGATTGTGAAATTCTCCCGGTCCGGTCGCAAGAAATTTTTCTGTCGCAACTCTGCTACTTTATTCACCTCTGATATCCAGTGAGTGTTATTTTGCTGAACATTTTTCAATTTCGCTGATTTATTGGAATAGACCAGTACGTCTGCCCGCCTGTTTCACGAGGATCTTTAGTCATGTCCAGTCAACAGAGTCCTAGGACTTCCTACTTGAGTGCGAACGCATGAAGACAATTGTTGATGGTCTTGAAGATGGAATACATTTGAATGACTTGGATACTGGAACCATTACATCTCCTACGACCTTTCTACCCGCCATCAGACACCTAGAGCCACTCCTTTCAGAAGGAGACCACGATCGCCATCAGGAGAATCTCCAGAGCCTTCATGGATATCTTTCATACCTTCGGCACATTTATAATCCTCCTGTCAGAGGTTCTCGAAGGATACGAAGGGAGATGGTCTTTCCTCTGCTACAAAAGGTGTTGGGTGCCAATGCGGAGGTGCAGAATCATCGTCAACTGCCTACACCGGATGCAGCCCTCGACACCAATCTAGCGTCGCTCCGTACAGACGCATTCGAACGGTCATATGCTCTGCGGTGGCTCTCAGCGCTTCTCAGAGCAGCACAGAAAGTCGAAGAGCCGGATGACGAAATCCGGGGCCAACTTTTCGTCTCTCTCGTCGATGATACTGCTGCTCTCCTTGCACTGTGCTCGGGCACTTCAGGTGCAGGCGTAATCACCCGAGAGTTTGTGTTTCGTGCTGCCCCTAGAGGGTCTATCTCATCTTTGCCAACCCATTCGCGCTATCCAGAACGGGTCACCGTAAAACTCACTGATTGTCCACTCGACAATGCGGATTTTCGGTCAGTTGGTGCGCAAACGTGGGGCGGGGCTTGTGTGCTCGCAGAAGAGATTGTCAAGACGCCATGGATCTTCTTTCCAGGACTGGCTGCTGGAGCGAACAGCCGACAACCGAACTCATCTACACGTCGTTTTAGAGTGTTGGAGCTTGGTGCAGGGACAGGACTTGTCAGTCTTGTTACCACCAAGTTGGTTCACGGAATCATGCGACCGGAATCAGGAGATGATTTGAATCGTCGAAGTGGAGTAGAGATTATCGCGACGGATTATTATCCGTCTGTCTTGCAGAACCTTGCTGCCAATATGGAAGCAAACTTTGCGGGGACCGATACACTCAGGTGTAATGCCGAATCTCCGGTCATCCTCTCAACATGCCCTCTTGACTGGGAAGCATTCCCAGACCCAAGTCAAGCGACCCAGCAGACACCTCTTTCACACCCATTTGACCTTGTCCTTGGAGCAGACATCATTTACGAGCCATTGCACGCACAATGGATACGGAAGTGTCTTTGGAAGTTGCTTCGACGGCCTTCGGTTTCAGACGCAAAGATGGAGCCTACCGCTTTCTTTCATCTTATGATACCGCTTCGGCCCAGTTTTGCGGCTGAATCAAACACTGTTGAAAGCGTCTTTCCTTTCGCAGATCTTCGCGAACGTACGACTGGTTTTCCAGAGGTCCTGGACGCTGAGGATGACGATTTGGACCTAGTCATTTTTACCAAAGAGATCATCGTATGCGATGTTTCTGGAGCGATGGACGGGACTGGGGATGACATGCGTGGGTACGAAGTCGACGACGACGAGGGTGTACGCTATGCATATTATACTATTGGCTGGGGAAGGCGACAAGCTTGCAGTTAGATTCTTTACTCTCATTTGGGACTCATTGAATTTGTCACTCGGGTTTCGTGTCATTGTAGAGGGCATTATAGACTTGGGCCTTAGACTTTTAGAATATTCACTGTAACATACAATAATCTTCGTATACTTGGGAACTCAGACAGCTATCGGTGTCAAATGTAACACTGGGGTGGTGAAGGCATAGGTTACTCACAGGCCTTAGCCGCGTCTCATTCCTCTACGGTCACCATCAAGCATCGAGCAGGTCTCTGGGAGCGAATTCGCGAGACAAGATGAATTCTTATCCAGTGGAATTACTTACCCAGCTGGCACCAGTCATGTTCGTGGCTGGTTTGGATACCCCAGCTCCAGCTACAGAGCCTTCAACACCCGCTAGCCCTCAAGATCCAGCTTCACCTGTACCTTCTCGACCCCAACCTCAGGACCCATTCACCACATTGACCGTACGACTACGCGATGCTTTGGTGGCCCAGAGAAAACCAGCAATATGGCAACCAGAAAAGTCAAAGATATTCCAAGTTGTTTTGGTCGACAAGACAGTTCGATTTCCTCCCCGTAAACTAATACCACCGGACGATCCAGGATATTCTGCTGCTCACTCACCCCTTTCACCATTAACACCATCTTCACCTCTTCATCCAGACGGTCTTATTGCACCTATATGGATCCGGAAACATACAACCCTCGTTCCATCAGTATTCGTTCTGTTCACGCGGCTCTTCGAACTTCCACCACATAGTCCTAGATCGCCTTTGGACCTACCGGATCCTGACGGAGACAGAGAGAGGGAGCAGGAGGAGCGTAGACGTGATACAGAATTGTCCGCAGAGATAGCTATGAGGAAAAAGTCAACAAATGAAAGGGGTATCAAGCTTACGGTGGTTTTACTTGCTAGTCGGAAGATATTGGGTATGTAGTGAACTTGAGATTATCTTCGATTCATATCATTTAATGAAAACAATATAGACGACCCTTCACTTGATTCGAGATTGACCTTTATCCGCAGACAGAGTGGGTTGGATTCACGAGCCGCCCTATTCGTGTTAAGCCCCGTGTCTCAAGCCGAGTTGACGGAATTCATACAGAGGTGCATTTGTATCTATCATTGACTTCCATGATATACTTTTTTGACTGTCATTCCAGCCTCCAACAAGCTTTGTTTGACCCTGCGATAGAGTACTACACTTCTCATTCCAAGCGCGTCAGGCGAAAAAGAAACAGGCATTCACAAGCAGTTTCGACATATCAAACACCCCTTTCACCGCTTGGTACTCCCTCTGTCGCAAGGCCATTACGACCAGAAGGATGGACTGTACGCTACGAGTATAAAATGGCTTGCTTTGCGGAGTTTCGAGGGGAAGATGAAGTTGCTCTCAAGTACGTCTTCGTAGTCCATTTCACTATTTCACGACTCTGAACATGATTAGACACTACCAGGATGCATACGAGACGCTTGTTATCATGTTTGGATCCACGATAATCCTTCCACCTCGCACCAAGAGGTGGGCAGAAGCTAAGGTGTTGGCGGACTGTATAAACATCAAGGTATGCACTCCAAGTCAATGTATGACTCACTCTTACCCGCCTGAATCCTCAGATTACGAAGCTTTACCTCTACAACAACGAGCATGCGCTGGCGCTCTCCCACCATACTACCCACATGCGTCGCTTTGGGGATTTCTCTCGTGGCTGGGGTATTGGGGAAGAAACGTATGAATACTGGAGTTGGATGGCGAGACAGTGCGTTATTTTCTCGTTGTCTATGTTAATTGCTGAGGTCCGCCAGATATCGCGTATTGGCCGAGTTGCTGGAGCAAGGCACGCACTCCACACTAGTGTTACCGATCCATAAACCTCTCATACCGTCTTCCGTGCTGAGCAGTGTGGCGAATGCTTCATCAGCCGGTATCGCCCGTGTTGCGAGTCCAGGGATGGAAGTGGATGCTATACGGTCGCTAGGAATCAATCCAAATCACGCATTGCAGCACCCAGGGTTCTATTACTACATGGCTGCTAGATGCACGGAATCAAGACGAGATAGGTTTTTAGCTGCGTTGGAGGCTGTAGTGGGTGTATCTAGTATCTTGACGAGTATTAATCTAAAGGAGCCCTTTTAGGACACCGAAAACGCATCTTCGTGGTCTCCAGGCTTCGCCAACGAAAAGAAGGTGGATCATTCTGTGATCATTCTCGAGGTACGAGTGTCCCAAGCGAGCGTGCTGTACACCCAACCTTTATTGTCTATTACCAGCTCTACACCAAGTCCTATGAACTGTTCAAGAAATATGCCAGCCTCGCAAATCCGAATTCGAACCAGCAGGGGCGGTTACCTCTATTTATTGCATATCGCATAGCTCAGACATATTATGATTCTGGCAAGTTTGATATGGCCATCCGGTGGGTAGTCCCTGCGCTTGTGAAGCACTTTACTGATAGCTGGATAAGCTTCTTTGAGCGCATCGCAAAGACTTATCGAAGAGAGCACTGGGGCTCATTGCTGAGACCTTTGTTGTCAACATGGTATCGATGTGCACAACAATTAGGTGACGTTGATCTCAGCGTGAGGTTACTTGTCGAGATGCTCGGACATGGTAAGTTTTCCGCTGTGCTCACAATTACTCAAGTTTCGATTCTGATATGTGTGCAGATTCAGATACAGTGGACGAGGCTGAATCTCTACAAGAAGATTTGCTTGCTGTCCTGAAGGTTTGTCTGTCGTAAATGATCTTTCCACTTCAACCCCTCACTCGTTCATAAAGAGCACCGTCCCATCTTCCGATGCTCCTATTGTCATTGACCACACGGAAAGTCAACCTCTGTGTAAGCCTTTCTCTCCAGTTTTGCAAGAATCGCACTTAGAAGCTCGCAGTTGACACCAACCTTGTGTTCAGGAGACCAGAAGTCCAAGTTGGCGAGCAAGCAGCATTCCAGCTGTCTTTGACTTCACCAAAAGATACACCCATTTCAATGTTGCCATTTGCTAGCCTCGAGGTGTTTGTATCAGATGACAAACCACCTATCACTATTACACACGTTGACGGACATCACGCTGGCCCCATTCAAAAGGTCGACCTAGGATATGTCACCCCCGATGGAGTCACTGTCGAGGCCGACTTGCGATGGAATCCGGGAAGTACACTGATTCTAACAGGAACGATCTCGTCGGATGTACCAACAACACTTTCAGTACGTTTTACATTTGCTGAATGTTCCACAGAGACTGACGTCGGGATGAAGCTATCCAGTATCAAGCTATCACTAGTTGAAGGTGCCTGGAGGGTAGAAATACCTCTGGAGCCATGTCAATCTCGTTATGAACCGAAAGGGTCGGCACCGCGATGGTTGAGTTCGGTAGACCCGCCGAGGTTCATTCCTATCAAGAGAGAGAGCTACTCTTCCGTGAAGTACGTGAGCAAGCTTTGTGTAGTTCACCCAACAATTGACTCAGCCACTCAGCGTGCGCCATCGGCCACATGTCGTTACTGTGTCGTTGAAACACAGTGCCCCAGCGTATCTGAACGAAGTGTACCCCATTACGGTGGAAGTCATTAACTCAGATGATAAGGAGCTTGATGTAAGCATGGACGTTCTCCTGTTGCCAACGGAACTCGATTACGCATGTGAGTGGTCGATTTCAAGCTGGAAGTTTTGTGCGCTGATCGCATAACCAGTGAATACTATTTCTGTGGACGACGAACAATCGTCTGGCCTCATTAAAGGTGTATCTTTTGGTTTGCTAGCTCCGGGTGTCGGTGCAATCAAGACCCTGAACCTCGTCAGTACTGGTGCCGCAGGCGACAGGACACTGGATATATCCATCCAATCTCGCACGCCAAGTACTCGCGAAGACCCAGAAACTTCTCCCCAACCCGAACTACTTGACATCACGGAGACACTGCAAACGGTGGTTGTACCTACCGCTGAACCGTTTACTATGACCTGTGATGTGACGTATAGACGAGTGGCTGAAGGTAGACCTGGTCTGGCCGATTTAAAGACCTTTGAAAATGATTATTGGGATGACAGTGATGGAGGGGAGGCGAATGTGCGGACAGTGCTTCAGTGCAATGGCCCTTGGGAGCTACAGATTGAGAAGTTCATTCTGAAGCGACAGGATGGAAGCCATGCAAGAATTATAGCTTCGTCTATCGACAATGAGGATATAGCTGACTATCCCGCAGGCAAGTATTCTGTCTATAGCTCTGTATTTTACTCATTGCTCTGAAGAGTACCTGCCTGGGGATGAGTTCGGTGATGTTTGTAGGATCAGCATTGCGCCACCAGGAGATAGCGAGCTACAGTTCGCCCCGATACCTTGTCCCGGAGAATACGAAGTAACGTGGCGAAGGTATGGAAAGTACCCTGATATCGTTATAACGACCACTTACAAACTTCTGTCAGGGTATTACCAACCGGTGAACTCGGTGCCCAAGCGACGAGCACCTTCACACCACCTCCCTTACAGCCGCCCGTGGATGGTCTAATTGCTCTTTTGGACGTTCCACCTCACGCAAAATTGCACCAGCCAACCACCCTCGCACTGACCATACGCAACCGACAAATATCGCGCTCAGCAAATATTACTGTGCAGCTTGAACCTGATCCTGCTGACGGGTTTATTGTCGCCGGGTTAAGGAATGGTCGGATACCGCTCCTTTTACCGGGTGCAGAAGAGCGGCTTGTTTGGAAACTTATCCCTGTTGAGTGTGGTAATGTCAAGCTCCCGAAGCTCAAGGTATATGACAGAAGAAAGGCAATCGCAAGTGCACAAGGCCTTGCAGGCCCTGACTCGGAGGTCGAAACGGAAGGAGTACCGGTAAAAATTGTAGACCTCAGGACTGAGCAGAAGGTTGCCGCGCCCAGAGAACTGGGAGAAGATGGAAACGGACAAGTATTATCCATAGATGAGAGTAAGATAGTTGGTGTGCTTGTACTACCGTAGACCGTCGTTATGCAATAACATTGCCAGAACGCCTGCAGCACGCTAACCTTCGGAAATAAGTGACCTCCACGTATACGCATTTTCCGTTTGCCGAAGCGCCAGCACATCGGGCGCCTAAAACTGAGTCACCGGCACGTGTTTTGTGACGTACGGATTCTGGAAAGTTCGGGCGTTCCCGCTACATTTCCGCTTACATACTCGGCAGCGAAAAAATTTCGAGCACTTCACTTCCTTCCTTCTAACCACCATGTTCTCTGCTGCCCGTTCTCTACGCGCTGCCGTCTCACGGACTGGCCACTATGCAGTATGCACCTCCTTGCCTACTTCCCTATGCTTTACTGACAGCGCGACAGGGCCTTCCACGGTCAAACATTGCGCGGAACATGAACACCAAAGTCAATGGTACGTGCGCTCATATGAGCTTATAGCCGCGTCAGCTAACTGTCTCTCAAGGCCCCGTCGTTGGCATTGACTTGGGTACAACAAATTCTTGCGTTTCTGTCATGCAGGGCAAGGATTCCATTGTCATTGAAAACTCGGAAGGTGCACGGACAACACCTTCTGTAGTCGCCTTCACAAAACACGGGGAACGTCTCGTCGGTCTCCCCGCCAAGCGACAGGCGGTCGTTAACTCGGCCAACACTGTCTTCGCTTTCAAGCGTTTGATTGGTAGGCAGTTCAAGGATAAGGAGGTGCAAGACGACATGAAGCACTGGTGCGTACACCGATTTCTTTTCCTTCCTCAGAGACTTACAGCTCTTTAGGCCTTTCAAGGTTGTTCCCAAACCAGATGGAAGACCAGCGGTTGAGGTAGAAAATGGTGGGAAAGTGCAGCAATTTGTACGTTGACGTCGTTTGTCCCTTTTTCTCGCGTTCTGACCTTCCTTTAGTCAGCGGAAGAGTTGTCATCAATGGTGTTGACGAAGATGCGGGAAACTGCTCAACAGTACTTAAACAAAAATGTCAAGTAAGGAACAAGTCTACTCGTACCCGCAGGCCTTGTGCTCAACTTTTACGTAGCCACGCTGTCGTCACCGTTCCCGCATACTTCAACGACGCGCAAAGACAAGCCACAAAAGATGCAGGACAAATTGCTGGTCTCGACGTCCTTCGAGTGATCAACGAGCCCACTGCTGCTGCTCTTGCATACGGTCTAGACAAATCCGACAACGCAGTCATCGCTGTGTACGATTTGGGTGGTGGTACTTTCGATATCTCCATTCTCGAGATGCAGAAGGGGGTCTTCGAAGTCAAGTCTACCAACGGTGACACTCACCTTGGTGGTGAAGACTTCGACATTGTCCTTGTCAACCACATCTTGGAAGAGTTCAAGAAGGAGTCTGGCATTGATCTCAGCCAGGACCGTATGGCTATCCAACGTATTCGTGAAGCCGCTGAAAAGGCCAAGATTGAGTTGTCTTCGACCACTCAAACCGAAATTAACCTTCCTTTCATCACCGCCGATGCCTCCGGACCCAAGCATATCAACACCAAGCTGCTCCGCTCACAGTTCGAGTCCCTTGTTGCACCTTTAATCCAACGCACCATGGAACCCTGCAAGAAGGCTCTTTCTGACGCCGGTGTCAAGGCCAGTGAAATCAACGAGGTCATTCTCGTTGGTGGTATGACTCGTATGCCTCGTGTGTCGGAGACCGTCAAGTCTATTTTCGGTCGTGACCCATCGAAGGGTGTCAACCCTGATGAGGCCGTCGCTAAGGGTGCCGCCATCCAGGGTGGTGTCTTGGCCGGTAACGTAACCGACATTCTGCTCTTGGATGTCACTCCTCTTTCTCTCGGTGTGTACAATCGAATATTTTCTTTCTAAACAAACCTAATACTTGTTGACAACAGGTATCGAGACTCTTGGTGGTATCATGACCAAACTCATCAACCGTAACACTACCATCCCCGCTAAGAAGTCGCAAGTCTTCTCCACCGCTGCTGATGGCCAAAGCGCTATTGAGGTCAAGATCTTCCAGGGTGAGCGTGAGCTTGTCCGTGACAACAAGCTGCTTGGTCAGTTCAACTTGGTCGGCATCCCCCCTGCCCCCAAGGGTGTTCCTCAAATCGAGATCACCTTCGACATCGATGCCGACGGTATCGTCCACGTCACTGCTAAGGACAAGGCCACCAACAAGGACCAGTCTATGACCATCGCTTCTTCATCTGGTTTGAGCGACAAGGACATCGAGAAGATGGTTTCCGACGCTGAGCAGTATGCTGAGGCTGACAAGGCCCGCCGAACTCTCATTGAGGAGGCCAACAAGGCCGAGTCTGTCTGCACCGACACAGAGAAGGGTACGTATTATCACTGGACTTCTTTGTATTGTGTCCACTGACAATCTTGTCGCAGCCATGAACGAGTTCAAGGAGCAAATCGACGCCACCGAGAAGGAGAAGGTCACCAAGCTCATCACTGAGCTCAGGGAGATTGCCGTCAAGGGCCAGGCTGCCGACCCATCCATCACTGCCGATGCCATCCGGGAGAAGATCAACGAGGCTCAACAAGCCTCGCTCGGTCTCTTCCAAAAGGCAAGTACTTGTCTCGCATTTGACTAGGATTTTTACTAACCCCTTCCCACAGGTGTACGAGAAGCGCAATGCCGAGAGCCAACCCTCAGAGGAGAAGCCCGCCGAGGAGAAGAAGGACTAAGTTCCTAACTTCCACCTTCCTACTCCCTCGCGCACTGTGGCACATCCTCGGTGACCAGTATCACCCTCATCCTGTGTCCATCTCACGGCGATGCGATCCGTTTACGTTCCTTATGTGTTAACGTGCTCTACCTACTAGAAGGCGCCGTCCGAAAAGTACATTGGCATGCATTACTTTACGATCTTACATATTGCTTCAATAGTCACATACATACTTTCTACTAGCATCACTCCCCCCTCAATGTTTTCGATGTTACACGATGCACCCATTTGTATTCTTATGGGCCGCAATGTATAATATAGACCGGATTACAATCTACGCATTCCGTTCGGATGGGAAAAGGTATATTATTGAGCTTTATGGTACAAGTGGGACGGGGTATGTATACATTCGTGCAGCGGAGGCACGGTGAGGAAAGGGAAAGACGCTAAAGGATGTTACCGTTCTCGATCTAGCGGTTGGAATCTGGTATAGTACTGATCGGAGGTGAGTGTCAAACTAGAATAGGAAGTGTGATACTTGCCTGCTTTGTGGATGTTTCCACAATCTCTTGTGTTGACTCAGGCAAGTCTTCAATGAAGCGGGCTATGGAAGCTTCAAAACCAGGTCAAATCAAACAATACAACAAGTACACGTACCAGGGGAACCACCAAACAAAGCAAGAGCTGGGATCACGGTGTTTGGAGGCACTATAGTGTTGTCGGCCACTTTGGCACAGTCCTTGATAATCGTAAACTTCCCCTAGATGAGGCGTTAATCACTGTGTGTCTACAAATAGTCCCAATTCATACGATAACACAGTTCTTCCCAATCTCGACGTGATTCCCTATGGTAGCTGCTTCAACCACCGAGTTTGCGCCAATGTGAACGTGGTCGCCTATTTTCATTGGATAGTAGTTAAAGGTCCCTCGATATGTCTTGTATGGTGGCCTTGAAGTATCAGTGTTAGTCTCTCTTCAATGTAATGGCATCTAGCATACGCACCTCATAACACATCCCTCGCCGACCAGGCAGTATCGTCCCAGGGATATAACTACAGCATGTCCCGGACCAGAACGCCTCAAATCTCCTCGTATTATAGCCCCGCTAGAGATAATAGTCTTGCCACCAAGGATGATATTCTGGGGTCCCGCAATTGCAGCTTTTCTTGATACTTTGTTTCCCGTGTCCTGAAGGAATCGAAGAAAATATTTCGTGGATAGGTGCACAATGCCATAGAAGAAGCGACGTTTCGCACAGTTTCGATATATTCGGATTTTGAGTAGTATACAGGAGCGTCCATGGTGCCGGTGATGGGAAGAAAGAAGCAGGCTCGCGTCAAAGGGCCAGGCGTGCGCAAAGATGTTACGCTCCGCCATTTCCTCCTGCCGTACTGGCCAGCGACATTTTGGATTTCTGACCTCGACGAATACGCGGATTGGAACCTCGATATCTCAAACCAGATCTCTGAGGTTCTGTATACCGACAAGGGCTTTTTCATGTACTCGAATATCCCGTGCGGATGCTACCGCTTCGTCAACATCCGGCGCAAAAACCCAAGATTCTAGCACTTCCTCTACGTCGACGACCGATGAGGTCAGTCTATACCAAGGACCATTGACTGCGACGTTCCGGAGGCTCAAAGTATTCTCGTTGGCCTCTTTCACCCTATCTTGCACGCTGGCACCTTTCATATTCGTGATCGAATCCAACTTGCCAATGTTTGCGCGTGCGGCGCTGGCATTAACGGCCGTTTCAACGTCTGGGGTCAGCACAGGGCTCGTAGCATGGGTAGCAAGGCCGTATGTGACCACACTACGAAGGCTGGAGCCCGCAATTCAGGGAGGCATGCAAGGACTTGAAATGACTACAATGACACTGGCTTTGAGCCCACGAATCACTAGGGTGCGTTCTCCGTGCTTGAACGTGGTTCTCATACTAATGCTCTGGCAGGTTTACGATCCAGATTTTCTGGTTGAAACTCAACGACCGTTTGCAAAGTGGGAACTGGCCAAAGAAGTCGCGCTGCCTACAGGGGACGGAACACAGCTTCCGGCCGCTGGCAAAGAAGAGACGATTGCGGAGACATTTGACAGTAATGGCAAGTTGACTGGAAGTTGGATAGTTAGATGGGGCCCAAATGGCGAAGGTGATTGCAGAGAAGTTGGAAAAGTTGAACGGTGAGTAATTGGCAGACGCCTATTGGTCTAGAACTAACAATTCTAATTCTGCAGACATTTCAATGTTCATCTAGAGCTTTTGAGGTGAAGAACGGTGTTGATTCGATATATGGAATCTAGTCGAGCCTATATTTTACATACCCCATTCAAACGAGCCCAACTCAAGCGTGTCAGTGTGCCGAAGGACATGCGC
This sequence comes from Paramarasmius palmivorus, assembly GCA_037176845.1. Lineage (NCBI taxonomy): Eukaryota > Fungi > Basidiomycota > Agaricomycetes > Agaricales > Marasmiaceae > Paramarasmius > Paramarasmius palmivorus. The sequence goes on along the minus strand of JAYKXP010000051.1, from coordinate 161,498 downwards.
GTTCAGTGTCCTCTGATGCATCACTGTCAGATACAATGACATGCACACTCCGGAGGCTGGACCATCTTTGGGTCCTTCAGCTTCTCAAAGCACCTTTCAACAGAGATAACTTGAATTCATATGATGTCCATAGACGTGCTTATACAGTAGTGGCTAGTGCTACAAATTCCATCCAAGGCCATAGTAATGTAATGAAGACTGTGCGATCCGCAATCGTCGCGTTTGTCGTGTATATACGTAAATCGTCATCTCGATACGATTCAGTTCTTGTCCTTTTTCCTCTTCTTCAACTTGGTATCCTTCGACGACTCCGCAGCTGTTGAAGATGCGCTGGGTTGGGCTGAAAGGCCAGCCTCGGGAGTAGCCTGAACTTCCTGTGAAACCGTTGCTTTGTTAACATCACTGTCCTGATCCTTCTGTATTTCCACTGGTCTCCCGTGTACCTCGAAGTCCCAACTGGCGGGGAGAATAGCAATAGGCAGAAGCCATGTCGCGGTCAACACGACGCCATTCCCCGTATCCTGGCTCTCAACTCTTCCCCATGACCAAGCTACGAATGCGCCAACGTAGCCCAGGTAGGGCGAGAATTTCCTCAACAGCAACATTCCCGGTCGCATTTGGATGGGTACCATCATAATTGGCACTTTGTCCAAGAGCCACTTGAGAGCAGCAGTGATCATCGCACCGCGCTTAGCAGCCTCGATGTGAGCATTGGACAATTGTGCCATGATAGGTGGAGGAATGTAGAGGCGGTAGCCCCACCAGGTGCACTGTAGCGATAATTTCGTCGGAGATGGCTGAAAGACGCGCTTCTGTTTTGGTTTCGGTGCTGGCGTGTCGGCAGCCTGATCTTCTCCGGATTTGTTGTCGGATCCACTGTCGACTTTCGTTGAGCGACCGTCAGCCTTTGTATCAGGTTCTTCATCAACGTACTCCACGACAGATTCTGCTATCTCAGGCTCCAGTTCGTTTGTCGGCTGCAAAGGGGTATACATCATGATACCATCCTCTTCCACCATCCCATCGTCCTTCTCTTTACCCTTGCCTTTGCCTCCATATCCCATCTTATCCAGCATAGCCCAAACGCTTTCGCGGCCTTTTCCCAGGCCCCCATTCATGGTGGCTTCGGATGACAGGAGCTTCGCAAGCTTCGAGTCGATCGCAAAATTGAACATGGAACCATTGCCGGCGTTCTCTGCCTTGGGTGTAACAGCTCCACTGCTTGTGCCGACGCCTTCGGAACTCGTGCTGGGACCTGGGGTAGCAGGTGCACTTTGACTGCCTTGTCGGGCAGGAGTTTTGGACGATGATGTGAGGTTGAAATTTTCATCGATTAAGGCTTTGATTTTCATCGCCAACGTTTGGGCGTCTTTTGAGTCGCTTTCTGGAGCTGCAGTCTGCTCTGGCGACTCTACTACATCTTCCTCCGCATTCGCCTGTTTACCCTTCCCTTTGTCCTGTACTCTGTCCTGTTCCATAGGCTGCCCCGATGGTCCTGCCTCGGGTTCCACAGTCTCCTCCCTGCGTGGTACAACTTCTGACTGTGACCGCTTCAGTGCAGGGAATCCAGATGTCATTTGCTCTTTCCATCTCTCCAGTTCTGCCTTCCATTTATCCATATCATTTGACCAGCTGCTTGATCCTACTCCAGCATCAGGAGATTTGGACAATGACCACGATGCAGGAGGGAATTGCACATTATTCGATGATTTGAACCCGCTGCTGGTGAAGGTCTTGAACCGTGCGATAGCAGAGATTTTGGCTCTTGGCAAGGATGGAGGAGAAGATGCTGACTCTGTGGTACCATTTGCCGTCTCTAGAGTGGTAACTGGTTCTGCTGGGGGCGCAGTAGTGATAGTGGACATGGTGGTACAACACCAAAAGTGATTTACATTATCATAACGTCATTGGTTCCGTAGTCGAGATAAGATAAGATTGGATTCAAATCTGGATCTTATCTCCTCACGAAGGGTTTTCTTTGGGTTTTTATAGATTTTATATCAGGCGTTACATTCTGTACCAACGACCAAGTGATTCCTGGTACCTGAGAGATAAGCACATTTAATACTTGGCGCAGACCTAATCCATCATCGAGCTAGAAATGAAGATATGTGACTTCAAGGTTTTCTCGATGGGCAGAAATTTCTTACATTAATCGTGCTGGTTCACAGACAGGTCATCCTTTCCTTGAGTCCGTTACAGCACACTTCAAACCCTGGTCGATAGAGGGCTTGGCATCGGCCTTCTGATGTCAGTGTTCCTTGCACAACCGTGCAGCATCGACTGGCCATGGTACGCGGTGAACAAAATGTTGACATGGTGAAACGAAGGTTACTCACGAGGTACCAGCACTAGTGGTGCACACGCAATTTGTACTCGACTGTGCCGTGGCTGGGGCGACAGTGGCAGCAGGAGAGCAACGGTAGCAAAGAAGAACGAGAGCTTCATGTTTGTCGAGACTCGAGAGGATTCTGGGGATCGTTAGTCATGAATCATGAACCTCTTTTATATCATCTACATAAATGCCTCACCACAATGGTCGCATGGAAATGTTTGCACATGGATGATACTGCACACGCGCCAAGGTCCAACTGCCGCCGTTTGGAGAAGACTGGGAAAAATAAAGTGCCGAAGTTGCTAACGATGGGTGACGAAATGTTGGGCATTACATCTGAGTAGGCTTAGAGTGCTTGTTGTCGAAGGAACACAAATAAATAGGGCGTCAACGCGGCGGTTCTCGTCGAGTTGCGACTGGTGGAGATATAGGCGGTCAATTTTAAACAGCGCCACTGTGTCGCGCACCTGGTGGCAAAACATCGGTAAACAGGACTTGGTAGGATAGCGTGCAATGGTTCCCAAGGCGGTCAAGCATCCCCAGAGGCATATTAGCTCGCGGTTATTAGAATTTCTTTTTAGCATGCTGAAGGGTGCTAAGGTCGATATCATAATCAAATAACCCAGGTTCTGAATGATTCAACCTCATTGCGTTGAGTGATGCTGCATGGTCTTGTCAACGCCGATATCAGACCGCGCCGAAGTTATGTAGTCTTCCACATGAGGACGAATTAGAAGCACCCAAGCACATTTGCCTCATGAAGCCGTCGGTAACAGTGAATATAATGGCAAACCATCCATCTGATACAAGTGTCGAACATACCGAACTTTGGGTGCAACAGATTGTGGAAGGCCAAGGAAATTCGGTAGAGCTCTGCGAAAGCTTCAGGTACCAGATAAAGTAGACGCATCTCAGGAAGACGTCGAGGACTCGGAAACATTGGAGTTCGTGATCTCATGTTGAACAAGGCCGCAGAGGATCATGACAGGTTGGATACAAATATCTATTTTACAACAAGGGTCAAGGATCTACAGTATCAGGAGGAAAAAATGGACTCGACTGACAACTCGCCCGACCCACTACTAGCCATTTTCTCCAACGTCCGACGATATTTAGACACCAAGCTCCTGACAGTCTCGAGCTTGAAGAGGTCTTTCCGATAGTGGAAATCCCCGACAATCTCATTTCCGTAACAATTGAAAAAGATCTGGAGGTCGAACCTAACCGCCTTCATGTCCAACTCCCAGGCCTTCGCAACGACGCCCCCCGCCAGTTCGAATGAAGTCACGGCAAAGTCGTGATATCCCATAACTGTTCGATATACAGGCGAGCCCGGATCCATCTGGAGCTTACTCGAAACGCGAGTCCAGAACGGTACGTCTTGATTAGCTAGTCCCGATATCGTCAAATCGCGGACGTGTTTCAACACGTCTCTGATGGTATCGTTGCTTGCAATCCCAATACGGTATATAAGGTTGTTAACAAAGTACCCGCACAGTAACTCGGCTTCCGGACGTGTTCGATTTGCAGCAGAGGATGCAAGCGCAGCATCTTCTACACCAGTTAAGCTGTAATGGACAAGTCGAAGTGCAGACATGAACAAAATGAACATGGTGATGTTCTCTCGCTTGCACAGTCCTTCCAGACGTCCAACGAGGTCAGCATCGAGAGCGAGGGTCTCCAGACCGCCATCTCGATCTGCTCTCTCTGGTGGTGGCCTAGGGAAATCAATAGGGAAGTCGGCTGACTTACAACCCTGGAGCTTGCGCACCCAATAATCAGCCTGAGGTTCTAGCATCTGTTCGTACTCCTTGGTGTTGTGCCATTGAGCAAAAGCAGTATATTGAACGGGTAGAGGTGGCAGGGAGTGGTGCTCTCCGCGAATAAAGGCGCCATATATCAGTTGAAGCTCCCGGAAGAGGATATCGCGACTATATCCGTCTGTGATCATATGGTGTAGAGCGAAGAGCAAGATACTTTCTTTATCGCCTATTCGGAACAACGTAGGTCTGAACATTGTATCTTGGCCAAACTTGAACGGTCGTGTGGCATATCTTCGTAATATCGATTCTCGTTCCGCTCCATCCATGCCAGATGCCATATCCACACGCTCTAGCCCGGTAAAGGAACCCACGACCCTGGCCTTTGGTATACCATCTACCTCTTGAAAGACAGTTCGGAAGATCTCGTGTCGACGAACAATCTCCGCTATTGACCTTTCCAGGACACTTTCATTGACTAGTCCCTCTAGGCGAAGCCATTGCGGGCAGCAGAATGTGGGATCATCTGGGCCATCTATCTTTGCGGCGTACCAAAACCTCGCCTCCCCCAGTGTCAAAGGTCTATATTCGCCCTCAGGGATTTTCGGAAAAGACTTGAGATCAACTTGTGCAACGGTAGCGGTTGCCCTGAGCTGCTCCACTCTCACTGCTAGTTCTCGGGGAGTTGGACTCGCGAATACATCCTGCATCGAAACATGATCATGCAACTCTTGTTGCAATTTCCACTTTAGCCGCATAGCCAAAAGCGAATGTCCACCGATGTCGAAGAAGTCGGAGGTAGCACCAATGATACCAGATGAAGGTAGAACTTCCGTGAATATCCCGCAAATCCGACGTTCTAGTTCCGATTTGGGCGCGACATACTTCTCGTCATGATCTGGTCTATCTCCTCCATGCTTGTCAGCCTCCTGAGCCATGTCCTGAAGAGCTCTGCGGTCCAGTTTACCGCTATTGGTTAAAGGCAGAGTTTCAACAAAGTGGACGTGTCGAGGAATCATGTAAGCAGGAACCGTCGATTTGAGAGCGTGGAGGATGTCGTGCATCGTCGGAAGAGAACTAGAATCAGGAAGCGGTCTTCTGACAAGGTATGAAGTCAAGTATGGCTCTCGACTATCCGCGGGCTTCACATATGCAACGGCGGCATGTGTCACTAGACCTGTCCTCACACACGCGGCCTCCACCTCTGTCAACTCCAATCGCTGCCCACGAATCTTCACCTGACCGGCCGAAGCTCTTCCTTCAAATTGGAGCTCCCCGCTATATAACCATTTAACTAGATCGCCCTGTGCTCAGATGAGCTCAATCTATCCTTTTGCGAGAGCGAACGTAATACTTACTGAACGGTAGAACATCGAAGGAGGTTGCCCGAGTTCTGGAAACCCCAATTCCACAAATGATTCCGCTGTCTCCTTTGGTCTGCCCAGATACCCGACACCGACACCTTGACCACCAATAACGAGCTCTCCAATGACTCCTGGAGGAACAAGTCTGCCTTTTGGATCAATGACCAAGCACTGTGTATGGTCCAATCCTCTTCCAATAGGTACCACACCGCGTTCTGGCAGGCCTTCTTTTGGAACAATGTACGACGTCGTATAACAGCACGTCTCGGTAGGGCCATACATGTTGAATAGATCCACCGATGGGTTGATGCTATACAGCTTTCGGTACTGATCATAATCAATCGACTCGCCTCCTACAAGAAGAGTGCGTAACGGCTTGAACAGGTTGGGAGCGATGTTGAGAATCTGACGGAATAGAGAAGTAGTGATGAATGTACAAGTGACATTTTTGGACTGAAACTTTTCAGCGAGAACCGTGGGTTCTAGGATGTCGTATCGGCTGAAGGAGACGAGAGTCGCGCCAGTGAGGAGAGTGGCCCAGACATCGAACACACTACCGTCCCATGCCAGATTGTTGATCTGCGCAACGCGGTCGTTGGGTCCTAGTTGAAAACGACCGCGATCGTAGACGAGCGACAGAACAGATTTCTGGTTTATGCAAACACCTTTAGGTTTGCCTGTGCTCCCGGAAGTGTACATCACGTACGCCAACTGATTAGGGGATGCACGGCGACGATGCGCTTCCGCATTGATCGTAGTCGTACTCTGTTCCGCGATAAAGCTGGAGACGTCAAGTCGGACGATGTCGTCGGGCTTGTCTAGCGTCAGATCAGGAGATTCAGCGGTAGTAAGAAGCATGCATGCTCCCGAATCTGTGATCAAGGAGCTGAGACGGGCACTGGGAAGGCGAATATCCAGAGGTACGTATGCTGCTCCGTACTTCAAGATAGCCAAGATGACCACGATGGCCAACGGTGAGGGTGGAATACACCACGAGATGAAACCGGTGTCCTTCTTCCCGTCAAGTGCCTCGGCAATCTTGTTCGCCAGCGCACTAGATAGGACATCAAGTTCGGAATAGGTATAGGTTGTTTCTCCGTCGACAACTGCAATGTTCTGGGCGTGTTTGGTGACAGTGTCTTGGAACGCTTCCGGAAGTGTAGAAAAGGTGTACGACGGTGATGGCGGGTTACAGGTTGGGATTCTAGCTCGTTTGAGTTGTTCCACGGAATTGCCGAATGAAACGTTGTTGACGGCAATATCGGGATTGCGTGATACGCATGCTACGACGTCAATAACGTTCTCCACGACGTCCCGAACATCGTAGGATGCAAATTGCGAGTCGTCGTAGGTGAGAGTGAAAACCCCTTCTCGATTGAGATGCCATTCCATCTGGCGATGACTATATGGCATGAAATAACAATTGTTCAGTTTCCTTGAAAGGTGTTTGCAGGCTGCAGTCTCGATACTCACCCGGAAAGACCTGTGCTGTTTTCCCGCGCAGACACTAGCACATGAAACTCAAAGTTCTCCTTGCTCTCCTTCAATCCAGCACCTAAAGCCCTAAGACGGGAAGACACTTGGACTGCCTTTATAGTATCCCGCACCACGCCAGATAAAGTCTGCTGCCCATCGAGTTTCACTCGTACTAAACAAGTGCTGGTTGTGTCATTGACGAGCCCTAAAGAGTTTGAGTTGATGTGTTTTGTAGACAAGAAAATAGTCATACCTATGACCGCATCCTCTGCGCCTGTCCTTCTGTAGTGTACCACAAAGAGGCCGACAAGAAGTAAGATGGTGGGGGAAAGCGAGGATCCTTGGCTGGCCTCGGCAAGGTCGACATTTATCATATTTGGGGCGCTTGTCGGGGTTGTTTTGATGCTGTCGACATTAAGGTTCGCACTAGCCGGGAAATGGAGAGGTACTGCTCCTTCTAAGTCGTTATTCACATTATTCTGAGGAATAGTGATGGTCATGGCGAACAGTGTGGTGGTGGATAGGAAGATTGGTATCAAATCGGGCCCTGCATTTCTAATCTTTCTCGCCTGGAGTCAGAGCCTATCGGACGAGATACTCAAAGGGCCAAGGCGCAACGATACCATGGCGGGAACGGCGCTATGTAAAGAGTGACCAGTCACATCTGTTCCGAAAAACTATATTTGTTCCTTGATGTTTTATCAGTCCTCAGTTTTCGGATCCCTACACGGACAGGTATAATGGCACTTACCTCGAGACGCTATTGGTGTAGGTTCCAAGGATTTTTAGGGGAAAAACTGATTGCTGACCTCCTAATAGGAAACTTCACGAATACGTCGGACTGGGAAGACCAACGGGTCCTCTCGGAGACACCGATGTCCCTGCGCTATCTGATCATGACGCATGCGACGACACCGACTCTTCCTCATGTGTCCCAAAATACCGCCACGCTAAAAGATATCGAAGGCCAGAGAGATTCTGAGAGCAATGGTGTCGTGGTTGAAAAGAAAGTGTTCGCCTGTCAATCTCATGCTTCTTTCATTTACCACACCTTCGGAATCTGCCATTGCCACCTCTACAGCTGACTCAACTCGACACGACTTCGACAACTGCAATTGATATCAACACCACACGGTTCACTGGCAGGAGCGGGAGGCCAAGTTGGCTTATTTTATTTACTTCGACCTTGAGGTGTGTCACAATTGTAATTCATAGAGCGACTAACGTTGATCTACGTCAATCTTCTCGGATATAACAGGTTTTTGCGATGCCATCTACATAGAGACGCGCCCTATTAGCATTCGACACTTTGATTGCGTTTTAGGTGTGTCAGGCCCTAAGTAGACTAAGAATGACATCTGATATACACTGGATTCAGGTAGAATTGCCTCGCGAATGTTGAGGTCATAGCCCTCGGCCGCGCAGACCCTCTCTTCGTACGGACGCAGTCAAACAGCACTAGTGGGGCGAAAATCCTATATTATGATTTTCTGAACCACGTCCTCCTTGATCCCGAGTACCCCTTGCATCAGCATGCACTCGCCGCCCGTGGCTCTCCTCACATCGTCATACGACTTTGATGATTCAACTGCAGACATCGTTATATCTTCGAGTGCCCTCGAAGCTAAACCTCGAGACTTCTGCCTCCACTCTTGTATCTTGATCATGGCATCATCATTCTTCAAAGACATGTTTTCGCTACCCCAACCATCGTCGAGCAAAATGGGGGCTGTTCATTTACAAGTTTCCGAGTATAGCTCGACGTTGGACACCTTATTCCGATTCGTATATCCAGTCATGGATCCCATCATTGAAACACTGGATGAGTTTAGTCCCGTTCTCGAAGCAGCCGTCAAGTACGACTTTATCTCCACCATTTCACACCTCCGAAAGATGCTCGTTGAGCCTCGGTTTTTACAATCAAATCCACTACGAGTCTTCGCCATTGCTGCTCGGTATGATGTGCGTTGGTCCCACCTCAACATCTTTTGTCGGAGTATACTAACTCCTCCGATAGTTCACCGAGGAGGTCAAAATCTCTTCACGGGCTACCCTGAGCGTTGACATTGTCAGCATCCTCGTTTTCTTTTTTCCTGTTCCTTGTTAACCCAATATTGAACAGCTTAACTCCCCATTAACGGATGATCTCAGACATATCACCGCACACACTTACCGACGTCTTCTGGATCTCCACCGCCGGCGAGCGTGTGCAGCTCAGGAACTTCTCAAGCTCCCTCATGATGTGAAATGCCAAGAGTGTAATTGCGGACATGCGATATACAATGCACCGAAATGGTGGTATGAATGGATGAAAAGAGCGAAAGAGGAGCTGTCATTGAGGCCATGCACGGCCGTCATCTTCCGGACGGACTTTTTGGCTCAGGCGGCGGCCGCGGTTCGCTGTACGCGTTGTCCTGGGAGTATGCTGGAGTGTATGAGATATTTGGAGGAGATCAAAGTGCGTATAGACGCTCTTTCTGAAACTCTTTGATATATCCATTCCTATCCTTTGCATCCGTACTGTACATGAGCTTCATACCTTAAAATCACATACCATATACATCTGTCAGTCATCACACTAGTAGAGCTTCATAGTTATACTGTAAATGGGATATTGGCGTCAAATTGGCGTTTCTTCGAGTTCCAGGTCGAATGGGTTTGAACCGGCCCGGACACCCGCCAAATCCGATTCTGTCCAAACGCGTCCACCAGTCCTGCATGATACGCTCAGTTTGCTTGCGAACTGTATGGAAATCTTTGGGGAAACGATGCTTGAGCACAGAGATTAAGCCGTGGTACACAACGACCCCAATTTTTTACCCAAATGCTGGTGAGTATATCATTCAGTCGCACCTCCCATTCAGACTGAACGCTTTTCTAGTTCCCCACATTGGTCACTTATACTCGCTCGTAATTTCGGACATCTTTGCTCGCTATAACCGCCTCAAAAATCCTTCTATACCGGTTCGATACGTGACGGGAACTGATGAGCATGGGTTGAAGATTCAGAAAGCAGCAGCAGCAAAGGGAATGGACCCGAAGGAATTCTGCGACCAGACAAGTGAACAATTCCGTGTGTGTTTTCACAATATAAGACCTCGAAATTTAGCTCAACTTTCTGCAGAGATTGTCTAGCGTCGCTGATATCACCCATACCACCTTTGTTAGGACTAGCGAAGAGGCACATTACAAGTCCGTTCAGCATATTTGGGTGCGTGGGGACCTACTGCAAGCATAAAGCTGCTTCTAAAATTGCTGCCAGCGTGAACTGGATGCACTAGGTCTCATATATAAAAGCAGCTACTCTGGATGGTATTCTGTCACCGACGAATGCTTCTACACCGAATCCCAAGTCACGGAAATCCCTGCCACAGCAGATACACCATCCCGAATGATATCCAAGGAAACAGGTGCTACCGTCGAATTCAGCTCGGAAACAAATTACATGTTTCGACTCTCTGCCTTTCGACAAGTTCTCTTGAATCACTACCGCTCCAACGAGCGTTCTATTCACCCCGAACCGTACCGTTTGAATGTCATTCGCACACTCGAGGCCGAAACTCTTGAGGATATCTCCATTTCAAGGCCCAGGTCCCGTTTGACATGGGGTATTCCGGTTCCGAACGATCCAGAACATACAATTTACGTTTGGATTGACGCGTTGACATCGTATCTCACCGGGATTGGTTACCCTTGGAAAGATCGCGGTCTGAGCAATGGCTGGCCCGTCGACGTACAGGTTATAGGGAAGGATATCATTCGGCGAGTTCCTCAAAGCTCATGCAATGACGTCTGTCTGACCATAACCATAGTTTCCATGCGATCTACTTTGGTGCAATGCTCACCGCCCTAAAACTTCCCCTTGCACGCCAAATATTGACTCACGCGCATTGGACATCCTCCCAAAAGAAAATGTCAAAATCACTGGGAAATACTACTGATCCATTCCAAGCCATCGAAGAATTCGGTGTCGATTCCATTAGATTCTACCTTGCCAAAGTCGGAGGGAGATTCAGAGACGATGTTGGTATGTGACTTATACCCGCTATGGTAATTCAAGTTGAGCTTTGTTGCAGACTGGTCACATAGTCAAGTCTCCAAACATGACAAGGAAATTCAAGCGCTACTAGGCAACTTTTTCATGCGCATCACATCACGAAAGATCTCTTCTCTAGTCAATGAAGCTATTGCAAGTGGTCTGAACGTGAACGATGCAGATCCCAATGTTAAGGATACGTACCGTGCACTAGAGCAAGCCACCCGTGCACTGCCGGCAAAGGTAGCTGAAAAGTTAGACACCCTAGAGCTTGCAGATGCAATAGATGAAATAGTAGAGGTTCTAAAGCTTGTGGGTTGCTTCTTTTCATGGTATTTTGTGGTGCTTAGCAAATTTTCTTCATTCAAGGCTAACAAGTGCTTGACCGATGTCGCACCATGGAGTAATCCATCCCCGCTCGTCTCCTTGTTATCGTATACTACATGTCTGGAGACACTTCGCGTTGTCGGAATTTGCATTCAGCCATTCACGCCAGCCGTCGCAGGCCGTCTGTTGGATGCGCTCAAAATTCCCGTAGAGGAAAGGGCGTGGTCCAATGCTTCGACAAGCAGTGACGTGCTCAGGACTGTACAGGGCGTTCGCCTGTTTAGTGCGAAGGCCGTTGTATAACTTTGCTCTTAATACATATATCTCTTGTCACGTTGATAATGTAGTTCCACAACCCTGGAAAGGCTAGTGTGCGCGAGCGGGCGTCTTCGGAAGCACCGTAGTGTGACCGAAGTGTGACCCCTATTGCTTGGAGAATGACATCCAACTCCTCATCCTCAAGGTCCTGCCAGGATATTTCAAACACAATTTCTGTTCTCGTAACATTCGCGCAAATATATCTCGCCTACTCTGTCTATCTGCCCATCGCCTTTATACCAGCCCCTCTTTGGATTTCGTTTGTACTGGCGGGCTCTACTGTTATATTGATTCCTATATGCCCCCCTTCCCAAACTATATTCACAATTACAACCCAAACACAGATACTCTGTGTTGCAGCAATTGTTGGTGTGTAACGCCTATACACTTGTTCTGACAACCTAATGACTTTTTCGCTAGCAAAACCCTTTGCCACCGTACTCAAGATTGAAACGCCCCTCTGGACTGTCCTTTACCTTGCCGCCTTCATTGTCTTGATTCACTTCTTCCTTGTTCCGATTCTGAATGTCCTCGTCGGAACACCAACCTACAATTTTGGTCGATTATTCATCCCAAGAATCATATTCAGAACAGTGGAATTCCTTCAAATCCTTGCAGACGGCGCTGTTGAGTTCACCCGGAGATTGTTTTTTAATGTCGGCGATAGTAATTCGTCTCTTGAAAAGGTGTGTTAAGGCAAATTTTTCGTCTCGCCGCCGAAACTCAACAATTGTGACTCCATAGATGATAACGTCATGCTGAAGCTGAACTTCAGTCAGTGCTCAAAGCTTAACATTTTGTCTGTCACCCGGACACTCAAGTCACCGTCCATTAAAAATGACTTCAATAGGACGTTCTTTAAGACTGTTTCTGTGATGACTTCATTATGTACCGTTGATATAAAACACGAATCTCGATCACTATAGTGCCGAATTGAGGCCACTTTCCCAAATGTCAGTGATATATACCCATTAGATACATTGTGCAGCAGTCGCATGCCTGGAACTGTACGGCGTTCGTCTATCTACAGCACATCCTGTTACTATTTGGGTACGGTCCCCAAGAGTGTATACAAAGGTAGTGTATGAAATGTTCATGAACAACGCAAACATCGTGCTCTACTCTCACATCTTTGGCTTGATGTCCTTGAGTTTTGCATAACGCATAATCTCATCTAGCAAAGAATAAGCCGAAGAGACCCAGAAGAGATTTGAACACCTACAATTGGAAATATAGAGGTTGTCTTGAGGAACAGACACGATATGGGATGAGAGGTTAGAGGCGTCCACCATCTCGGGCACTATATCCTTGATTGTCGGTGCTCCAATGAGGCGCATGTTCATCTCGAATTCATCCTGCAGCTTTGTCAGATGACTGAACCAACACGATGGTGAAACATATTATACCCGAAGAATCTGCAGAGCCTTATCGACACCCTCGACACCGTAGGAGGAGAATGCATAAAGGAATGGCCGGCCAATTCCCACCGCAGCTGCTCCAAGTGCTACAGCTTTGATGACGTCCGTTGCCCTTCTTACACCACCGTCGACAAATAGTGCAAATTTGTCATTGGGGAACTTCAGGCCTCGTTTCTCACCGAGTTTCTCCACGCATTCCGCGAGCACCTCCACTCCGGACCGCGCAAAGTCAAGCTGGCGACCTCCATGGTTTGATAGAACCACGCCAGCGAGTCCCTGGTCATATGCTTCGAGAGCATCCTATTTCTCTTGACATCAGTACAGACTTCAGGTAGTTTCAAAAAAGCATACCTCCCAACACTGGACACCTTTTAAGATCAATGGCACTGAACGGGGGTTAGCTCAGGTATCGACAGAGAGAAAAAGGTATAGACCCACTTTTGGTGATGCTCTTGAACCATGGTATATCCTTCCAGCTAAGTCCAGGATCAATGAAAGACTATTTCGACAGTGAGATTGAGAATAACGAACAAGCAGTGATCTTACGCTAATCGCTCTTGCTGCGCCTTGGGATCGGTCAACACCTTGATTTCCGCCCTTGGTAACTTCATCAGGATCCTCCGCTTCGAACTTCATTCTCATATCCTATAAACAATGAGGATAGACCCGCCATACACGTCATTGAAGTTTACCTTTTCTCGACGACCAAGCTGGGGAGCATCGACCGTAATAAAGAGACCTTTGATACCCCTCTGCTCGGCGTGCTGAACGATACGCTTTGTCTTCTCTCTGTCTTTGTTAACGTACCTATTTGTAAAATCAAAGATGTGAGTTTACATTTCACCGGAGGAAAGAGGGTCACTCACAGCTGCATAAATTGCACTTGTCCTGGCTTTGCAGCATCAACAATCTCATCGAAAGAGCAAGATGCCAAGGTCGGTATCTGAAAGAAGACATCAACAACACGTCCGGCCTTGAAAGTTGAAACACAACCATTTGTATGACCCCATGTTTTGAGGCAGCTCGTGTAAGATTAAGCTCTCCATCTGGGTGGCCCAGTTTTCCTAAGGCAGTCGCGGTCTAGTAATGGCGTTAGGAATCCTCAGGTGTATCGAGAGATTGAAGGACGGACGATATATATTGGCATTGCGGACTTATGCCCTAGTATTGTTGTGGAGAAGTCAACTGTTGTAACATCCCGGAGAACGCGAGGTCGGAACCATATCCTGTAGAGAAATGAAGATATTTATGCGGTCCATGCATTTTATGACGGGTAAACACACCTATGGTATGCCGCATGGTTCTCGCGCAGCGTGATTTCGTCGTCTGCTGCAGAGGAGTAATACGCCCATGCCTTTTCGGGCATGATTTGCCTCGCAATGCTCTGCAGTAGGGGCCACACCATGAACAATCAATCAACTTGTGTGAACAAAGCCGCACCTCAAAGTCATGAAGGTTAAGGATCTCATCAAGCCCGGGTTTCCCTGCTGCTCTCGCAAGTCGTTCCTTCTCTTCATCGGTAATCTGTATTTCAACCTTTTCGACAGTCTCGGGTTCCACTGGGCCTAAACTGATGCATTGTCAGAACAAAAGGTAGTGGTCCAAAGATCCGAGTAAAATGTACTGTTTCTCGGGAGGCAGGTTCGTGGTAATTGCATCTGGCGGATGAATGGGGTCATATTCCTGGCTAATAGAGAGCTCCGAATCAGGATTTGCGTTTGAATGATAACTGGGTAACGCACGTCGCGTCTTTTCCAGCATATTTCAATATGATTTTGCTGCCGCCTTCGAAGTCATGGTCAATTACTCCGCTCTGATGGATGAGGTCAAAGTCATACCAGGATGGTCTATTGAATGTATTGAGTTTATTGGGTCCCTGTGAGTGTGAGCTACATTCTAGATGGCATTTCATACCGTCAAGGAAGTCTGTAACATCATAAACCTTCCCTGCACACCGAAATTGAGTAATTGACAGGACCAAAGAAAGCAGGTGTGCGAACCGTGAACAATGATCCAACAGCTTTCCCTGCTGTTGTGCTGGGCAACTTCCTTTCCTGATAACTTCTTCTCTGCAGGCATCTTCCCAGCACGATGTCGAATGTTATGTCGGCGATAGAGGAAAAGAGTCGGGGATCTGGAGCAAGGGAGCGGGATAATGCTCACGTCACGGTACCCCGCATCGGAACGCCGTCCAAATTTTGTTGCCGGGCCGGTATCTCCCCCATGGGCGCTAAGTGTGTGCCAATCACCGATCTCTGCTTTGTGGCTACCTTTTTCCGGAAGTACTTGCGTCCTTCATCGAAGAAAATGACTATCGCCTTACGGATCCTTCAGAATGTAGAGATCACCTGCTCCTATTTTCTCGAACAATCTTGGAGCCCCGGTGCCCCTTTGGAACCTTTAGCGTCGGAGGTGTTCTGAGCTGTTCAGACCGAGTAAAAGTTGTACATGTTCCTCTATTAAATGACGTTGTAATCCAAATACAAATGCAAAGTCTACAGTGTGTGTGCGCAGGTGATAGAGATGCGAGAGCAGAACCGGTATGCTACGATGGAAACGCTGGGACCAAAATGAGACACTAGAATACAGATATTACAACCCCAGCCGTAGAACTCCCCCATCCTCTATGTTCTGTCGGAGATTTTAAACAACCTCGAAGGCCTTGCCTCCAGCTTTGGCGTCTAGCTCTACGACTTCGTTGAGACCCATGACTTCGAAGAAACTCTTGGGGTCCATTCCCTGGGCAGAGATGAAATCGGTACCGGTCTTCTTGAGAGACGCCATTGCAGCGCGGACAGCATGTGTCATTGCGACACAGGACACCAAAGAGAAGACTAGGATTTCTGTCAACGACATCCCCCACATTCCGAGGATGATGTACTTACTGATGATCTTGGCGCCCATTTGTTCCGCTTCTGAGTAGGTGAAGGGAGGAGTAAGTCCACCGGAGATAACGTTGACGAGGACTGGTGTAGGAGCGAGGGCCTTGACAGTGCTCTCCAAGAGCTCCTTGGATCTCACACCTTCAATGAAGCAGACATCGGCACCAGCGGCAGCAGCCAACTTCAACCGTGTGACGGCTTCTTCCATTCCACTTGAAGAGGATCAGAGTATGTTCCGGTAAATCATTGAATTCAAGGCACTTACAGGACCTGAGCAGAATCAGTTCGTCCAATGATGACGAAATCGGATCCTCCAGGAATCGAGTCTCGTGCAAGGACTGCAGCACGGATACGAGTCAAGAACTCTTCCCTTGATACCACTTGCTTGCCCATCAAGTGTCCGCAACGCTTGGTCTGGACCTGGTCTTCAATGTGGAGACCAGCAATGCCGACCCTGGCGTAGGTCTTGACAGTGCGTGCTACGTTGGCAGGTCCACCGAATCTGGAATGTAAATCGTTGTGGATCAGCACACCATTGTTGACAGCTTGGTAGAAAGAAGGGTTTCCTACCCGGTATCAGCGTCAGCAATGACCGGAACCCTGGGGTCGATGCTGGAGACCATTTGGCCGGCCTAAAGTAGCAGCGGATGAGGGAGAAGTTTCGGCGAATGTCAGAAATAACATACTTCGGCGAAGTCGTTCAAAGTAGCGATAGCCAAGTCCGGTTGACCGAGGCGGGATGCAGTTGTAGCTGCGCCACTGTTGACCACATGAGAATATGTCATAAAGGAGCGGTAGGTGGGGCGAGGAAGTGTACCTTTGGTAGAGGCAGTCAAATCCGGCCTCAATTGCGCATCGGGCACTGATACCGTCGCAAATACCAGGAGCAACCTGAGTGACGAAATGTTAGCCTATGTTGGGATAAGTTGTCGGAGAGCAATCCACATACCACAATACCCGGACGAGCGAGCATCTGACGAAGTCTAGTTGCGGCGTTGTCGGAGAGAGGTCCCTCAAGGTAGTTCTTCGGGTCCAGACGAGGGTTGTAGTAGACGTTGGGATCCCTCTCAGGCTCAGGAGCGACTGCACCAATGACAGTGTTCACTGCGTTGGAGACAGCGTTTTCAACAGCGGTGTGGTAGTCTCTTGCGGGGGCCATTGCTTCTAAATGTAAAGGCTGGAGAAAGAGGTTGAAAGAAGTGAGCTGAGATGGGAGAGAAGAGGATGGAAGGGAAGTTGGGAATGAGATTTTGGCCTCTAGAATCTCGATTTTTATACGAGTTTCTGGAGCTTAGTGGGGCTACAAATGCGGGCATACGGGCGCAGGAGAGACCTATCGAAGTGGCACCTGAGAATGACAACAAGGCCATGAGAGTTTTTGCAGGTATCGGCCGATCCAAAAATCCAAAACGGGAGACGTGGAATCGAATGGTGCGCTGAAATGTCGTGTTCCGCACAGATATCGTCCCTATACGCCTGACGGACTTTGTAAAATTCAGCATCAAGAATGGAAGTTCAACGACAACAAACGGGGCCATTTCGGATGCCCTTTCTCGATTTACAAGAACGAGTCATGCCAAGAAGCCGCTAGATAGCCTCGTTTGCGTCCAAAAGCTGGGATAACCTCACGGAACTGCTTGAGCCGAAGACCCCGTTCAGTCATTGCCTGAAGATTGTGATAGCCTTCCACCGCTTCGTTCCGGGAAGCCATTGTGGCACGATTGATGTGAGCTACACTTCTCAAACCAGATCTTGGCAGATTGGTATGGAAATAAGCTTGGCCTGCGGTCATAAAACGGTCTTAAACGATCTTCATGTCGGAGTGGGTCACTACGCCACGTAAGAAATAAATGCTTGAGATACGCACCTTGGAGTAAAGTGTATGTTTTCATGAAAATGAATGATAGATGAGTAAGAAGCTCAATACAGTCCGCTTCCGACGCGCAGAAATCCACACGAAAATCTGTCGATCCACAAGGGTTCGGGACTTGCGCTCCCATCCCGCGGCAAGTAGTGTGGCCTGGTTACTGACACTTGTGCATCAGTATTGTGCCAAGAGCAATCCGAGGAACTTACAGTATTATTGGAACAGCTAGATCGTCAAATTGTCGAGACTCAGGATTACTGTCGACTTCCGTGCCTCGGTGCCAAGGCAGAGCTTTGAATCCTTGCAAGAAGCAAGTTTCTACGATACTTCTTCTGAAGTAAAATCTTCTGATATGGGCGTGCGGACCGGAGCTCCATTCCCCTAATTAGTAAATCATCGACTATATTGCCCGTTGTACACTGAGTTGCATGAAAAGAACGTAAGTACAATTTCCTCAAGTATTCAGGCTCCGGTCTCCTCAAACAGCGATGAAAGACGTCGCGCCAGCCCGTTTGTCTAAATCCACGGCAGCGTCCAGACCTGAGGAGGAGGATACGTTCACCGAAGGCTGAAGGTTGTAGGTTCCGACCTTTAGACTTACCCATGACCTGGAAGAATTGTCTTGGCCCCATTCCCTTCGCGGCAGTGACATCAGAACCTGTGTCCTTCAAGGATTGCAATGCTTCTCGAACAGCGTGCACCATCGGCACTGCAGTAATCAACGGATAGACTATGCAGCGGGCGTTTCAGGACCTAAGTGTCAAAAAAAAAATGAAGCGAAAAAGCTCACTGATCAACTTGACGCCAAGTTCTTGTGCCTCGTTAGCTGTGAAAGATGGGGTAAAACCACCTGTCACGCTGTTCAATAGCACCTTCAAAGACGTCAGTGTGAGCTCGCCAGCGTAGACATCGGATGAACACACTGGCTTGGGTGCGAAGAAAGAGACTGTGCGTTGTAGGTCTTCTCTCGACGAGACTCCTTCGAGGAAAATCACATCTGCGCCCGCTTCCGATGCGAGCTTTAATCGTGCAAATGCCTCTTCAATACCACCTTCTCCTTGTGCAGCGTCTGAGCGAGCAATGATGACCTGTGATCATCAAGAAGCGACCTCATTCAATAATTTGACATGACTTACGAGATCGGATCCCCCTGGTATTGAATCGCGTGCCAGAATAGCAGCTCTTATCCGAGTCGCGAACTCCTCTCGGGACACGAGTTGTTTCCCAAGAAGATGGCCACATCGTTTAGTTTGAACTTGATCTTCCAAATGCAGGCCAGCCAAGCCAATCCTCGCGTATTGTTGGACAGTACGGGCGATCATATTCGGTCCGCCAAATCTGTGAACACATGAGCATCGTTTGAGGGTTATGTGCGTCAATGCTCAAGTATACCCTGTATCGGCATCGGCTATGACTGGTTTCGTCGGATCTAGGCTGCAAATAGTCGCTGCCGCCTTTGAATACATGTAAGTGTCCGTTATGAGCCCAATCGATGCGATTGTTCTGACCTCGACGAAATCGTTCAAAGTAGCCATTGCGAGGTCTGGCTGGCCCAACCGTGAAGCAGTAGTTGCGGCACCACTATGGATCACTGTAAGATGCCTGAGAACCAGAAAGACGCTGCCGACACGTACCTCTGATACAAACAATCGAACCCCGCCTCCAGAGCGCAGCGCGCACTAATTCCGTCGCAGACACCGGGTGCTATCTATGACAATGAACTGTGAGCGTCTGAGTCTAGAATAGCTACATTGTACTCACAATGGTACCTGGCCGCGCGAGGAGCTGTCTGAGGCGTGTTGCTGGATTTAACGATAATTCCCCTTCTAAATAATTTTTAGGGTCGAGACGCGGATTGACATAGGGTGTAGTCAATGTGTTGGACATGCTGAAAAACGATATCCACGTTGGTTATCGTGTCTTGCTCAGCTTTATACCACGCATCCGGCAGATTGTTGAACGACGGCAAAGGGTGAAAGCCGATAGCATGGTCATGGGATTGCTGGACGATATGAGTCGAGACAATGACGGGTGGGATAACATTGGCGTCGAAGATGAATGTGAAGGGTCAAAACGACATATAGACTGTACTAGATAGCGAAGAAAAACTTGGTGGAAAGTGCTGGACAGCTCCCACCAACACTCGTGGATGTCGAGGACAGAGAAAATGCGTGGCCGAGTTGAGACCGAGTCTTCGGGTTTCTTCGGCCCTAACAACCTTTGCCCTTGACCTTCATCACTCTATTCTCAGTCGAGCTCAGAACTAGTACTAGTACTCGTCGTTGGCTAGAACCTCCCCAAATCTAGGTACCAATTTTTTTGGCCTGTCAAACGAAGAAAACTCTGGTACTTAACATCTCCGAGGCACAAAAATTGCAGAAGTCGACGTTATACCTCAATCATTGGCTCATGTAGCGAGCATAGACGCAGTTCAAGCTTTCAAGTCTAGACAAAAGAATCACTGGCATTCTTCCAAATCTCTACAAGGGTACTGGAACGACGAATATTCACGATTCGCCGCGGTAGGTTCCTCGGGCTGCACAATATCGGGCCTGTAAACTCTATTGTTGGCTCAAGGAACGTGGGGTTACCGTAGACCGCAACCTAAAAGTCGCTCGTAGGATGCTTGAGCCCACCGGCTACGAGCTTTCTTTCGATATTTGGCACTTAAAGAAGCGGCTTTAAGGCATCGCGACGGGAGTTTGATGATATCACTCTTCTTTTCCTGCTGGGTTCCGTGGTTCAACGCCGCGCTAAACCCGACGCCATGTAGTTTCGACAAATGGAATGAGGGGAATTAGAACCGCTACTTGGCACAGAGAACGGTACTCCAGGTTTCCGCTTGTATATATCAGAGACAGCAAGTTGACCAGTGTTCGAAAGCAACTTTCCCCACTACTTCACTCGGGCAATCTCATCCAAAGCAAAATGGCTTCAAACTTACTCCCTACTTCCGCCATTGCCGAGCACAACAACAGGAATGATTGCTGGATCATAGTTCACGGTATGGAACCTTTTCTGACTGTATTCATTCGCTAATAATAATGTTCTTTCTTCAGGCAAAGTTTACGACGTGACAGACTTCTTGGATGGTACTCCGAGTGTTTCATTAACGTCGTTCCTCATCGCTTACGCCACTTTCAGAGCATCCCGGTGGTAGCAAAATCATCTTGAAGTATGCTGGCGCAGACGCTACGTAGGTCGATCATTCTGTTTACCAAGACCCATGCACTCATTTCTTCTGCAGTGAGGCATACGAACCTATTCACCCCCCTAATGCCATCACCGACAACTTACCGGTCGAGAAGCAGTAAGTACCTTCTTCGGATATATCCCATCTTTATTCATTAGCCGTTCAGCATTGGCGCTGTCGATCCCGCTACTGTCAAGAAAGTCGTTAAGGAAGTCTCTGAGGCCGAGAAGAAGAGACAAGCCTTGCTTGCTGCCCGTCCGCCCCTGGATGAGATTCTTAACCTTCATGACTTTGAGGTAAGGTTTTCATATCTGGTATCAGGTATAGATACTCATGCATCTACAGGCTGTCGCTAGGACAGTTCTCACAGACAAGGCTTGGGCCTACTATTCCTCTGCTTCGGATGACGAAATCACCATCCGCGAGAACCGCTTGGCATTCCAAAGGTGCGAGTTTGTTATGGATACCATTCTCGAACACGAGTTAATCACAGCTATAGAGTTTGGTTCCGTCCTCGCATTCTCCGTGATGTGACAAATGTCGACTGGTCAACGACTATTCTGGGCCAGAAGTCTTCGCTTCCCATCTACATCGTATGTTCTTGGCAAACTTGTTTCGTCCGACTAAACCTCATTCTTCTGCAGTCTGCCACTGCTTTAGGAAAGCTCGGTCACCCCGATGGTGAACTTAACTTGACAAGAGCCGCCGCTAAATACGGCGTCATCCAGATGGTTGGTCATTCGCTACCGTGCCTTAAAGGCACCTGCTTACACGCTTTGTCCTTTTCCTTAGATTCCTACCTTGGCTTCCTGCTCCTTTGACGAGATCATTGACGCCGCTCAACCGGACCAGCCTCTCTTCCTGCAACTGTGCGAAAATCCTCCTTCGCTTTTTTGAACTAGCCCTGATATGATATTCTAGCTATGTCAACCGTGACCGAGAACTCACCAAGAGATATGTCCAGCACGCTGAGGCTCGGGGTGTCAAGGCGCTCTTCATTACTGTCGACGCACCTCAGCTCGGAAGACGTGAGAAGGACATGAGAATGAAATTTGTTGGGGACGAAGGAACTGCCAAGGTCCAGGATGGTCAGTCAGGTATCAAGAAAGATCAAGGTGTCTCCAGAGCTATCAGCGTAAGCCACAGTCGCCCTTCTCATACTCAATTAATCTAACAACCTGTCTAGGCCTTTATCGACCCAAGTCTCTCCTGGAAAGACATCCCGTGGTTCAGGAGCATCACCAAGAGTAAGCTTAGTCTCCACCTCGCGCTTGAAACACAATGATTAAGCCAATTAATATTAATAGTGCCTATCATCCTCAAGGGTGTCTCCACCCCCGAAGACGCTATATTGGCCTACCATTCTGGTTCGTCACAAACTTCCCAGCTCTGAATGTCATTTTAAATGCCATACGACAGGTGTCCAGGGTATCGTCCTCAGTAACCACGGTGGTCGTCAATTAGACACTGCCCGCTCTGGTCTTGAAAACCTTGTTGACATCGTTGCCGCACTAAGGACTGTCGGCCCATGGCCGAACCCCAACTTCTCCGTCTTCGTTGATGGTGGTGTCCGCCGTGCGTCCGATGCTCTGAAAGCACTTGCCCTTGGTGCATCTGCAGTCGGTGTCGGGAGAGGCTTCTTGTACGCTTTCTGCAGTTATGGTCAGGACGGTGTTGAGAAGGCCATCCAGATCCTCCGGGTGTGTTGAGTCACTCACATCTACGTGAAATAGGCTGACCCCAGGTTTTCAGGATGAGTTTGAGATGAACATGCGTCTGCTCGGTGCCCGAACCCTCTCAGAACTCGTTCCCGAGATGGTTGACGCCTCCGCTTTGAAATCACACAGCGCCGCAGTGCCGCAAGATAACCTCTACGCTTCCAACTGTGAGTGACGTCTACCCTTATGAGACCGACTCATCCTAATAACAACTTCTAGACCAACCGCTCCGCTTGGCCGAGTTCAAGAACCAACTCTGAACAAAAAGTTTTGGTCTGGCGGTTGAAAACTGGACTGTAGACACCTCTTGCATACCATTATCTGTACGACTTAGCATGACATTGTAGACATTTAGCATACTTCCCGTCAATGTATTACCCATTTTCAGAACAAAAGTCATATCGAGTCAAAGACAAGGGTTGCCATCACGTCGTGGTACTTCGTTGGTGATGCAACTGTGACTCATTGAGGGAGTCTGTGTGACCACACGCCTTTTTGTCTTCCACATATGAAATACCATGCCAGAACCTCCAGACAAGGACAATCGCCCCCACTAAACAACGATGATTGGAAAAGGGTCTCTTTCCGCCACGAACCTCGCTTCATACCATCATTATAATTGTCAACTATACCTTCACAACATCTATCATGGCGGGAGTGGTTCGAACAACGGTTCTCCCAAAGAATCAACGACTCCCGATATTTCAGAACTATCCAAAGCACAACAGAAACGTGGGTTGGATTGGGAAGGGACGCTACTTGCATACCTGGATGAAAATGACATGCTCTTGACGGTCCCGTCGATTCCTATGACTGGGGAAGATCTCATGGAAAATTTGGCTTTTGACGACAGGGAACATATTTTCGTAGCTGGACTCACATTCTGGCCCCCAGAGGATGCGCTAAATGCCCTGTACCTAGAGGCAGGCCAAACACCTGTGAAGTTTGGGCTCGCCAAACCCGACCTTTTGGAGATTATCCGGACTGAAGAAGGTGCTTCGTGGCGCGTTGTGGATGCCAAGGCCTCAAAGGCAGTGAAGGTCACTCAAATTTAATCACAAATGGGATTGTCTCTAATGAGAGATACAGACTTCTCACCACGTCCAAATATACTTCTATACTCTATGCCTCCAGCACCTTCTTCCACAGCCTTTTTTCACGCATGTTGGTACAGCGGCGGTCTGGCTTCCACCTGAAGATGGGTTCAATGTGGTCCTGCCATCTTTGGACGACCTGAAGCCTGTTGATATTTCACTGTTGTCGCACCCTCTCAATGGATTCTTGTTTCGTCGGTTACCACAAGCTCTGGAACTGCCTAAAAGTGCCGTTCCTTGGCATTTCAACCCAACTTGTCAGGGTTGTCCATATACATCCATATGCAAAGAGCGCTCTATTGAGAACGGAGAGCTTGGAAGCATGAGCAACATTTCCTTCGGTCAAGCCAAAGTGTTACGCAGCCTATTGTCCATGTGGCGTAGCCATGGAGAATATGCAACAGGAGAAAGTGTCACTGATATCGAAGACCTCTCAAGGCTGTTTAAGAGGGGAGATCGTGTTCAGAGTTTAACGGACTCTAATCCTATCACGATGCGGAAGGCAAAGCGGATATTAGCTTTACCAGCGAGAGTCAGAGGTAGCACCTCACTTCGCAGTCCCGTTGTCGAAGCCGCCCGAAGTCGCTCCATCCAAGTAAGCGCGAGATTGTCGGCTAATGAAGAAATATCTCATCCGTGGCTATAGGTGATACCAAAGCGCAATTACAGCTGTCCACGGACAGAGGACATTGCTGTTGTCCTCTCTTTGGTTCAGGATCCTGGCGCGCCAACCATTAGTATTGTCACATTCACCATCTCCAATTTCTATACCCTCTCAACTCTCAGCCTCCCTCAACACCTTCACGGTACTGGGCATGAGCTCGTCCGTACCCTTGCCGACCTTATCAGAAACATACAATCCGAAACCAGTCGTAGTGCAACCCCCATTTACACCCAGTTCTACGTCTTTTCATCGGGAGAACGCGCAGCGCTACACACGCACCTTATCAGCACCGCCTTGGATGGAACGGAAAACATTGACGACGTCCGTAGCTGCATTGGGGCACTTGCCCAAGGTGCTTCTCTTCTGCAGACCACCTTCCAGCCAATGCTTCTGTCTGGCGTTCTGTTGGAATTCGTTGCCAATCGACAGCAACGAAAGCCGGAGTTAGTCGCTTGTTTGGAGCGCATGAATCTTCCCACAGACGGGACCACTGAGGTTCTACGACAAAGGATACTTGATGAGTTGCGGAAATACAAGAACAACAGCGAATCAAGTTTAGACGGGGAAGAACGGACACGCGAGTTTGCGCAACTTCCCCGCATTGTGGTCCTTAAGGCAGAACTGGAGAGGTCTTTAGCCTTACCTATTCCGGGATTCTGGGATCTTCCCGACTGTGCCTCGATCCTCGTCCCTTATCCTCACTTGAAAACATGCTGTAGCGACGAAGAACTGTACAGAAAATTCAAGGAGGATGAACCCTTACAGGCCGCTTTAGAGCAACGAAACCGGGTTATATACAATGTCTTGGAAGCCTTTAGGAGACGTGCACGAACAAAAGAAGCTAGCCTTCTTGTGAATGATGCAAAACCCATATCCTCGCATTTCATGGACCTGTGCCGGAATGAGAAGCTCAGAAAGCTGTTTTACATGCAACAGGTATGTTCCGACATTCTCTCGAGGATTAAATCTAATTGCCCCGCATGTAGTTCGAGGTGCTAGCCAGGTTGACAGAACTATGGAAAGCCAGGATTGAAGGCTGCCCCGATGCACCTATTTTGCGGTACCAAAGGATTCGACAGGGCTCGAAGGGAAGCCTGGAGCACGTCTTCCAGCTCATGTCTGGGGTTCTCGACATCGCCAACGGTGACAGGGAAAGGTCATTCTTTGACTACATTCTCGTCGAAGACGATAAGAATGACTCCAGGCACTCCGGCGAGTTGCCCATCGAGGCCCTCTTTGATGATCTCCCACTCGCGGGAATGATGTTCCCGCTCAACAAGTATACGAAAGGAAGATGGTACTCCCAACATCCAGATGTTCAAAAATCTCTCTTCGTTGCCGATGTACGCGACATGTTCTTGGATGGAGGAAACACGTATGTTGCCATCAATACATCGGGCGAACCGGAAATCATGTTCGTTCCAGATCAACATTACCGACTTTCGCCTCGTTTGGTTGATTTCAACACGCCGAAAATCCTCAGCACGCTATTCGAACTTGATCTGCGTTCTGAAGCCGAGGAGCCAGTGCCATTTTTGCAGTTGGTCTTGGATCCCAATTTGTTCAGACAGGAAAATCGAAACTCTCAATCGGAAGAATCGCTGAAAAGGATTCGGAGGCAGGGTGTGAAGGCACAGTCTCTCTTTCAACAATTGAAGGATCTGGACGTGGAAAGTGCTGGCCCTTTAATCCTAAAGGCCTCCCAACATCGAGCCGCCTTACACGTATTGATGAACCGGCTTTCTGTTATTTGGGGACCACCAGGTATGTCGTTTATCCAACACGACACAAAACGCTCAACTCCATATTAGGCACCGGGAAGACGCACACAATTGCTCTGTCATTGCTCCGGCTGTTCAACGTCCAACACAATCTTGGTGATCATGGTTCCAAGGTTGTCTTCATTACTGCCATGACACACGCGGCTATTGAGGCAATCTTGTCGAAGCTGGCTTACCTCATGAATTGCTATCGTTCCATCGACTCTTATCCTCTGCAATGGCTTGATAGAGTCAAGATCGAGCATGTCCTCAGAGGGAACGAGCAACCACATCCTAGGACTTTGATGAAATCCTCTGGGCTATTGGTGTATGCCGGAACTGTTTATCAGGTTCGTTGCCTTTCTTAAGCTGATTCGCCAGCTACTCATACGCACACTCTCCAGTTGTATAACTTTTGCAAGAAACAGTCCGTCGAAGTTGACGTTCTGATGATCGATGAAGCTGGCCAGCTTGCTCTTAGTGCAGCTTCCTTGGTGTTGCGTGCACTGAGTCCGACGGGTAAAGTCATCATTGCCGGTGATCAAGAACAGCTATCTCCTATTCTCGCGGCGCAGTATCCACAGCTCAAGACGGGCCCTCTATTCGGCTCGATTCTGGATTGCTTGGTACACTTCTCCGAGCGTATCCGGAGAGGATCCAGCGGTGGCATACCTTATTCAGCCGCTCAGAGCGTCAGCGCGGATGATTCATTCGATGAAATACCTTCAACTCAAGGATCTGTGGTTCAGCTGACAGAAAACTTCAGGTAAGCATAATTAGTACTCAGTTGTCGAAGGAAGCTCATTGAGGTTACCTCCAGGCTCAACCCAGATTTGGGAGAATTCATAGGGACAATATACTCCAGAAGATTTGTTCCACAAAAGGAGCAAACTAGAGAGCTTGCGGACGCGTTCAAATACATCACAAACATTCCGAGATTGGGCGGACTCGTTAGCAGTATCGCCAATCAAGTTGAAGAGTTCTTGCTTGCCTTATCGAAGGTCATGCTTAAATCGAAGCAACCTTCAAATGGTTTTCTTGCAAAACCAAGGAATGCATACAAGTCGAAGAAGGCAGACAATGACACAGAATTTCATCCGATATCTTTAACGTTACTGCGACTCGGTGTTCATGCAAGGCCTGGCGAGGAAGTCAGCTATGAGATGCACGTCAAAGCCGAAGCTGCATTGACTGTTTCACTCGTTTGCGCTCTCCAGCAATGCGCACCGGATGATGACATCTTTGTTGCAACCCCTCACCGAGTACAGCGACATGCGGTGAGGGTGGGGCTACAAAGGATACAGGAAAACGAGTCTCTGAACAAAGCATTTCAAAACCTTACTCTGGGAAACGGACGCAAACCAAAGGTAATCGTGGACACTGTTGAACGGTTGCAAGGCAAGTCGCTCAAAAAAGTGCCCACAAATCATTCTAACGTGCATGTAGGTTCAGAGGCATCGTTTGTAATTTGTCTCTTCTCCCTTTCATCGTCGGAGCCGGCCGATCTCAAGTTTCTATTGGAACGGCGGCGATTAAACGTGGCCATCAGCAGGGCGAAAAAACTTTGTATATTGATCTCATCATCCGAGGTCCTGAGACCGTCGGTGGTAACCCTGGCTGACGATAGTAGTGCCAAAGGTTATGCGTTTTTAAAGGCATACGAGGACAGAGCATGGTCTGCAGATATAAAAGTGAATATGGAACATTTGTAGGATAACTATAGCATGTTGTACATGACAATGTAGCAGTGAAAAAATTAGGGTACAAGTCTGTTTGTTTGAATTTACAAACCTTCATCGACGCGACTTTGAATGTTACGACAACCATCTCAGCCTCGACTTCATTTCTATTATCTTACCTGAACAAGTGCCATAGAAGCCGGCTTTGTACTCAATCCTCAATTCTAATCCTATTTTTCTCTAACGATTACCTTTGTTGCTCAGTAATTTCCCCGCCATGTCCTCGTCTCTCTCCGAACGGCAGCAAGATGATTTGTGCGTCCCATTTACGATAACCTACAGCGCATACCCTTTTCTTACCTCAATCTCAGACATAAAGCAATCCTCGACTATCTGCATTCGGGTGGGTACACAAAGACATTTGAACAATTCAAGGAGGAGGTCCCGAAATTTGTACGATGATTCAACAATCTCCTATCCAACACTTTGCGATATTGATCATCTAGGCCGACTTTTCACCCGAAGCAAACCAAAAAGCGAGTGGATTATTGGTAAAGAAATGGACGAGTGTGATACGAATGCAGAAGAAGGTGCGTCGTTTGAACATCTTTTCTTGTCTCACGATTGATGGAGGATTTTCAATGTTCATGTCCAAACGTAGATCATGGACTTAGAAACGCGATTAACCCAAGCTTTAGAAGAAAACTCGCACATGTCCCATTTACCCAATGGGTCATCTTCAGGAGGAGGAAAGAGCAACGATGATTGGATACCCACGGCAGGACCGAAACACACCCTTACTGGCCATCGAGAGGCCGTCAACACCGTTGCTTTCCACCCACTTTATTCTGTCGTCGCATCCGCAAGCGACGATTGCACCGTCAAGGTATGGGACTGGGAGACTGGGGAGCTGGAGCGCACCCTGAAAGCCCACACGAAGCGAGTATCGGACTGTCAGTTTAATTCAAAGGGAACCATGTTGGGTACGTGGAGATACCTTGGCTACCCGAAAAGACAACTCTGATCGGTTAATTGCAGTTACCTGTGGATATGATCTTTTCATCAAGCTCTGGAATGTCGAGAATGAATACCAAAACTCTGCAACATTGCGTGGTCACGAGCATTCCATTTCATCGGCTCGATTCCTGCCTGGAGATGACAAGATTGTCAGCTCAAGTCGAGATCAAACGCTTAGGATATGGGATCTCGCATCCACACACTGCATCAAGGTTCTGACCCCTCATGAAGCCTGGATTCGGTGTGCCGTTCCCAGCGCAGATGGTCGTTATGCCATCACTTGTGCCTCAGACCATGTAAGCTGACCTCTTCCAAAGTGCACCTTCACACTAGTTGACCTACACCTCGCTGTAGACTGCAAAGATAGTAGACGTGAACTCTGGCGAAGTGAAGGCCGAGTTCCGAGGACACGAGAATGTTGTCGAGGTGGCTGAAATTTGCCCACCCCACGCCGTTGCGAACGTCAGAGAGCTCATCACACTCAAGGTAGGCCTATCCTCGATGGCTTCGATCGTTTGCTTATCCTGTTTTCTACCCAGTCACCAGAAAACGTTCCTGCTGTCACCAATGCCTCGATAGTTTTCGCTGTCACCGGATCGCGAGACATGACGATCAAAATCTGGGACGCTATTCGTGGACAATGTCTGCATACTCTTGTAAGCTACATTCCCAGTATTATAACAAATCCTCGGGACTCAACGTGTCGCTCAAGGTCGGGCACGACAGTTGGATCCGTGCCCTTGTGTTCCATCCAAACGGCCAATACCTCCTTTCAGCATCGGATGATCACACATTCCGAGTCTGGGACCTGAAGACGGGCAGGTGCATACGCAAGGTCGAAGCACACGACCAATTTGTCAACTCAATGTCTTGGGGAAGGCAGAAAGTCGGTGCACAGACGGACTCAGAAGCGAGGCCGGTGAACGTTATTGCGACTTCTGGGAATGACCAGGTGCGTTGACTAGCTTGTTGACCCTGGGACGATCTAACGCTCCTCTTGCTCTTGTAGACGATCAAGATATGGGTACCTCAACGATGAGATGGGACGATTTTCCGGGTAACGAACGTTTGCTTTACATATTTTCGCCAGGTCACATATGTGATGTATTATTATTATGGAGTTTTTAATCACCTACTACATTCATTACTAAACGCTATTGTGACCGGTAGCCTTCGTTTTGTTTGAGGCATATGGAATACATTGATTTGTTCACCTATTGATACAAGTTGGCTGCTGTTTAATCTTCCTCTTCCTCTCGTTGCTTTTGCTTCAGAGCCCAACCTCGCCAAGGTTCTGACGGAGCAGATGAAGGAAGAGATACTCCCCAAGTGATGGCGTAGTGATCCAAAACGAGGTCCAGCTCCTCTACTTCGTCTAGAAACTCGAGTCTCGATATTCTATTGCGAGCGTTTATTCAGTTTGTCACCGTTATCGATCAATGAAGACTGACCTTTCTAGCTCGCTCAAGTCTATGTATTGTTTTCTGATGTCCTTCAGCGTGAGTGCCTGGGCCTTAGTATACCCTAAACTAAGGAATCGATTCGGAAGATTGGCCAGAGTTTTATACGGTCCTGCACCAGGAAGTGTGACATTGCGAGCCTTGGGGTCTGATAAGAGGTAGAAATGGCAATCATGGCAGGAAACATACCTTCAGATTGCTCACCATCACCTTCCCAAAGGAATCCTCCAAACCGAACATTTCGTATACTATTGCACCGAGTGCGGCAGACGTGTAGTCGGAGAACCATCGTAATAGCGTGTTTGAAGCCTCGGGCGACATGTAGCATAGTACACATTCGAAGAGCAGCAATGTAGGCAGGGATGGGTCTAGTAGTGGTTTGCCATTATCGGTTGGTTCTCCTAAAGGCTTCAGAGAGGTCGATGGCGGATCGCGAAGATCTGCAGGTATCAAATGGTAGACTGGGGAATGAAGCGCCGTTCCTCCCTGAGCTACAAACAGATACATTAGACTCTGCATTTCGGAGATGGTTCAGTATAAAGCACACCCAATTTCACGTCATTGCCCAGAATTGCACCAAGTTCCTTGCTCTTTCGAATAGCCATGGCCTTCTTCATTGTATTCTCCGCAAAATCAAGTTCAATATACGCCGCTAATATATCTTTATATGGGCCTGTCTGCCTACGACATTCCATGAGCGAACCAATAAACCACGACAATGATGACGAGGATACAACACTCACAGCCAAACGCCAAAACCGTGTGTCACTTCCAGCACCTAAACTGACAATCTGACATTTCTTTCCTATATCCAGCCATTGTTGAACGAGATCGTCAATTGCGACAGTTCTGACAAAGGTGCCAATATTGATAAGAGGTGGTCGAGGAGGCTGGAGATGTGCGCGTGGAACGAGTGCTCTGATGAATGGATCTGTAAGATACTGCTTCTGGACAGCTGAAAGTCGAGCTAGTGCAGCATCTGTGTCTGTTAGGCGAATAGAGGCATCCGCGTCTGCAGGTTTCTGGGAAAGCATTGGGAAGAGATGGTGGATGGCAGTCAAGAATGAAGTCACTATCTTTCTAGGAGCGTCGTAACGTGACACCGCGGCGCCTCTCTAAAAACCACGATCTGCAGCTGGGTATAGTGTCTCTTTTCGCACCTTGTACAAGGCTGACCTTTTTATATATCATCAAAATATAGTCGCCAATGTCAGGTTCCAATTCACAGACATTGCATAGTCGCTTGAACGCCATACAACAAATGTTCCGAAATACGGTTTCGTGCTCCGATCAAGCTAGGGATTTTTGAAAGGTGCATTGCTAGCCCCAGTCCGTAGGATGCCACCAGAGATGTTGGTCAATATCTTCTTTCATTGTTTCACGGAAAGTGATTGGGACGATGAAAAACCAGTTACCCATCTGCCTCTCATATCCTCAGTATGTCAGCAATGGAAGGAAGTTGCTCTGTCGGCACCGATGTTGTGGGCCAACATCACTATCCTTCTTAGCGACTGGGACAAAGACCAGCAGGAGCTGGAGGATGGTGTTCGGCTTTATTCAGAGCGGTCGAAAACGTTGCCTCTGTCAATCACCTAGACCGAATCATTACTCCTTTTCTCCTTCGTCGTCTGAGGATCGACCTCGGAGCAGCGAGTGTTGTGTGGTCCCTAATCTCAGAAACCTCTGCCTCACTGGGATGTGCTTTGAAGACGATACGGAGTACCAAGATCTTGTAGAGGCATTGGTATTCAGGTGGATCCCAGACTCTGTGTATGTCTCGGACTTGGGCATCGAATGCCTTAAGTTGATTCATCTCCAATTCACAATTGCTAAAGGAGACGAGAAGAAGATCGAAGGAGCTTCAGTGGATGATTAAAGTTGGCGCCCGTGTTGGTATCGTCAACTGGGTGGAACAATTCAGAATGGAGGGAGTTTTTTTTTCTGAGTTGGTCCTGTATCGGTCCTGTAGATACTGTAACTCAAGGCGAGAAACACAGCTTTTGTACAATGCCATAAGTAGCGAAGTCCAGACTCCAGAGCTCAAAATTCACGGATCTCGGCAACTGATCTTTGTTCTCGTCTACCATGAACTGGAATACAGCAGAACCAATTACTGGGTTTCTACACGTACCCAGGAGCCTTCTCCCTCGCAATAAAGATTAACACATAGACTGACAGCTGTAGTTCGCTTTTACGCTCAAATCCCTTGGCCGATCGGAATAGCCGGAAACGAACTCTGACACCGACCTCAATCATGCCCGCATACCAGGATTTCATAGCACCCAACGAAGCGTACGCAAAGGAACGACATCGACCAAATTTGCCCACTCCTCCATCCAAGAAACTACTTATTGGTGGGTCTCGATCAAATCTAGTTTTTCTCGAAGGCCACACTGATTCGCTGTATCAGTAACTTGTATGGACTCTCGTATTGAGTAAGTGAGATCGGCTACGGTGTGATTATTTACTCTAATGAATATTCATAGCAATTTCGAGTCACTTGGACTTCAATTAGGTGAAGCTCACATCGTCAGGAATGCTGGAGGCTGCGCGTGAGTTCCCAGCATCTTGATGTGTAAAGGAGGCTCACTTTAGAGGCTTTGCAGTAAAGATGCTTTGAGAAGCATCGTCATATCCCAACGCCTTCTTGGAACACGAGAAATTGCCCTCTTCCACCATACAGGCTGTGGTTTACTCACATTCACTACACCCCAGTTGCGCGACAAAATCAAGGCCGAACTTCCTCAAGACGATCCAAATGCTGTCAAAGCACTCAACGAGATCGAGTTTATGGAGTTTAACGACCTCGAAGCAAGTGTGAGAGACGACGTCAAGTTCTTACGGGAACATCCGCTGGTGCTGAAGGAGACCGCGATTACGGGATGGATTTTTCGTGTTGAGGATGGCAAGGTGCGTGTATTTTGCCTTATTCTTATCTCGATCTCTGACAGGAACCGTCACCGCAGATTGTTCAGGTACTTTGAATGTGAATGTTAGAAGATTTCAAGAACGTGTATCATGAAGACGTTTATCAATAAAGGGAAACCTGGTTTAGTACCATTCAAGTCTGGATCCTTCGTGAACATCGCGTGTTCTTGACAGATATTTAAATCTCAGTCCGCTATCCCACGTATTCCCGAGGGACCCATCTTAGCCAAGTACTCTCCGATGATGTAGCTCATTGGGTAGTAGGTGTGCCTGACTCCCACACAGTTTCCTTGGTCCCTACGACATTCTCGACGCCAACAGTTTGTTCAACATGCAAGCTACTTGGCATTGAATTTCGCCTCGCTTTCAAAGGAGTTCAGTGCCAACGATTGCAAGAATGACAATCTGTAGCCGAAACCGCCATGAAGACCATAGGCAGTGTACTAGGTGACGCGCTCCTATTGTTAAATAATGTCGTGTTCATGTCTTTTAACCCAAAGCAGAACTATCGCAGCACAAAGTTTATACATAGGCTGCTGTAACTTTCGCCTTGGGAAATTTCGGGGTCTAATTGACAATGTTACGGGGCGCGGCAGATTGAACAACAAACTAACGCCGAGAATGGTAGGTGGTATTCTAAATATGGCAATCCTATCTCGAAAAGGCAGTTGTTGACTTACTTAACACGTCCAGGAGCACAGCGCAAAGTACATTGACTACCAAAAAGGGCATTTGCACGCGTCCGACCTGGTTTTCTCAGATCTCTAGGATACCGTGTCCTTTTACAGTGAATCCCTTGTTCGAACAATGTATAAACGAAAGTGAGCAAAAACCTTGTCGAGTAAACCCCTACCCTTCTTCCTTTGTTCACCACAGTCGTTAGCCGACTCCTTCATTCCTTTGTCAAACATGCAACTCAAATTTCTCTTCGCCCTCGCCCTTGCTTGTGGTAAGTGTTTCACGCGGCTGTTAATTTGCGAGTTCTGATCAGTCGGCAGCTACCTCTTTTGTAGCAGCGGCACCTGTACCCATTAATCCCGCGTCCATTAATTCCCCTTTGGATGTTGCGGCTAGAGATGTATGTCCTATGCATTAGTTTTGTGCTACTACATACTGACTTCGCTTCCTCAAGTCTGAGCCCGATGTCGTCGTCGAGGCACGCAGGCCGTCGCCCGACCCAGATCCTTCTCCGGATCCATTCTGTAGATGGGGCTGCTTCTGACCCATATGTGTCTGTACTGTCCCATGCTGAGATACCCCTACGTGAGTCTTGGTCCTCTACAAATTGCGCCCCTTGGTAGCTAACATGTTTTCCAGTATACAAGCGGATCTATGCATCTAATGGACAATGTTTAATATGGAAGTTTGCAATGGTCTAATGCAAAGACTTTCAAGCCCAGAATTTAACAACTCTTATGCGACCAATCTACCATGCATGAATGCCTTGCGTTTCTGCCTATCACCTGTATTGGGCGTGTCAGTGCACTGTGCTGGTCACTCAAACACATCTCCGCACTCCTCCTATCCATCCTCTTCGTCTGACTTTTGTTCGGTTTTCACTTGGGATATTCATCTGGATTCCTTCTCTTTCACTTGGACTACACTGGATCTAAGACATGTCTAGAATGTATCGCTAGCTCATATATTATTTGACACATTCAAATCATTGGTATCGTGAAGTATCGTGAAATCACAAGTAAGGTTTTCCGGTACTACAGTACACATTAGGTATGAGGTATGATGCCAGAGTCTATATAAGTAAGTCTAGATCTATACTTTCGTGGACGAGACGAGGTCGATAAGAAACCACCGAATTCATTCCGCTACCATCTGTTTCTTCACCGAGGTCCAAAAGTCCGAGGCTTCCCCCAACTTCGGTCGACGTATCCCATCCCATTCCGCATTCCATTCTTTGTATTCATCCTTCCTGAGGACGAGGCGGCGATCCGCCATAGCCAGGGACTCCACCATACTCCAAATAGTACTTTGCGTGACATCCGTGCCCGGTGCTGTCCATGGTAAGGGAAAGATGGAAACAGCTAGCACCTTCAGGTCGGGCCGGCTTCTGAGGATGGCTTCGAGATCGTCAACGAACACCTGATCGTTCTGTTCATTGGAATTGATACGACGCGACAATTGGAGGTGTGTAAGACGAGGAAGGGGTCCGAACGAGGACAGCATCGCACACGGGGAAACAAAGCCATCTCCGGGCTCTGAGACGCGGAGATGGGTTAGAGTCGCGCTACATGTTGGATACTGCTTAAAGCCGGAGATGGGGTGGCTGAGTAATCCTTCATGTGAGTGAACGACGAGGTCGGACAGTGTGTCACTACTGACAGCACGAACTAATGACAATGCTGTGTCGAGTTCGTATTCGGAAGGTAGAGATAAGGAGCGCAGACCCCTGCATGCGGGGATGATATCCAGCACACGACGGAATTGGAGGCTGCTTGGTGCCGGGGGATACGTCAAGACAATACTCTTGACATGAGTAGCGAGGAATGTGGAGGACTTGGAAAGGGTGGTTCGATGGAAGAGGTTGATCGTGTCCTTCGTATCAAGGACGACTGTGCGGTAAAGGATAATATCGAGGAAGTTATTGATGGTTTTGCAGACGGCCGCAATGTTACTGGGTTTATTGGTCTTCAAGGACAGCTCGATGATCTCGAATACGAGCTCCGCTGGCAGATTGAGAAGAGGCGGCGGCGCTCTGGGTGTCACCAACGACAAAGATAGTCTCCTGGGACGCGAGTGCGGCGCGTGAGTAATAGTCATGATCGTCGACATGGTCATGATGAGAGGGGGTGGTGAAGTTGGAAGAAATCTAGAAGTCTAAGGTTAAATAAACGGGAGAATGTGGGCGTAGGTGAAAGAGAAAGATAAAGAAAAAAAATGAGCAAACTGATAGATGTAGACCGAAAAGGAATGGGCGCATGTTTACTCCGTCGGCCGTCCCCATTTCCGAAATGCTTATATAAGCAAATCTCCTGTCTCCTGGCCGACTCCTGGCGAAGAAAAATGAAATTCCTCCCTTATCTACTCCCCAGACTCCCTAATGACCAGTCTCAAATTCATTAAGCTCGGGCGAGACCGGTAGAGAATTGCCTCCGCCGATGTCGAGTCAGAAACATAGAGCAGCACGGATGGAAACGGCCTGAGGACAGTTTTGTGGCCGAATTCCACCCGAGTCCAGACAGAGCGTCCGGGGTATCACTACGCCCCACACGTTGCGGGGTTACGCAATTCATTGCCGCGAGCATTTGAGGGTTTTTGAAAAGAATCATGTTTCTTCAAACGTAAATCGATGCGGCATCAACATCAGTTACTGTTACACGGATATGACGAGCCTGGACACTGCAGTCAGACGTGTGTGGGTTGAAGAAAAGACCGTACTTGCATATGGCATACTACACCAGCTACTAGCAACTGGTTCAAACCCTCTTCCATACTTGTTTGCCTTTTACCCAGGTACTTTGCACCTTACCTTCCAGATTGAGCACGACAAGGTCAGCATCAGCTCCGGGCCGGAGAGTTCCTTTCTTGTTCTCAATGCCGAGACATCTAAGAGGACATGAGCAAGAAAGTAAAGCACGTAGAATTATCGAACATACTTCGCGGGATTGAATGTGGCGCATTTTAGAGCTTGTCCTATCGATGCGCCAGTGAAACGGCTAAAGTTGCGAACGCACTTGTCGAGGGTCACGACACTAGTCGCCATTTATAAACGTGAGTGAAAGATTCCTCGCACAGAAAAGCTCCATACCTGCCCGCAAGGGTATTCGTTCCCTCAAGATAAAGCTTATCACCCTCTTTGACGAAACGCTTGCCATCGCGCCATTCATGGACGCCATCCCGGAGATTTGGATCTAGAATCTTCATGGCTGGGCTCGAAGGGTCAGCCATGTTCCAGGTTCGGGACAAGACGCAATTATTCACCATCTGTAATCAAAATGCAACCTTCCGGAAAGGCCGAGTACGCAAGCTAACGTGAGACAGAGTATGAGCCATGCGACCTTTTACATTCCGCAAAATAACTGACCCGAACGGAGTTAGGGTGCGAATGAATTCCATCGACAATCAGCTCGTAGAACGGCCTCTCGAAGTCTTCTTTAGGGAGATTCGAGGCAGAGTCCAGTTGCAAGCTCGGTATGGTCTCGCTACGACTCAACGCCGCTATCCTATTCCTGGCTGCAGCTAAGACGGGGCTTTGAGGTGGAGTCTCGATCTCGTCAAAGGCTTCCGAAGCCGTGATTGGTGGCGATTTCGGCGCGTTTGCCCAAGCCCGGCTCGAAGACCTGCTCAGAGACTTTGGAGATCCCGGGCTGGGTCTGTGGAACAACGTGTTCACGGTGATAGGCGTAAAGGGCGAAGCTAGGTGAGGAGAAGATCCTAATAATCCGATGATAGAAGGATCTCTGTGGTGGAGCTGAGGCATGGCATTGAAAAGGTGAGTTATCAGACAAGCCCCATGCTTCACGGCTGCGGTCGCGATTTCCGAAGTAGCAATGCTAAAATCAACATATCTTTAGCCAACAAGGATGGCAACATAGAAGACATAGAAGAAGTAATGACCTATGACCGATCGAGAATGCGATTCCCCTCTTCGTAAGTGGTTCTATTGCGGCCATGACACCCTTGACTTCTGGAGCAGCAGTGATGATGCGTACTCCGACATTGTCGCCCATCAACCAATCTTCATCCTCGACCAAATTCTCTGGTCCGTAAAGCTCTTCGAACGATTTGAGTCCTTCGGGAGCGGACATCAAGAACGAGGGAGTGTGAGCTCCCCGCTTGGCCATGTCAATAAAGGGTCCTTCAGCATGCCAACCCAAAAGTGATGCAGAGTTTTCTGCGTATAGCGGTTTCAGCAGTTCCAGTAGCTTTGGGTATAGGGACTTTTCTTGAGTCTAAAGTAGGTCATCATTGAAGCTCCTTGACATCGAGCTGGAAACAGTACTAACAACGATAGTCGGTACCAGACTATAGATCGGGTTAGAGAGGACAAAAATGAAGCCTACTCAACACTCACGATGTCACCCCAGTCTCTACGATCTTGCTAGCGACACGTCGAAGCCCGTCCTTATACGCACCCTCATCGCCATCGAAAACTGAGAAGTCAAAGCCATAGGCTCCGTTGATTTGAATGTCAATGAGACCGGGACTAGTAATTAGTCAATAGCGAGTAACACATAATAAGACGAAGGGAAAGTCTTTTCGCAGTTGATGCTACAAGGAAGCCCGCTTGCCTAAGGATGTTTCCACCGAGATCGATAACGATGTCTGGTCGCTGCTTCCTAAGGAAGAATGTTTTCTATGCAAAGTCATCGGGTTTAGTAATTCAAGGAAGGAGATTATGACTACAACCCATACCTGAGCATCCAAGATAACACCACGTCGCTCGTCGATCCACAGGTCCTTCTCAATCAATGTACCATCCTCTTGAGGCAATAGGCAGTTAGTGAAGCACACAAGACCGTTTTGAGACGACATTTCTGAAGGTCAGAGCGAGGTGATGAGAGTTCAGGGTCAAGAAACGTTGGAAATTGGCTGGTCGTTGTTCGAGAAGATTGGAGATCATGGCGCTGCACGTTCGTTTTTTGCGTTTGATTGGAAAAGCATGGGTCTGTAAAGTCTGGATCTGATAGAAGCTAAAGTCTATTGAGTGCAAGGCCGTTTTCAGCCATATGTGCGGGCGAGAAGAGGAAAGGGAAAGAGAGCCGCATGGAGGACGGGTGGACCATTGTGCTCCGGATCAAAGACCCGGTGTTGCCTTGTCGCACTTCCACTTTCATTTAAGTTACTTCACTCGCAATGGGTATGACTTTCAGTGAACCATGTTACATTCGCAATCACCAATCTACAAATACAAAAACTAGACAAAAGTTACAATTTCTCTGTTCAGACAATTCTTTTCGTATAGACAAGCTCACTCCCATCTCCTTTTGCACGTTGAGGTGCTGGCTGGGTTATGCGACTAGGATCATATTTTCCTAGCTGAATCGCCGTCGGAATGGTATGATGCTGGGCATCGTGTTCGTGAGTTGGTGGTGGTATAACTCTTGAAGGCTCCGAAGAGGGTTTATGTTGATACCCACCTCCGTTCCGCGACACCTCGCTCATTACAGACTCGTCTGGAAACCAATCAATACTTCACAAGGATCGTACGAGAGCGATGGCGTACATTGGTGAATATCGCCTTTTACGCGCTTCTTCTGATCATTAGTTTGAAGCATGTAATAGAAACCTGCGAATCCAGAAAAGAGCACGCCCATCGATACCAAGGCATTCCTAAATCTGTCCAGGAGTTAGAACGGAACGACTCAAATGAGTATGGAAACCTGCGTTTTGGGTGTCATTTGCGTTCCGCCAACGCCAGGAGTGAATTGAGCACGAGAGAAAGATGACCTGACAATCATTGCTGTAGAGTTTGGCTGAGAATAGTTTGAGGAGGTAAAGCGGTAACGGTCGAAGCAGGAGACTCTTGGTTTATATAGAACCTATATGAGACATCTGGAGTCAGATGACGAGCAACCCACGGCCGTCGATGTAAGACTAGCTTCGCAAAATCGGCAATGACGTTCAAACTCTTTTCGCCTAATCGAATACATTTGCTCGATCGCGATTATTAACGGAAATCTATTGATCAAAGCCGTGGAACTCTATGATATCAGAGACTGCGCGCTTTGGCTGGTGACCGTGATACTGTGCGACTTTTTCGAGATCTGGATAGCCCACAGCCATGCCTACAGCCACAATTTCGTGGGCGGCAATCGGGAGATATCTTCTAAGGACTTGGTGATATTTCGAAATGCTTTCCTGATATTGGGGGTTAGGAATCGTTCAAGGGGTGCATTAGAGGAGGCAACTGACTTGACAGACGCTCGCAAGTCCCCGAGTTCGGGAAGCCAAAATCATGTTCTGAATGAAGCATCCCACATCCAGCCACGACCCTAGAGTATGGAGAGTCAGAAGAGAGTAAGGGTGACTGGAAGGTGGTACCTTGTGTCAAGTCTTGATGAATTGTAAACACAAAGGCCACAGGCGCGCCATAAAAGTCGCTGAATACTGAGTTAGAACAGTTTGGGGGAGCGCTAAACACGATCAACTCACTAATTCCTGTTGGAGGACTCGGCCCTAGCGCTGTAATCGGATCTATCAATGTTGAGGGCTGTATAGTGGACTTTGCCAAATTCCTGTCGTCGAGTCGCGTATTGATCGGGGGTGTGACCTTCCGGATAATAGTGATACTGGCTAACATAGTCGGTGGGATTCTGAATGTGTGCTTCTAGCATAGCTTTGCAGATGGTATCTTTGACGTCCCCGGAGATGCAGTAAACCTTTTCCCAAGGTCTACATCAGGCATCAGCTACAATGGATGGGCAGAGTTGGGGGGAATACGCACTGCATATTATTTCCTGACGGTGCGAATCTAGCAGCGTCTACAATCTCTTCGATGATCTTCTGTGGAACAGGTTTTGGAAGATAGAACCGGCAAGAGAATCGGCTCTTCATGATCGAGTCGATACGCTGTGTGTCGAGTGAGTCATGACTTTCGCAGCCTACTATGCTGTTAGTTTCGTGATTGGTGTGCTGCTGAAAGTTTACCTTCATTGTAGGTTGATACTGAGTATGCCATATTGCACGAGATAGAAACTGGTGATGAGGAGCAGCGAAGCTTGGCTTATAAGAACTCTGGACTGCCGTTCTACCACGACTTAAGACCTCATTCCTAAAGATACGATAGATGATTAATGGCTCTTGCGGCGAAAGCGGAAACTACGAGATGTAAACTGACAAGGGTAGGTTGAAAACGAGAAGCCGATTTAAAGTCGCATAGGTGGTAGAACACAGCTTGGTGAGTTGGAGAGTGCTCATCCGTGTAGTGCAAGAGACCTTCATGTACGAGTAACATTGTTGAGACCTAGGATGAATCAGAACTGGCACCAAACTGTGATGAGAGGGGAAGCTGAAGAGAACACGGTCACGGTCACGAGCAAGAAATTCTTGGAGTAAACTCTCCCACGCTTTCTCTCTTGCAATTCGTCACTGATGTCCTCCGCTTGGCCTTCGGACTTTTCAAACTTTGCGGGTCCAAGACCTGTGCATAATGGGCATTGATATCTCGGGGAATCCAAGGTCGACTTCGGTTTAATTTTGAAGTCTCCGCTCACTGACAGCTCCTTGCAGTTTCTCCGACGGAATCGAGTCTTGTAGAGCCGACATTGGTTCAGTTTTCCAAGCGCTCTCAAAAGGACAGGTGTTCCAAACTTGTTGTCGATCGCATGTCATAGTGGCAAACCTTCCTCACAATGCATCCAACCGAGCGCTTCTGCTGGTACTCTGGCCCAAATGCTTCCTGTCTCCGAAGTACCCGTCTCGGAATTCATAGCTAATTGTCAACCTTGAGTCTTGAGTTTTAGACTTTCGAACCTCTCGAACGGCATGCAGCCACCCAGCTTCAATGCCTCGCAGTTCGAACATTACTATCAGTAATAACGACCGAAGATGCCTTGATTACGCGCAACGGAGTATCCGATTACCCTCGACGCCTGAAAACTACTATCCAACTCTTGAAGTAATTTTCATTCGTATAAAGTGTGAATGGGACGTCGCTAAACTACTCCTAGGCTTGATTGATTGGCACCACACTTGGACGCTCTAGGTCTAATTGTCCGATGCTTCTGGATCCAGGGCGCACCACATTCCATTACTATACAGGTCTGGAAGAAAGCATGTATAATCAAGAATCAAGAAGAGGCAATCACAGCACGTTCCTGCAAGGCATCGAATTCAGCCCTTCTACCTGCCTCGGTCAAAGATGTATCCGTTTATGGCCATGCTCGATGTCATGCAAAATTTCCTCGGTATTCCAAACTTCATCCTCAACAACTCGACGTAATTGCACCCAGCTCCCATTCATTTATCAACAAACATGCTATTTGAAAGTCCTGGTAAGCATTTGGCTCGCTCGACTCCGCTGAACGACTTCTGAACCATTCGTTACGCCGCTAGATGCCATACTTGCGCCTTGCATGTTGTTTGATACCATCTCGTCACCCAAAATATCCGTGAATTATCTGCTCATCACAAAGATGCCATGGTCAATCTTCCCTTAATCGTAAGATTCAAACCAAACCAGTCCTCCCGAGCTGATTAAACCTGTCCCTCTAGTGATTCTTTTTCCGAATTACCTTTTTTCTCAGAGGCTACCGGATTACCTTCAACCTCGTGAATTTAAAGTCATTATACCGGTGGCCGACGAGAAGAAACCAAAGGCAAATATAATGAGCCTACGGCTAGCAATTAACCGTACTCTTCTCGTGTTCGGGTAGAGTACTTACCTACCTTACGAGACTTGGTAGTCAAAACTCTTCAAGCAATCATCAAGATTCGGGATCATATCTATGGCTGTAGAGAAAACATCTGATTCAACGACTGCGCCTCAAGCCACAGACTCTCGGGTTTCGGGATAGCACGGTCTCGCAGAGAAAGATATAAAAAAAAACAGGTGACCTTCCGCAACGCATTACTCTATCCAACATAACCATCCTGATCGTCATCTTTCTCTTCCCAGGCTGAGGGTATCTTTCTCCCAAGAAAAAAAACTATGTAATAAATACCATAACACTGTTGCGGCATTCAAGTGGGTAGGGGCTTGGTAGGGGTCATCGGCGGGATACCAAGTCTACAATCAAGGTTCGCATCCGCATTCAGATTTGTTTGGAATCTAGAATCAAATGTATCCCATACCTTCCCATCCCTACTCGTACAACCCGAATGCGCCCACTCCCAGGCACAACTCCCGAGCAAAGCCCGACGGAGAGTGTAAGCGTTTCACGTTTCACCTCGACTCACGTTCATCTATCCTTGTCGACGTTCTGTTCAGTGTTTCTGTTATGTCTAGCGGTACCGTGTGCGGCAAGCAGGTAAGGTAAGAGATCCTCGAGGCTCACAATGACACTGACGTCCCACCCACGCGTACGATAAGGATTCTCGATCACACGATCCGCCGACAAGAATCCTTTTGACATCCCCACGCACGCGTTACCCCGCAATTACAAGTTTTCTCAACCACATGGTTTTCCTTTGTCAATGTCAAGGCATCAAGAACTTGAAGAAGCGTCAAAAAGGACAATCTATTCTAATCGCTACCCCTGTGATTGATGTCTGTAGCTTTCGTCATTCGATGCTTTTTTAAAAATTTAACAATACCCCTTCCTT
Organism: Paramarasmius palmivorus; assembly: GCA_037176845.1. Taxonomy (NCBI): domain Eukaryota; kingdom Fungi; phylum Basidiomycota; class Agaricomycetes; order Agaricales; family Marasmiaceae; genus Paramarasmius; species Paramarasmius palmivorus. The sequence continues at coordinate 117,981 of JAYKXP010000051.1, read as the reverse complement.
CCTTTAGGAACAAGAATAAGGAGACACACCTAGGCACTCGCACTAGGCACGAACTGACAAACCGCCATCCGCAGGCCCCAACCCACAAACCCATCTGAAACTAAACCGTACCTCTCTCCCTGTATCCCGATCATATATATACGGCGCGACCCTCGAAACGGGCGCAGCTCCCCATAATTGAATGAATGATATCTACGGTCTTTAGCGTTTCACCGATCTACTAAATATATGCCTCTCTCAACAGCTATGGTTGCTTGTGTGGTAAGTATCTATCTTGTTCTGTTCTGTTCTGTTCTGTTCTGCCATCCCATCCATCTGCCAATCTCCAGATGCAACAGTGAACACCTTTCCGCTCTCAGAGTCTGCCTCTCCCATGATCCGTTCGTCCTCGCCGTTGCCCGTTTGTTCCTATCAGTCATTACACAACGAGATTTCAGTCAGGTCACTAAACGCACCGAGCGGCGAGAGGAGTCCAGACGAGATATATGCTAAGTTACATTTCGTTATACCATACCAAGCAAGTAGCAACCCAAACGCCTATAAATATTCATATTCATACTTATTCACAGAACAACACATGGAAGAAACCGATATACATACACATATGAGGAGAACGTTCCACAGGAACACCCACAAATGACTGATGAATTGATGCGACGGTGTTACACATGCTAAGTATATATTTCGATTTCGATGGGAACTGACGGCCACGGCTCAAAAAAAAGAAGAGAGCAGAAAACGATCAACGTAATGAATGAAACTATGTTACTTTTCACCATTGCCAATGCTTTAAAAAAATGCGTGTTGTACTGTACGAGATATGGAGGTATGTATGATGTATGAGAATGTATGGGGGTTGGGGGTGTAGTGAATAATAATAATAATACAGCGATAGCAGGAAAGCGAAAAAGAAGACGAAAGGAAGACGAAGCGAGGCATAAAGAAAAGATTTTCCAAAGGCACGTATCATAATGAGGGTATAATTATACGACAGCGAGGGAGAGAGATCCAATAATTCCGCGTAGACATATCATATCAAAAAAAGCTTTTTGGGGAGCAATCATATCATATCGAAGAAAAAAAACCACCAAGCACAACCACCGCCGCCGCTGCCGCTAACAAACCTGAACTTCCCACTCCCCACCTTCACTAGGCGACCCAGGCATAGTCTTCAACGCAATCCTCACTCGTCTCCTCCCAGAGCCGGACTCATGAGACGACGACGGCGAATAATCAAACCCATAATCAGACCCCGACATTTGGCTATACGAATCAATATCACCTCCACCAACGCCACTAAAGAGTGCCGATGGATGATGATGGTGATGATGATGATGTGATGAGAACGAATAATCGTTCTGCGGCGCTCCAATACCCAAGAACGGATCCTGAGCCGACTCATACGGCGACCCCGAGCCAGAACCCATATCCCAATTATCCAGACCCCCAAGCCCACCAAGACCGGCTGATGAAGGCGGCGTGTGGTTGTGATTATCGGGATTAGAATAGACGGAAGATGAAGAAGAACCGGGCGATGTAGCCCTAGAGGAACCCGAAGCTGCGGCTGATGAAGAAGACGTTGAAGATGAAGAATGGATGCGAACACGGATTTTGCCGTCCTCGGCAGGCACGGTGTCAAAAGAGATATCGAGGCCGTTGAGCTTGGAGTCGTCTGTTGAGAATTCTAGTTTGTGGGAGTGGGGGGAGTCTTTGTGGATATCAGACTCGAATTCTACGAGGGGGTTACCGGCCTGTGACCAGTCGTTGGAAAAGTATGGGTTGAATTCTAATGATGGAGAGGAAGGTACGGGCGCCGAGGCCGGTAAGGAGAAAGTCGCCGGTAAGGCGGATTGGGTGGGCATTGAGAGGAGAGTAGGTAGAGCGCACAATAAGACCTGCTTATTTTTTCAATTAAGCCTGAATGGAGGAATGATTGGACATGATTGGACATACCATGAGACCTAGACTGGCAGCTGACGACTTGTTCGGTGTTGTTGAGGACGGGAAGCGAGGTGAAGATTGTGCTGACGAAAAGGACGGTTCGACGGATTCTACTTTGACTGGTGATTCTTGAGGGGTAGAAGAAGCTTTGGCAGAAAGTTCTGCGGCTAGTTGATGTTCGCGCTCGCGAGCAGCGGCCAATTGAGCACGGAGGTTCTCGACTTCGGAGCGGAGTTCAGGGTCGGACTTTGCACTCGGTAGCGAGTGTGAAATGCCGTGTTGGGTAAGTGCTAGGAGACGGGCGTTTTCTTGCTCGAGTTCCTGAACACGACTGAAGGGGTATAGAGGTTGAGTTTGAGTGTAGATAAGGAAAAAAGGAACACGTACGCTTCCATGCATTCAAACTCTTCGCGTTTACGCTGACGACTGAGGAAAGCGGCTGCGCGATTCTTTACTAGTCTGGCTTCACGTTTTGAGAGACCAGAGACGTCTGGAGGAATAAAGTCTTTTGTGCTGATACGTTCGCCGACTGCGCGTTTCTTTGTTGTTGCAGGTAGATGAGCAGCCGGTGAAGCTGAACGCTTCATGGCGGTTGCAATTGAAGGTGGTTTTATTGAGATTGAAACGCGAGGCTGCTGCTGCTGCTGCTGTTGGTGATGATGCTCCTGCTGCTGTTGTGTATGGTGATGTTGTGGTTGAGGGACCTGTACTACCTCTGAAGGTGCAGGAGAAGGGGGAGCTTGGAAGTGGTTGACCTCACCCAAGTCGAATAACTGGTGAGTTGGGAGACAATTTGAGGACGAGTCAGGGCTCATACGCATTTTGAGCATCCTGTTTGGTTGAATTGGGGAATCTGTTGGTATTGAACCAGCGACAGATATGGGTGGAGAAGGGGGAAAGTGGTGAAAGTGGGAGTATTGTGAGTAGACATAGCTGGTGTCGTGGAGAGAGTTGTCCCACTCTGAGCCAGGCGACTGAAGAAGAGGAGCGTCTGCAGCAATAATCTGGGACATTGGGATCTGAAGTGGGGGAGGAGTAGTAGGAGGACAGTCCATTTTTAAAGGAAATCGGAGGAAGAGAAGAAAGAACTGAAAAACAAAGATTGATCCCAAACCACAAACTAGATTTACTTCCAAATTGGGTTAACCTTTGCCGTAACCACCGACACGAACCGAACCGCGAACCTGGTTCCCTTCTTGTGGCCTGGCTCGTGCACTGGCTGCACTGCTCATTTCTTCGTTTTCTCCAACTGGTAACACTAGCAGTAGACACTGTAACTGTAGTATCTGCTAGTATACGCTACTACTACGCTGCTATTGTTACTACTACTCCTCCGACAACATTCCGTCTCTTCCTCCTAAATCTGGCTCTTTCTTCTCCACGCTCGTACCCATTATCTCCAACTTTTACTTCTCAATCCCTCTTCGGTCCTCTTCCCTTCTTCCTTCCAGGCCAATCTTCGGAGGTCCTCTCCATCACGAGTCCTTCACCCGTGAACAACCGCATACGGTCCGACTCCAGCTATTTCTCCTTACTTCGGCGACACCTCTATATCCTATCCTCGATGAACGGCTCTTTTTTACATGTCTATCCCTTCCCTATTCTTGTCTTGTTTAGATCGTTCTATATCCCCCCTCTACGCATTCCATCCCTTGCTCGCCTAATCCCACGACTCTTCGTGTTACCGTTCCATGCTCGATGCCCATGTCCAACTAGCAACCGTAACGGGCTTCTTTCAACTCTGACTGCGCTCGCTTATCGGTACCCAGCGTGCTGAGTAGAGCAACACACTCAGACTATATATCCTTACTATACTCCTTACCTACACCAGCGTAATCTTTCTCTCGCGATACCCCGTCGGGTTATACATTCCACAAATCCACATGCAACCCGGTCATCGTTCCACACCTCTCACAAACCATAATTACTCTACATACCACTCCGGCACCGATCATCCTGCCAAATGCTTCCAATCCAAGAAAAAAACACTTGCTGACCTCCCAATGCATATGCGTTCATCGGCTTACGGTTACATTTTACCGTGTACCATGCTCGGAAGGTTCAAGGACATAAGATGGCCTATAACCATGTTCTGGTCCTAGTACAAACCCATGATCATTTCCATATTCCATACTCCTCTCTCGTCGGACCACTTCCTTGGCTTTCTTGCACGCCCATTCTCAAAAGTGTTTTGGCGTTTTAGGAATCCCCGGGACTAGTAGCACCCAAAAAATCCACTTTCCAATCTGAAGCTCGAGCGGTACAATTGCAAAACTAACTAACCCGAAGCACCGAGCAGCCCGTGATACTGATACTGATATCACCAGAGTGGACATTCAGCGCTTTTTAGTACGTCTGGCCCTTTGTCTTGCGCTAGGAGAAAAAAGAATTAGCCGATGCACCGCCCATTCTCGGACAGTGGTCATCTTCGACTTGCTTGAGAAAAGTATAAGGGTGAATATCCCGAAGTGCGGGGTATCAGCCTCGAGGCTTAGGAATGTTAAATCTACTAGTAGTACAGTCCGAGTGTTATAACGCCTATCCAATAACCAATGAGATCCCTGCGCCGCTGAGTGTTGAAACGCCCATCTTGATTCCGAGTCTTTATGAAAACAAAAGATAAGAGCAAACAAACGCGCGTTCCTTGTTCCTGTTCTGTTGAACTTGAACATTATACGCACTCATTTACTCAGCGGATTCAAGAACCCATCCGTTCATTCATTCAAGTGCACGGTATGACGGATAACGGATAACACGGAACGCTCTCGGGCCATCCCACTCTCACTCACCACTTCTCCCATCCATATCCATAGATTAACAGATTAACATCCCCCATCCCATCTCCTTCCCATCACCATCAAAACTAGTTCGTTTCAGCTCATCTCCCTTCTTCACTTCCCAAATCTATGCTTCACAGCCGCATCTGATGGGGCGTCGAATAATCAATAATGAATGGGCTTAATAAGTTGATACCGAACAGTGAACATGAACAGAATCTATCTTGTGGGGGTCCAAGTACGATGATGTCTTCTTTACTCTTGAATACTGAAACGGTGAATAGACGTCCACATACACATGGGCGCGTCAGGGAGACGGGAAGCAGTATGCATATGTATATGTAGAAGACGACCATGGAACGTTTCTCGTACCCCAGGGCCACACAGCGGGATACCATACACAACGGGTCAGATTCCTCGCGAGAAATTGCCTCTAGGGCTCTCGATCGTATATTCTCAAGTTTGAACCGGGAGTTGTTGAGTAGACACCAGGGAACAAGGGGCTGTGATCTCGTCCCGTCGTTGTGTCGTGAAGGGCAAGCGTATTGTGGATCCGGATCCGTTCTACCATACTTCTCAAATTTTCATTGAGGGATCGTCGATCTTCATGCAAATTCTGCCGCTTTCAACTTGTCAGTGAGCAGCGAATAGTGAACAGTGTTCGCAATCCTGAGAGTGAGAGTGACCTTGAACCCCGAGAAACTTGAGGCCTGAACACTGACATCACTCGTTTCAAGCTAAGTAAAGCTTAACTTCACTCACTTCCGCTGATATCGATCCTTTGCCTTTGTCCTTGAACTTGCCAATTGATGCGCTTCAAACTCGTGCTTCAGCTAGAGATGGTGGCGTCTTGCCGGCTGCCCGACGATGTGATTGGACGTTAGGCCTTAGGGATGATACCTATCTTCAGCTTCAGGGATAACACGTTCTAAATTCGTCATACATACTTCTTTATTGGGAGCCCAAGAGTTGAACCGGATAAAAAGTGGTATGACCTCGCGAAGCGAGATACTGAATCTTTCAATCTATCAGCATCAAAAAAGCAAGACCCAAGAGCCCCGAATCTGACCGGTCGAGTAAGTTGCGGTTGCGGTTGACAATCGAGTGGGTACATACTCACGATCGCGAAGAAGATTTGCGGAGACCACCCAATCGGACTGTATGCTTATTCCATCCTCCCTACTTTCTCTCACCTGCAGAAAAAAAAAAACAAGAAAACGTAGATCTAAGTAATGTGTGATCGGCGGGTAAAGGCGATGTTTTCTTGATGGCAAGGTTCAACTTCAAGTTGAATCCGCAAGCGGGAATACCATCATTGATGATGGCGGGTTCAATTATGATGAAATTACATATTTTTGGGCTGGCGCCAATCAGGGTAGGTGCGCCTCCAGGTCCCCCTGCGCGAAAGAGGAAGGTTGAGGACTTGAAAAGGAGGGGGCTGTGCAATAAGGTAAATCGTCGAGTTTCAGTAACCAGCTCGATTTTCAGGTCGTAGGATCTGTGGGAGCGAGAACAAGGCGTGTCGCTACCAAGAACATAAACACCCAAATTTGTAACCTACTTACCTCAATAATAATAATTCCAAATCGGAGCCAAGTAGACCCACTTTTAAAAAAGCTCGATGCGCCTGCTCGTGGTGTAGTGTGTAACAGAACCACGCTGGTACTGTGATGAAAATTTGAAAGCCCATAGGCTAATTAGTTTGAACAACTTGGAGGCATGGAACCGAGATAAAGGTACTTGAGAAAAGGCCCAAATGGCAAGTCGCCAATGCCATGCCCAAAGCACCATCAGTAACGGTTTTGTGGTTTTACGTTCCTATCATTCCAAGGGATTGATGCGATACGGCGACGGAGGGGGCATGTCTACTTTTGACTCTGGACGAATCGATGAGGTAGTGTATCACGAGCACGAGGAAGAAGGAAAATCGCACATTGACATTGACAGGACAGGATAGGACGGCTCGTGGGCAGGATCGTCGGTTTGCGGACGGTTGTAAGCGTAAGCGTACTGCAACAAGTAAACAAAGAGGCATGGTTGAGATAGAGATGGGCGACCCTGAGAAGCGTCGCGATTTCGCACTCCGTAAAAAGTCATTACGGAGTGTTCGATCGAGCGTGTGGCTGTGGAGAAGGTGTGCGAGACAATCATTGAGCTCGCTTAGCAGAGCTACTTTCGACTGACCGCTAAAAGTGTGTTTGCTACGCGAGAACAGGTATCTGCGCAAAATCCGTCTTTCCAAGACGCGAATGAGATTGCCGACTAGAGAAGTACTCAGTCGATATCTCAAAGGAAACATTTATAAGACTTCTTACCAATTGTTGATTGCTTGTCAAAGCAAGTAATTTATTGCGGCGTAAAACCCGAACCGCCTCGTAATATCAGGCTGCACAGATTCAAAAAATCTGACAGGCGGGAATCGACGATGAGACCGGGACGCAAGCTGCTATTGGCGGAGTTTCCCAAGGTGTCATCCACTCAGAGACTAGAGAGTACTGTAAGAGAGCCTTCTGGTCCATTCGTCATTTACTGATGCGCCTAAAGGCACAAGGAGTCCAAGTGTGCGCCCTAATACAAAACATTTCAGACTCAAACCTGGTACACATCGTTTACCCCACACACCGACTTGGCGCGTGTTATGTATCTGGGGTGCAATAGAATAGAATCAAAGCATTCCGGCATACATCGCCTCGTACACAACGGAGGGCGGTCGAAGCAGGCGTTGGTGGGCTTGAAGATGCGATATCCGACGGCTACACGTTCCGTGTAACCCGAGAGCGTCGTGGGCGGGCTCGGGCCTACAACATCGGAGGTTGTCGTACAGCGGTTCGGTTTGGTGAACTACGCTGACACGGGCGTCTGATTCTCATAGTAAGAATCAAATGCGTCCTGTTAGGAAGAAGCTTCTGGAAAACCGGATAACAGGGCGATAGGTTCTCTGTGCAGTCCTTGCGTGATTGTAGAGTATCTCCCTGCGTCTCCTTAAACCATAGTGGCTAGTTTGTTTCACAATGAAACATCTTCCGGCAACACCGAAGCAGGGACGATTGAGAGCGCAAGGGGCTGATCGCATATTCCCTATCGCCTCTGCCTTATTCACTAACAACCGTGCGCTACAAACAGCCCCCTGCGCGTGCTCTATGCACATGACGATAGCTGGGCAGGACAAAGGTATGTGATTTCGGGGGAGTCTCAAGCTGCTGTTGAGATACGCATCAACGATCAAGAAATGTTTGATCCATTAGCTGCTTCGAAAGTTGCCGGTCTGATGAGAATTGAAAAGAGTTGATCCAGGCGGTAAACTGTTGCTCGGTAGTTGAGTTTCGATGGTTTGTAGCAAGGAAGATAACACGGGTACCACTCACTTGGATTTTCGAAGCCTTCAGTTAATTCATGAAGCACACCGATGTTTTTCCCGCCGCCGGAAAGCAATAGACAGATCCGGCACCTGTAGAAATGCATCCAGTACGACGTCGGTAAGCCTCATGGCTGACCGCCGCCACCTTTACTTACACAGCTCTCGATGTTGAAAATATTCCTTCAGCCTGAAAGGTGTAAAAATAGCTGACATCTCCCCACAGATCATCACGAGGTCCGTTTGATAGGTAGCCACTTTTCTAGAGCAACCTAAGGTCAAAATTCATCATGAACCAGAGATCGACTTGACGTACTATCAAGCTACAATTTCCAATGACCATGCGAATCTTCTACCTCTCTCCGGACTGAGAAGATGCGGTCAGCTATAGTACTTTAGGCTCCAAGACCTCAGATGATTGACGGGAATTCGAATCAAGGCGGGCCTTCTGGATGATCGTGAATCAGTCAGCATCATTCAGAGTCAAGTGACTGAAAGTAATAATCACTTATCTCTAACTATTGATGACGAGTTATTGGCCTAAAAGATCCTAACTAGTCGCATCCAAATTACGAAGGGGCTGCACTACGACTCGATAGCCGAGCGAAAGGCAATGAAGAGGGTAAGCCCACGAAGCCATGTTACCTGTACAAACCGATGGCCTTCGAAGCGACCTCAAAGATGACTGAGAGGATGTCGGGCTTAGTCAGTGAAGCTAAGGTCAAACCCGATGCCCAGGATAAGTTCAACTTCACAATCGTTCCTGTCTGGCTGGGACGGTGATAGCATATCTATCGTATAAGGCTTATGAAATCTGTACGGACATTCGGCAATCTAGAGGGTGTCAACTATACCCATAGAGACTGTAGTAGAAAGAGACTGTTACCATTGGCTGCAAGGTCCATCAACGCGGGAGAAGGATGAGGTCGAGACAACCGCTCGACAATTGAACTGGTTTCTTCTCTTTGAAAGATCAAAAATTGGCTTAACCAGCGTGAGATGATGGACAATTGCATCGGTGGTCTTGGAAGAGCAAGTCGCGTTGATGACAGTTCTGAGCAAGACATGGGCGCCAAAAGGGCACGTGTTTTCACTGGGTTCGGCGCTTCTTTGCGAAATGACGGGTTCCAACTTCCATCAACCATCGAGCTCTCAAGCCGAGTACAAGTATACAACTGTCTTACCTACGTGACTACTTCTACTTCGTACTCCTCTGAGGCTATTTTATACAGGACGCAGACAAGGGCACCTAATTTATTCATCCACTGCAGTCTTGAGGCCACCTCTTTGATTCTGCTTTTTTCTCCGTCCAGAAACAGGATATCGACCTTTCGCGTGCATTGGACACCTAACGAAGCATGCATAGAGTTCGCTATACACCTAGATTCCAACGCTTCTACAAGGGCATCATCATCCTCAGGATGCATGCCAAACCTAAGTTTCCTGAGGTTGGGTGCCAATGGACCCCCATTCTGTCCATGTTGGACCTCCAACGTTCGAAGAAAAGCAGGGGTAACTATTCGGTTCATGTTTGGGATTTCTGCGCGCCAGTATTCGTCAAGACGAAGGTCTGTCAACGCAGGCATCAACCGTAACAGCTGAATAGTCTGCTCCCCAGTGATAGGGATCCATTTCAGAAAAAGCGAAGTGATCATGCATTTAGACCTGGTTAAAAAGTCGAGAATGGGTTTTTGTTCCCATTCTGACCAGTAATCTTGCATGCCACTGTACTCGTTCTCGATCTCCAAAGAGGTGAGACGACGAAGGGTGGTATTTTCGAAAAGGAAAGAGGCATGGCATTGCTCGTAGACAAAGGCGGCGAGATGTTGGACGTCGGAGCACGCATGAGGAGCCTCAACAGCGGGATCGTCAGCGTCCTTGACAGTCAGGTTTACTCTTTGGACCGCCTGACACGACGGTAAGAAGTGGAGTATGTCCATCAGAGGAATCTCCAAATTGCAAACCTGCGTCCAAGGAAGCTCCCACACCACGTAGGGCGAGTAATAGATGCAAAGCGAAACGAGGGATGGGCAGGACTTGAATAAATCGCAGAGATATGCCTCTCCGTCGAGATCCAAGTTGTTGTCTCTGATTTCTAGATGCTTCAGCAAAGGCAAAGACCCTATGATGATATCAAAAGTGGGGTCTTCCATTAATGGGTACGGGAACTCCGACAATTTCAAGCTTTGCCATCTCTTGGATGTGGCAAAGAGATGGCTTAAGACGCGAATTGCAGGCGGAGGAAGCGGGTCTACATTCTCAAAGGCGATCCAGATCCTCAAAGGATGAATGCGGGATCGATCCAGGAGAAGTTGTACATGATCCAATGTTTGCTCGTTACAGCCCGGTACATAGATGCCAATACCGGACCACAACGAGGGTGTCGACAAAGCGATGTCCCGCCAAAGGTGACATACAGAAGATATAGAAGTGATTGGTATAGATTCCGAGTCCTCATGTTGCCCTCCAAGCCAGTGATATGCGCAGAAACGAGAGAAAATATTGATCAATATCTCTGGGGGTATCAACCGAATCGGGTGTAGCAATGACCTGAATCGATCAATCATCTTGCCCAGATCGTCCCGTCTGCCCTCTAAGAAAGTGGATGTCTGCACTGCCAACATGTCATCGAGCTCTGCAAGTTCTGCTTTGGCGTCTTCTAAGAGCTCTTCAACGATAAGCCGGTTTGAGTGTGACATGGTAGCTCGAAACATGGGTTGTAAGCTGAGAGAGCGGGCATGTAGAGACTCTTTATCGGAAGGAAAAGACATCATGACTAGGTAGCAACGTAGGTGTCAGTCCTGTCGCAATCCAAGATTCAGAAACGAGGCATACCAGGCTGATCAACGTTGGAATCAAGTCGCGTCCTACACACGTGACACCTCCCGCTGGCACTTCTTCGACCTGTACTACCAAGTACTCTTACTCTGTTCGAATCCCACTCCTTATCTTCGTCGAATACCGATACATCAAGTTGTATTTCCGAACGCAACCGGCTTGCCTTCCTTTGCGGTGCTCTTCCGATGAGTACCGAAGACTACGAACTCCCTATCACATCCCCAACAACGTCCAAGCATCCTCGGAAACCATCTATAGCCGAAGACATAATACCCAAGCACATGCGACTTGTAGACTTTACCGTTGAAATACCCTCTTCGGCGCGTACAACTTCTCTTCCAAACGAAGGAGCAAAAAATCCAAGCCGCTGGCGGACACCAGAATTCCGATTCTATTATGTTGTTGCAGCAGTGGTAATACCTGTAATGATATGGATCCCTGTCACACTCAGTGATCGTGAGCCTTTCGTCTTCATCCTTCCTGCAACTTGTTGACGGAAATGCAGCATCGCACCCTAATTACCCTTTCTACAAGGGGAGGCTCTCACAAGGTTGGATATTAGGCCGCCCAGTCGTATGTTCTTCATGTGTCGCCTTTCGCACCATGTTCATAACACATCATAGGACAACAGTGATGCACAATATCGGTCCTTCCGAAACAACATACCTGTCCTTACAGTCATTGCAAGCATTCTCTTCCTAGCAAAATGGATATGGTCCAAAGCATGTGTGACCACAGCACGGACAACCCCAAACAAGTTGCATCTCTTGCCTTTCAACCTCGTTTGTTCGCTGCTGTTCCTTTCTGGTTTACACGGGACAAGCTTGATTAAAATTATTGGGATTCTGACGGTCAATTTCCTGATCGCAAGGGTGTGTAGGGCCTCTAAACTGAGTCCTATCCTCACTTGGGCGTTTAATGGAATGATTCTATTCATGAATGACCGATATAATGGATATCGGTTTGGTGATATTCTGCCCTCTCTCGAAATTTTGGTGAGTTTCGAGTTTTCGCGAAACATGACTTTTTTGACCCGGCTTTAGGACGCGTTTGAGGGCTTTCACCCACGATGGCACATTAGCTTCAACATAACCATGCTACGCCTGGTCTCTTTCAACATGGATTACTATTGGAGCTGTCGAGGAATCGGTTCAAATGAGGTGCGTACCAACCACTTTAGCCTGTTTTTCCTCTGACTTGAATGCAAGGTAGATAGGTTCCCATCTCAATGAAAGACAGCGTCAGAACGTATCCCATCCTGATGACACGTATAGCTTCGTAAACTACCTTGCCTATGCACTCTACTCCCCCCTCTATATCGCTGGACCAATAATAACATTCAATGACTTTCTATGGCAGGTGCTTAATTATACGTCTCGTTCTTGTCGTGTCACTCATCATTTGGAGCATTCCAGTTTCGTCAACCACAACCTATCGCCCGGTCGACAGTTATACGTTACTTGGTGCGCTTCCTGGCAAGCCTTCTTACAATGGAGTTCATCCTGCACTTCATGTACGTTGTCGCCATCAAGGACAAGAAAGCATGGATGGGCGATTCTCCGGCTGAAATTAGCATGGTTGGGTTCTGGAACCTCGTTATCGTCTGGCTAAAGGTAAATTTGTTCCGTGCCGCAGTGACTGCGTCTGACACACGTCTGTCAGCTCCTTATACCTTGGCGTTTCTTCCGCCTCTGGGCATTGGCAGACGGGGTCGATCCTCCAGAGAATATGGTGCGCTGCGTGGCGAACAATTACTCTACTTTCGGGTTCTGGAGAAGTTGGCACCGAAGCTATAACTTGTGGATCATTCGGTGAGTTTCGTTCTACAAGTGCAAAGCTTGATCAGTCAATTTTTGTCAGGTACATCTATGTACCTCTTGGTGGCGCTAGGAACGTGTTTGTAAATAGCGTTCTCGTGTTCACCTTTGTCGCGCTATGGCACGATTTAACGTTTAAGCTACTTGCTTGGGGTTGGCTTGTAAGCTTGTTCATCCTTCCGGAGATGTTGGCTCGCTTTTCGCTCCCCGCCTCACGGGTACGTTCCTCGCCGGAGTTGGCTGTCAGTAATACTGACATCTTTCAGTATGGCACCAAGCCATGGTACCGACATGTCTGTGCATTGGGGGCCGTGCTCAATATCCTTTTAATGATGACTGCCAATCTCGTTGGCTTTGTGATAGGTACCGAAGGGATACAGTTCTTCATCGATCGGCTGTTTGGCACAATGGAGGGTCTGAAGTTCCTCGTTGGTGCGGTGTGCTGTTTGTTCGTTGGCGCTCAGCTGATGTTTGAATATCGGTGAGTGATCTGTGTCGCCACACGATTTCAGGGAGAAATCTTACCCCTCTTACCCCAGGGAGGAAGAAATGCGCAATGGCATATATCGGCGATGCTAAGCACTCCTTAGAATCGGACATTGTGATATTTCGATCGTCACACGTTGCGACCGACAGTCTGGGTGGGGTGCGGGGCAATTTGCAATTGGGTGCACCATGTGGGGAATAAACCTAGCCTCAAGAACCTTCTATGTATGTAGAATCTGGGTCTGCGCAGATTCGACTCGACTGCTACGACTGAGACGAAGAAATTTATGTGCAGCTATTATTTGATAATATACATACAATTATACAGACACTGAAGACCAAACAACATCGACAGCCCAGAGGTGTAAAAATCATCAGAGTGTATAATAGAAGCCTGCTTTGCCTTCCAGCGGTGCTGACAACTTTCCTTCGCGTGCGAGTTTGTTCTTTCGGTAGAAATGGAACATTGTCACGAAGGCAAGCAAAATCATCACGATTTGGGCAACGAGCGTTACCCATAAACCTGGAAGGTACTTGGGGCTGTCCTCTACACAAGGGAAATCCATTTGAGTGGTGTGTACTGAGTTTAATGACAGAGTTCATACCTTGGCGAAAAACAGTGGTGGCGAGTATTCCTTCCCAAAGAGATATGTGAGCTAGACGAATGCTACATCGTGAGCAAGGTACCTACCGCCAATACCACCCCATGCAACCGTCAACGCGGATGAGACGGCGCGTTTACTTTGAGATGCGACATTGTTGGCACCCTGTGGACGATGAATGGCCAGCCAGAAGAATAGTAAGAGCACATACGTAGGCGAGAATCCCCGGAATACAGCCTGCACTTCCTGCATTGATGAAGAAGGTACCTTGCAAACATGGCTCTTAATACAAGCTCTGAGGAGTGGAATGTCACTCACCTGCATATCGAACGGAATTCTGCGTGGCGAAGGCAGTCATACACGTTCCGACAAGAGTAATGACTGCTTGGATAGCGATATAACTGGAACGATGCTTTGTCCTGTCTGCTAACCATGCAAAGATCATTGCGGATAAGAACTAGCCGATGTCTTCAGCGATAGTCGGAACATTCAAGTAAAGTAACGACTTACGGCGGGACCGTAAGGTGGCGCGCTCTAGAAAAATCGAATTTTTGTCAAGATAGCGCGATGGGACATGCTAATAAATACTAACCAGAAGGAGGGAATCTGTAGTGCTGTATCCCATGCCAGCCAAGATGACGGGGATGAAATATGCCAACATATACGCAGGTAATGTAGCACATCCAAACATAATTCCTGTAAGGACAAAGTTGGTACTGATGCCTTTTTAAATGGAATAAACTGACCGTATGCCCAAAGTGTCCAGTCACTCAAATGGTGCAAGACTTTCGCGGTCGTAATCTCGTCGGGTACATGATCCCCTCGATCTTCTCTTACGCGCTTCAATATCAGTACTGTCTGCTCTCTCGACAGGAACTTGTTTTTGTCCGGGAAATCCGGGAGTAGGAAGTATCCAATGATTCCTAGACCTATGGTGATGACACCCTCAACGAGCTGCAGACTTATCAATATACCATATGACATGAGGACTAAATGATACGCACAAAGATCCAGGACCATCCTTGGATGCCGCTCTTTCCATTGAGCATGCTGAGCCCGTACGCCATAATGCTACTGAAAGCACTGATAGTGATAGACATCAAGTAGAACGCTGCGAGACTGTGAATGACAATGAGATCGACGGTTCGGGACTATTGTGAATCGCATGGCGTACCGTTTCTGAACTTCATGACGTTTGTACCTGCAACGGATAAGAGATATGCAAGCAAAATTTAAGATAGGACATACCATGTAGAGATGATGTAGACCATTGCGGGGAAAAAGGGGGCCTACAATGTGTCAGCCACGAGTTGCACGGCCCATATCCAGACAAGTACCGTACCTCGAGGGCACCAAGGAGGATTCGGCACAGGGTAAGCATTCCCCAGCTCTTCACAAAAGCCATTCCTGTTTGAACAGCTCCCCAGCCAACCACGATGAACGTGATGAGGTTGCGAGCACCGACAGCTCTCAGCATTGCATTTCCAGGTATTTGGCTAGAAATGTTCAGATCCCGAGCCCGAGCCCATAGCATTGTAGCTATCACTTACAGGAGAATGTATGGAACGAAGTACAAGCAACTAGCGATGCTATAACGATCGCCAACCTCGAGATGCTGCGTTTCGTCAGTTCACGTTGGGTAAGTCTGGAATACAACGGGACTACTCACCAGGGCAAGTCCCATTCCAGCAACTCTCGCCGAGCCCAAGTTAATTCGATCAATGAGCGCAAATGCATACATGAGCGCGAGTAGGGGGAGAATTCGCAGATCGACGTAGAATCTATAAGAATATTGGTTAAGCTACTCTCAGCACATTAAAGAGGACTCACAATGTTTTCCGCTCATTCACGCCGGAAACGTCTACATCATCGAGGGAACTGACCTCTTCTGCTACCTCCTCCCTAATCTCCTTCTTTTCGTCTGAAAGGGATGACATGGAGTCCTTGTTTTCCGTATCTTGCATGTTGAGGGAGTTTAGCAGTGTTGAATGGGGGAGGGCAAGGAACTGCGAGAGAAATATGCATAACGCACCTGTCGACTTTATATCTGGCAGGGTACCAAGCGCTCGGAGATCAGGTCCATCATATTTCTTGGCTTGCCCACATTCAGCTCAAAACGGTGTAAAATGCAAGGAACGTAACCGAATTCCGGAAACCATCTGCCCTGATTTCGCCTGAGAAGGAAATTCTATCTGACAGTGCCCTTCCCCGTCTAGAATTTTGGAGTAAACGTCCCGTCTGTTGCGACGTAACGTATGAAAACCTTCTTTGGGCAAGCGCGAGAAATCGATATATTTTCAGGCTTGCGAAAGCTTGCGGACTGGCGTTGATGTCTCACGAGAAGCGGGGTAACGGGAATCAAGACTGGGAAGATTCAAGATTACTATTAGGAATTACCTCAGACAGAACCAGAGGTACAAGAAAGCCTAAGACATCGAGGTTTCAAGAGACAAGAGATTGGCCAAACATAAAGACGTTACGCACATCGTTTTCGCGCTATTTCTGACAAGTAACAGCATCCATTGCATCCGTACGCTCAAAAGTTGCAGGTGATGACTGGGAGAATGTTCCCGGAAGGTCATCAGTTCTTGTTGCTAGTCATTTGATCGAGGTTCATAAATCAAATCAGTGCCGGAGCTCGCTAACGGTGACCCTGCAAGACGCTCAGCACCCCACAAAGCGATGAGTCGGAGAAATAACTTGGAAATAACACAGAATCAATGCCCAGCATCGAATGCCCACCTATTTCCTCCTATTTCAGCCTATTTCCCATTTGTCTCCACCGCTCGAACCATAATACAGAACGTTCTGTCGGCGTTTTGGGCAATAGTTATGACCGAGCCCGAGACACAAGATGCGCGATAAGCTGCAGTATTCAATACTTTCTGCCAGGTACCGTAGTGCCATTCATCAAATCAGCTAAGTCGACGCCCATCGGTCAGGGTGGGTCACCATCCGCGATGCCCTCCAGTACCATTCAATGGAGTCGAGTATCGACCAAAGAATAGAATAAATGCTCGATATTTGACAATCACTGAACCTGAAAGCGAATGAGGCGTTGATCATAGCTCTTTACCCTGTCTCGTAGTCGGGAACGCTCTGACCCTGTGTGAATGACGGAACCCAAACAGGACAAGACAAGAACTTGCGACAATCACCATTTGGCAGTGGCGGAGTTCATTAGGCCGGAAGAGGAATGAAAGTCAACATTGGGTCAGAGAGTGTACAAGAATTGCCTACGACCACCGGCACTTGCCCCTCCATGCGTTTTATTGTGATGCCTGAAGTAGAGCGTCATGACCCCCAGCAGTACCAAGAGCAAGACTTGGAAAGCAATCGTGATGATAACACCAGGTATGTACCTGGGGGAATCTGCTTGATTATAGCTGGTGGAGCTGACTATCCCTCCGATACCACCTGCGCTGACGATGACCGCCGTAGTCACCGCTCTCTTGGAATGAGAAACAATATTATTTGATGCCTGAATAGAGGAAACATATAGCATCAGTGATGTCAACCCAGAAGAATAGGAAACAACAGTACGTATGCTAATATGCCAGGAATGCAACCAGCGGAGCCCGAGTTTCCCAAAAAGAGACCTGTAAAGCCGTTATGTCAAAGCAGCGGTGATTACCCGTTCAGTTGCCTACCGAAATAACGCCACCCTGGTTGGTTCACAAAGCCAGTGATAAGGAAGCCAATAATCGTCATCAATGTCTGTATTGCAAGGAATCCGGCACGGTGGCGGTGTTTATCAGAGAGCCACGCAAAGAAGAAGACACTCATCGCCTAACAGGACAGGAGTTAAGAATACAGTAGGTAGATTTGACGACTAGAATTCTCTCACCGCGACAACGTAAGGGGGTGCACTCTGACGGCGGGTTGTCAACGAGCATGTCAAACCATAGTATGTTTGTACTCACCAGAAGGAGAGAGTCCTTCAAGCCCCAGCCCATGCCGCTCAGAATGATTGTCACAAAGAGCCTAGGACATAAATGTCAACACCAGCTGACTAGTCGAGAATTAATCGTCGTTACCCAATGGCGTATGCTGGAATCGTACAGCACAAATACATCGTGCCTGCCCAGTAATCAGCGCGTGGTGTTCGACACTAAAACTCTGCGCACAAACCAAAAATCCAGACCTTCCAATCCATAAGATGCCCCAGCACAGTTTTAAGCGTTACAGGGTCAGCGACAGCGTCCCCTCGATCATCGTTAATGCGACGTAACACAAGCTCAGTCTCCGCTTGAGTCAAGAAAGCGTTGTTATCTGGAAATTCTGGAAGGTATACCCAAGCGGCAAAGCCAAACACGACAGTGATGGCCCCTTCGATCACCTATTGACAGGATCAAAATCGCGGAAGCGCTAACCTTACGAAGGTTCGACTTACAAATATCCAAGACCATCCTGGTAATCCAGCCTTTCCTGACAATAGAGTCAACGCGTAAGCTAGTATAGCACTGAATCCACCGGTCAAAATTGACACGAGGTAGAACGCAGCAAGTCTAACAAACTCGTATGAACACCTTTATTCGCATGAGTCCCGTCAGACTGAAACACACCTTTTCTGAACTTCATGACGTTTGTACCTGACAGGGAAACCTTGAGAATGAAATCGAATGACAGACGAATAGGGACCGAAATACCAAGTGCTAATGATGAAAACTAGCGCAGGGAAAAAGCCGGCCTGTCATCACAGTCAATTTCCGTGTCGTCCGGAGGTGCTGGGAAATTCAAAACGAATCAAGTACCTCAAAAGCCCCAAGTAGAACTCTGCAGAAAACGAGGTATTCCCAACTCGGAATGAAAGCAATGGCTATAGAAACCGCTCCCCACGCAACCGCACAGGCTGCAAGGAAATGACGAGTGCCTAGGCGCCGGAGGAGGATATTGCTAGGAAGCTCCCTGGATGGCAAAGCGGTCAACAAAAACAGTAATGCAAAATAAAAACATGACGTACAAAAGAGTAGCAGGTATGAAATAGACGCAGGACACGATACTATAACGATCACCAACATTGAACCCCTATCACCACCGCAGTTTGAGCACACGAGTATGCATTTGAACAAGCAAAACTCACCAAATCCTTGCCCATACCGGCAACCCGCGCAACACCTAGGTTCGTTCTGTCGATCAACGCGAGGGAGTACAGCAATCCCAGTAATGGAAGCATCCGCAGATCGATTCGACGCCTGAAAAAGTACCCATGAAAAGCAGTCAGTTTCTGCGCATTCACATGTCATTGCTATCTATCATGGCACTTTACTCACAGAATACGCTTCTCATTAATTTCCTCTGAGATTCCACCAGATTCACATTGAACGTGTGAATCGGTGACCGGAACGCTTGACGAAGACTCTTTATCGCCGCTGGTTGCTTCATGGTTCGTAGTTGTGATCGCAGTGGATTGGGTCATGGTATGTGAGGCTGGTGAGGTGAAGGATGATAGCCTCTAAAAGCTAGAGCTTCAGTATTTATGTAGGAGAAGCACTGGGCTACCGATATCGCTATTCTTCTCATTCAGGTCGAAAATGGACGTAAGTCGGACCTAAAGGACTTCTTCAGCGCGTCAAGTACGTGCAAGAAGCCTTCTTTTGAGGTCGGTGAAGTCGTGAAATTCGACCGCCGGTGTCTAGACTATGCTGGCTCGTTGAAGAAGGGAAAGTCGTTTGCCCTGCCTAGAACGCAAATAGGATTACCGAACCGAAGGTAGCTGGGAGTCGCAACTTGGGAGCTTCGAGAATTGAGAATCAAGAAGAGGGAATTTCGTTGGCCCATTTTGGGCTCCGCTGTCGCGTCCTCCGATTCTTAGCCGCCATCTTCGAGCCCAAAAAGTCCAAAGTCGAACAGACAGCGACTATTCCTGCGGTAGGCTGCATACGTACCTATCTTGAGATGTCTTCTTAGCTTGAAAAAAGACAGGGAACGTACCTAATCCCGCTCTCCGGCTGAAACTTCGCATGCAACAGTCACTTGGAAACATCGGAAAGCGATTGTCCGAGAGCTGGGCGATGTGGGCGCAGGTGCTCACGAGGCGCCACTGAGCGCGAAATTTGCATAGGAGCATCAAAGAGATACGGTGAAAAAGATTGCTGTTTGGAACGCGTCAGCTCAGAGCAAACCGATGAAGCGATGTCGATGAACGCTTACTCGGGCGCCAAAATTTATGTTTCACACGGTCGATGATTGGTACAGGCATACTATGCATCGCAGTCGATAAATTGGCTACCTGTAATGTAGCAGCCTTGCTACTATGGATACACACAAGAAGTTATACGCGAACGTCCCAAGCATCATACACCACTAAGTACTCTCTAACATAAATAAAAATCATTTGTCCCTTGTAGATAGCTTGTTGGGTGACCATATCACAGACCTGGAATGATATGACGACCATCAGAACGGCTGAATTGCGCATCAGGAGGAAGAACCAATCACCTCTTGTCACCCACAACGAACGTGGTCTAGAAATATGGTAGATCATATGGTAGCCTTCTTGGAACTGCTAGCCGCAACCTCCTTGCGTTCCTTTTCCTTCTCCGCAGCAGTGGCTTCGTCAAGATACAGCCCGTTCTGCTCGATATAGTTGACGACTGGTGTGGGTAGGAGGTATCGCACGGATAAACCTCGCCTCAAGAATAAGCGGACCTGAGAAGAAATTAGCCCAAGAAAATGCATAAAAATACGACAACCGTACCTTGGTGCTCGACACGTCGTTTTGGATAAGTTGTGAGATGATGTGAATGTTGCTTCGCCATCTGGCCAAAGCATCGGTGGCCTGTTCGACGTCGGTGCCTGCTCGTTCGATGATGAAACATCCGTAACGACTCAAGATGTGATCGAGCTATGCGGGAAAAAGGACATAGCGTCGTATTAGCTTGAGCATGATACGGCGAACGGAAGCTATCCGGCGAGGGCCTCCTGCATAGGATCTGATAACTCACATCTTCGTAACTCCATACGCCAGGCTCACTCATCGTACTGATAAGGTCGGAGCCGGCCAACAGCATCACACGGACGTTACGTTGCTCGCCGTCGACCGTTCTAACACCCCCTCGGACGGTATTGAGCTCATGATCAAAGTGGTCGAGCACTACGGCAGTTCGCTGATAAGATTGGAAAGCTTCCCATGGATCTATCATAAGCCAGGTGTCTTCTGCCGCCAATCTGCACATCGTGACACTAAATAGCAGAAAAATCGTTAGTAATGTCGTCCAACAATGTGGGTTGAGAAAATAAGATAGTGCAAAAGCACGCCATCTAGCCGGTTATCTTGCCGAAACATGGTCATTGGTGGAGAATTTTTGGGTGAGCAGGTTCCCGCTGTTCCCGCTGTACCACAACGGCCAACGACGATGATGACGGGCGCATGTACGAATAAATGGGGTGGCACCGAAGAGATTTTTACTCACCGATGCTCTGCACTAAGTAAACCCGGCTTCTTGTACATGTCACTGACGGGACTGAGATAACCCCCCACAATCTCAAAATCCGTATTCTGCCTAGCATAGTCTTTGGCCATTTCGAACATGCGAAGGTGTAGATAAGTGACCGGACTAAAAGAACCGCAAGCTACGAGGACGACCGGAGTCTTGGAGGAGTCACGCATGACTGTGTTGAGACGGTCATCGGGGAAGGTATAGTTTGGGGGGTTCGTGAACCGCGGAACTGAGTCTTGAGAGCCCATAGTGGAGAAAAGAAAGGTTGAAAGGAGGGTAGCGGGGGAGCGGATGACTGGTGTGGTAAAGAGAGAGAAATTGGCTGTGGTTACTGTAGCTATACTTTATATCCGGGTTATGTAAGGCTCATACATTCCACACTAGCCACAGCTCGGACTCTAGCCGACCTCTTTTTTTCTCTCCTTTCTTTACCGATTTTTTGATGAGAATGTCTGCATGAAAACTAGACTTTTTTCTTGCCACTCAAGGCAGTAAATATGGCAGACAAGGAGTGCTTGAAGGTGCACTTCTGGAGCGGTACTCAGGGCAGGATCGCCGGCCAGAATGGTGTGACCGGACCTATCTCTGAGTCATGCGCTGTTCATGCGCGGGATAAGAAACGCCCGCTGTATCACTTGCTATCCTCGCCTGACCCACTATTCCTCCTCTGGCTAGCTGCCAGGTCACCGGAATCTCATTATCCAATTCTTCTTCATTTTCAGCTCTTTACGTCGCTCACAATCTCTGAATTTCTACTCCAAAAAGTGATCCAGATTGACGACATAATGACGAGGATCTAAAAACGGAATTCACGTTCACTCAACGTCTAAGAATTCCTCATGCCAAAACGTACGCTCAGCTCAAGTTCGTCCTGTTCGGATTCATCCTCGGAGCCATCGCGGAAGAGAAGAAGGTCCGTCTCGCCTAGCGATGCCAAAACAGTCAACGTGTATATTGTCGATGCAAAGCTGGACGCGGAAACCATTGCGGAGCTCGTGTCTTTAGTAGAAGAATCCAGAATAAATAAGCAAGACCTAGAAATTTGCCCTCGTGTGGAAGACGCGGATGTAATAGTGACTGGTGTTCGTATGAGGAAACGCCTAGAGAGACACTTGGAGTGGAATCTTGCAGTACGTCGCACGACCAGTGATGCTGGAGCTCCGCTTATCTTTCCCCAGAAACAGAAAGCAATAGTGACCCCACAATGGCTCAGAGACTCGATCAAAGAGAAAAGACTGCTCCCATGTGGTGGATACGCAGCACTGGGTGAACTACAAGACGAGACAGAGAAGCACTGTCCTGACGGCATTTGCTCCAATGTAGAAGATTGCAAGCACACGAAGTCGACCTCGTCTCCAAAGAAACTGATTACCGATGTTTCTCCTCCACAACCGCTAGAAAACAGTCAAATCAGCCATCGGCACCGCTACGCATGCATGCGCCATTCCCCTATGGTATGCCCGAACCAAGACTTGGTAAATGAATTCGCAGTTTTGTATCGGCATCGAGAGTTGGAGGGTTGGGAAATTCGAGTGTTGAGCTACGAAAGGACCATTGCCGTGCGTGGTATTGTTACACACGCCCACCCAATCGTTTATTAAACTGTATATAGGTGCTCAAAGGTTTGCCTTGGTGCTCGATGTTACGTAGTTCTCGAATCATAAACATAACTTCTTGGACAGCCTATCCGCACAAAATAACCGAGGAAAACTTGGACGATGTAGGCGAGCTTCCCTTCATAGGGGAAAAGGCTCTCTTCAAGGTATTTCGGGACGATTTCCTCGCAACATATCTGATGCCCTTTCCACAAGATTAAGGAATACCTTCGTACAGGCCACATCTCCGAAGCTCGTACGCCCATGTGCCTAATGCTTCTCTCTGATTTGTTGATTTCATCTAGAGACGATACGTTCAGACGAGCGATACCAGGCCCTCTGTGCGTTCACATCCATCTACGGAATAGGCCATAACACCGCGCGTAAACTCTACTCCATGAGCCTCCGTACTCTCGAACACCTAGATGCTTATTACGACGTCAAATCGGATACCGAGTCGTCCACGGCCGAGAAGCTCCTTCCCGTTCCTAGGGACTCCAAACTGAACCTCCCACTGCTGACAATCCAGGTCGGGTTGGCTTTGCGACGCGATTTGATCCAGAAGATACCTCGTACAGAGGTTGAGGAGATGCGTGACGTTGTTATGAGGGAGTTAGGTGAGATTAAGGTCGGTTGTGTTTCTACTATTACTGGGGGGTATGTATCACTTTGCGGGTTCCTCTCATTCATTGATGTCGTACCAGGTATCGACGAGGAAAGTCCGAAAGCAATGATGTCGATATTGTCATAAGTCATGAGGACCTGAAAAGCGGTTCAGATGAGGTCAAGGGCCTGTGCTCCCGGCTAGTGAAGAGGCTGTATGATCAAGGTGATATCTTCCAATCTAGACTTTCAGGAACCTCTATATTCTAACATCCTTCATCTCTGTAGGTCTCGTCACACATGTCATGCGTGAGCCGTCTCTGTCACCCCAAAACACCGATTTTTACCAAGACGTACAGATCTATCGAGCTTTCGGGAACACAACGCAATACGAACGCCTCACTGGGATTCACTGGAGAAAGCTTTGACTGTTTTCGTACTTCCTGATGACGGGAAGCAGCGACGGGTACACCGTCGTCTAGACCTGATATTTGCTGCCCCAGAAGTGTATTGGACGGCTGTTGTTGGATGGTCAGTCACCTGTCTTGTGTTTTACCCATCTCCTTTACTTACTTGATTGTAGGACCGGGTCCAAGATGTTTGAAAGGGACTTGAGATCGTGGGCTAAACAAGAGAAGTATGTGGAGACTAAAGATTGTGGCGTACTCTGCGCTAACGTATCTGCTTCTTAGAGGGATGAAGTTTGATAGCTCGGGAATGTGAGTCCTTCTTTAGAAAAGTAGCTTTAAGTCTTCCCGCTCATGTGCACCACTAGTTCACGGCGGCATGATTCGAAACTATACTTTCCAAAAAGTGAACCGGAGGTTTTCAGTCTCTTGGGATTGGAGTGGATTGATCCTACATTGCGCAATGCCGATGCGTAACCATCTTTCCTGCGTCTTGGTATGATGGAGTTTCAGGCCCCAGTCTGGTCGTAGGGCGGAACGCTGCGATAACATAGCAGGCAGGAACAGGTCCGCCTATCGGACTTGACGGGGCTCTTGGTCTTTATACTAACCATTCCTGGTGGTATAAAGCCTAAACTGTATTGTCTTTTCATGTACAGAAACATGCATCAAACATCTATCAGTGTCCTTCTCTAGGCTCCCACTGCTTGCGCACTTTACGGCGATGCTCTTATTCTTGGAGGGGTATAGAAAGCGGCGCCACTGATCAAGGTCCTCGGCACCATCCGTGTAACATGATATGCTATCATGGTTTGTGAGATTCCGGTTACGTCGCTATTGATCGCCAGTAATGCGGGGCAGGCTGGTGTTTTGAAAGGACTTACCTTTCACAGTGTTCCGCTATGGATCTGCAGGCTACAGATGGTGATGAAACGAACTTCCAATTTGAAATGAAGTGGTTCAAGGATAGTTTGACTTGACATTATTCAGTTCGCGCTGGTTTGCGTGTCTTGATGGCTGTTATTCACGCAGAGCATACTAGGAGCATAGGACTTGTATGAACTTGCGCGTTTCTGGGACTTGATATCGACGCTGAATGCCGAAAGGAATCGACATTCATAATCTTACTGCCAGTCGGTATGCACTGCAATCGTGAGGCTGCTATATTGAACGTTGAACGACTATCGAGGCTCTGGGCGCTAAACGGGCGTTCAAATCATTTTTTGTTGGGGTATCGCTCGAAGATTTGAATCCTTTGTGCAACATGTATGTGGATATGGTAAATTTGGCTCGACAAATGTTGGTTACCTGCTGTGGACCTATCCTGAAGACTGCAGTATTCCGTCTTGGAACCTTAGTCCTTCAGACTTCGAGATTTCACTCTTCTCCTTGTTTATTTGATTTGGCTGGAGCCCGAAGGCTCGGGAAAAACTCATCCTGGATTGTACCATTACCAGCGTCCTTGTTGACTTGCCAACTGTCCAGCAAAGCTCTCTACCATGCTCATTCCCAAATCTAGAGACTATTCACGCCACCGAATTTCTGTATATGCACCACCCATAAGTTTAGGATACTCGTCTCATATTCTGTACATGTCTCGCAATATCATATCCGCTCAACTGTGGCGCAGAATTACTATAGGCTCCACAGGAGTACATTCATATAGTCGTATTACGCACTGGCATTCTGTACCATTTCCAATGTATTGTCGTCATCGTCCCACAGCTTGTCCAAAATCTTTAGTCCTCGACGTGCCATCCCAGCATCCCTATTCCGATACACGGAGTCAATGTACCTGACGTCCTCAGGGCTGACAAGCCACCTCTTTTCCTCCGCAATGAAGTCCTGATAGTTCATGCCGTTAAACTCCTTCGCGACATTCTCCTCTAGCCGAGCTTTCAACATTCGCGACAACCTCGCTCCTTCCTGTCCATCCTTGACAGAAATGTAATCGCTACCCTGAGGGTGAATATGTTTGGCGAAGAAATACAACAATTTCGAATCGAGGGCGGCGTTCACGATTTGGTTAAGACCCTGACGGGACATTGGAGTGTAGTCCAAAACTAAGGACCTCAGGGTCGGGACACTCTGAATCAATGTGACGAGGAGAGACGCAATAGACTCGGTGAGCCAGTTGAACCTCATACCGAGGTCCTCTGTCGCATAGCCCTGCCCAATATCCAAAGAGCGTAGGGTGGGATGGGAAGATAGGGAGGAGAGTAATTTTATTGTACCTTCGTCTTTGAGGCCACCAGAAGACAGTGCGAGGCGTTCGAGGGTCCGGTTAACCTTCAGACCAGTGGACAACGCCTTGGCACCACCATCGCCGAGTGGATTGTGTGAAATGTATAGCGAGGTCAAAGTACAAGCATCGCTGGCCAGATATCTGGCGATTTGCTCTGCTCCATTGGCACTTATACCACAAGCGTTGAGATAAAGATGACGAATTGCAGGGGGTGATGCGGGGGTATAATCAGCGAGAAGAGAGAAAAGACGAGCGACTCCGACATCCCCAATGGAAGTCTGGTCCAAGTCAAGGGTACGGAGATTTTGAGTCTGTGTAATGAGGCGGAAGATGGAGTCTGCGGACGATGGACCAAGCGGGTTACGCTTCAACCACGCGTTGGTAACTGAGGTGGACTTGACCAGGCTATTGGCAAGGATCGCGAAGCTTTCTCCGTCGATGCAATTTCCCGCCAGATACCAGGTGGTCATACGGTTTGGATATTCATCGATGAACCGCGCGATTCGTTTTGCGCCGAGAGGTCCAATGATATTGTTACCAAGCAAGAAGTGCTGGGTGAAAGGGTTCGTCTCTAAACTATCCATAAGATCGCCAATATGGGTTGGGCCGACCACCATTTTACACAAATCCATACGACGGTCGGCGTACAGGACTCCTCGGTCGAACTCGATCATGTGGATGTCGTAGTAGGGCTCCACCCCAATCTCTCCATCCTCTCCATCCAGAAGACTATCATCCCCTCCTAGCCTCAAATGCGAGAAGAAAGGTGCGAAGTCTTCCTTTGTCCCAATTTGCACTGGCATTGGAAGGCTGGATGCGCCTCCAAGGGATAAGGGATCGTTGACTTCATCCCATGGTCCTTGTTGGATAATGCGTTTTCGCCAATCTTTCGCCGCCCTACGAGCTGTAGCTGCCTCAATATCTGCCTTTCGTTGTTCTTGTATATAGGCACGTAGCTTCACGATATCCCTCTCGTATTGGATGATTGGCGCAAGCGAATCCTGGGCAGCACTGGGGTGTAAGTTCTGTGCTATTTCATGAGCCATCGAAACACTGGTCGGATCCGCATGCCTTCGTCGAGGTGCATTGAGCAGATTCTCCAAAACCCGTTCGCCTTTGTTCATGGCGTCAAGATTTTGACGAATTTCGTGTGACCATTTCGACACTTCGGCTTGGAAGTCTTTTGGAGGATTTGGGTCGAGTGCTGTAGTGGTCGAGATGCGAGAACGGTCATTGGAATGGTTTTGGGGAAAAGAAATTGTGTCGTGTTGCGAATTATAAAGGCCTGACCAACAATCATCGATATCTTCTTCGAGTCAGAACTTGTCACGCACCGCAGTTTACTTGTCAAACGCCAAGTTGAAATCGGAGGTTTGTCTTCGTTGTTGTCAGTGTCGAACGTTGAACGTTGATATTGAGAGATGGTGACAGTCAAGGCCAAAGGGCGACAGCCGCTGCCAAGGCTCCATACATGTAATTACAAGACACCTTTACATTTTCAGGCCTCAGATTTTAGGTACCGATATTCCATCCTTATTATACATTTCAAATCCACTAAATGTTCTTATTCACCCAAACATGTTTCCCTCTGATCCAGGTACTCTGAGGTATACCGTTTGTGTCTAAGACGACCAAATCTGCATCTGCGCCTGGTCGAAGCGTCCCTTTTTTATGCTCAATACCAAGGCACCTAAGGGCGAATTAGAGGTTATCATCATAACGCAGCATCGGGGTAAATACTTCGCGGGATTGAATGTTGCACATTTTAGGGCCTCGCCAATGGATATTTCTGTGAAAGATGCGAGGTTACGAACACACTTGTCGAGTGTAACACAGCTGGCGTATCACATTCAAGTCAGCGACTGATTGACATCCAACACAGACCAATGCTTACCTTCCGGCTAGTGTAGTCGTCCCGTCAACGTATAGTTTGTCCCCATCCTTGAACAAACGCTTCCCGTGATGCCATTCGTGAACACCGTCCTGGAGATTGGGATCTAGGATGTGTAAGGCTGAATTACGCGGATCAGAAGAGTGTAGTAGGTGGAGACGAAAGTAGTGCACCATCTGTAATCAGAACACAACCTTCTGGAAAGGTTGCATAGGCCATCTACAAAGCAGATGCATCAGAAAGATATCAGCGCTGGACGTCAAGTCAGGTACTTGCCTTGACAGAATGGGGGTGGAGGTGTACGCCGTCAGCGATGAGAGAATAGAAAGGTCTATGAAATCGAGTTGGCTCCGCTATATTCGAAACGCCCGGCGTTCCAGGAGTAGATTGAGAGGGCTCCAATGCCTCTGAGCGCGTGGGCGCTGATGTCGTCTTTTCAATGTGGCTGAACTTCGCTTTGGAAGGCGCTCCCAGAAGGCCAATAATCGATGGATCTCGATGGTGTAACTGAGGCATGGCATTGAAAAGATGTGTGATAAGACGAGTTCCGCGTTGAACGGCGTCCATGGCCACGTTTGAGGGCGCGATGCTGAATGGATTGTGGGTTAGGTATTAATGGCGACAGTGTGGAGAAAGACATACCTATGTCCCATTGAAAATACGATACCTCTCTTTACAAGTTCCGGAATAGCATCTAATAAACCAGGTACTTCTGGAGCAGCTGTGATAATCCTGACACCAGCGGGCTCGTTGGTAGACCATGTGCTGTGGTCGGCGACATTCGAAGCACCGTATGTTGTTTCAATGGACTTCCATCCTTCAGGTGCCGTAGCGAGGAATGCAGGCGAATGAGCACCTCTCTTCGAGGCGTCAATAAACGGGCCTTCGGCATGCCAACCAAGGAGCGATGCGGAGCGGGGGTAGAATAATGGACGGACCCTGTCTAACGCTTTCTGGTACAAAGATTTATCCTGAGTCTAAAAGGCATCTTCAGGATGAGAAGACCCGATAAATCAGCCAGTCAAACTGACAACTATGGTTGGAACCAGTCTTAGCATCAGAGGCGTTCGTGAGTAGCAGAACTATTTATCATAGATACCAGAGAGCTCACGAGGTAACACCTGTTTCAACGATTCGCTCTGCAACCATTTTCAAACCCTCGGCGTATCTCGCGTCATCGTCTTGAACAGCAGAGAAATCAAACCCGTAAGCACCGTTAATTTGAATGTCGATCAAGCCGGGACTGAGAATGTTGCCATTGAGGTCGACCGTCTGGCCTGGTCTTTCCTTGCGAATATAAAATGTGTCCTGGCGATCTGGCTTTTAGTCTTCAGGATTAACTAGACGAAGAATCATATACATACCTGAGAATCCAGGATTACGCCGGTTACTTGGTCCACCCACAAATCTTTCTTATCAAGAGAGCCATCTTCTCGTAAAAGAGAACAGTTTGTAAAGCAGATAATACCGTTAAGAGAGTCGCTGTTCATCGAAGTTGAACAAGTACCAATGACTCAAGTATGGTTCAAGTTGTGCACATGATGGTCGTGGGCGCCTATATATTTGTGGATGAGCAACGGTCAGCAAAAGCGTGAATATTGAGCAAGCGACCTGTGTAGACAATATGAAACCCAAGCAAAGTAAAATAACAATTAATAGTAGTAACGTGAAAGTAAACGTTAAGGTCATCAGGCTGTCGTCTCTATCGCTTGAATTATCTACTTCTCGCCTCCTCCATGATACTTGGCGGCTTTTCGTTCATAGCGTACCCAGAGGTAGAGAAGCTGGGATTGCGGGTAGTACTCCCGGTTCTTGCGTAGAAATCGTCACGATTACCCATACTCGTGCTCCTGGCTTCGAGTTCGTCGAATCTCTTAAACTCTTCAGGTAACATGACTGCGCGATCAATGGCGACAGGTAGGCCACGGTGCCGACCACGAAGCATGACTACACAGAGTATCAGTTTGGATAACGGTCTAAAGGTACCCGAGAAGGAGTAGTTAACCTGCAGAAATTTCAGTAAGACGGACACTATGGAAGGGACAGACTCACGCTCGGTGCACCGAGACTCAATCCAACGGTACCGTATGCGGATACAATTTCAAAGACTGTGTATCTGCATTAGACAAAAGCGATGGTACTTCTTGGGTACTCACTTATGTTAAAGATGTTGAACCAAGTCGCGCTGTTTTCATCTTCAAGATTGCTCCGCTGTAAAATCGTCTTAGCAACGTTGGTGTGCGGTATTTTGGGTTTCCTCACCTCAATGATACACACAAGGAATAATGCAAGGCAGAGCCACCACATATCTGCCCTGATTTAAGGAAGGCAAAGCGTCGGGATAATGTAAGCACCTACCAAACGCTAATTGTTTCCGAGCATGCAACGCTAGATATCGACTCCACACTGTCACTCTAGGGCCAGATGCTTGAAATTCATCTTCGTCATCGGTTTCATCCCCATGATAGACACCAAGAGATTGTTCTTCATAGACGTTCGTAGAACGAACACTGATAAGAGATGAGGACCTTCCCCGTGAGATTAAAACTTGAAGACTTCACCTCATAGCAATGGGAACTGTCATACCCGAAGAGTAAGAACAAAATGTGGGCCAAAGAGAACGTCCACTCACAGACCGAGATGTACATCATTATCACGTATAAAACCCTTGGATATTTTGTCAGAAACGGCATCAATGGTCCTTAACCACAAACTTACTTCACAGCAGGCGCAAGGGCCGCCAGCGGTACAATACCAAACCCTGCAGCTCGCACAGCCGTGGCCTGCAGCAGGCCACTGACCAATCTAGTACCAACAGGTATAGAGTCGATAGCCTGTGTTCCAATGTCTAGAACCATGAAAAAGAACCAATCGGTCAAGCTGCAAATTTCTGTTCAGTCCAAGTCCAAATCGCAAGAAGAAAACGAAGTACGTTAAAGCAATGACTATTGTTAGCAAGAACCACGTCTGGTGTGATGGGAACAGGTATATAAAGCATCGACGAGGGTGGTCCAGTAGAAAGTGTAATGTCTCATTTGCGCGGGACGTCTTGGGAACTAACTTTGTTAAGGTCCATCTGCGAACAGGTTAGTTCTGATCCTCCGGTGATATTGGTAACGTACATTGTGAATCGAAGACTAGTGGCCTCACCCCGTCAGTGAAAAGTCAGAAGATCAATGCAAAGCAACTCACAGTATCGGCTAAGATCATCCGTGAGTAAAGGTGAAGATAAGAAGAGATGGTACTCACAAAAGCCGTATTACCAGCCAGTATAAGAAACACCATTACAAAGATCATGAGATATGCTTTCTGGAAAGGCACCATAGAGGTATCGACCAAGGATGTACCCGTGTTCGTGTATGCAGAGACCATCTGGAAGAGAGCGAACCTATATGCGTGTTTAGGGCTTGCATGTAACGCGACGGGGAAGTTTTCAGCCTACCACGCAGGTGCTACAGGCTTGTGCAGCGCAGGAGGATTGAAATTGTCTCTCCATCCTATTTGGGAGATGTACGGCGCAATTATAATGAATGGAATAAGCTGCACCAAGATGTGATACTACAAGTGGCAATCAGTAAAATTAGTTGTGGCGAACGCCAAGCACAAACTTACTCCCGCCACAATCCAAAGTAAAGCATTGAGCGCCCGATACTCCACGCCACCTAATTCCTCGATTTCTTCCTCTGAGAGCATGGGAAACGCAGAGTTCCGCCCAACAACAGCCTCGAACGATATGTACGGCACAGTTTTGGCTCCGGGTGATATGTTTGTGCCATGTTGGGAAGCGATTGTTTGTGTCATGGGTATTGTCACAGTCCTGGTGAGCCTTCGACGAAGCCCGGGGAAGAACTTCCTGAAGAGGGCCTGGATGATCTCGTGCGGCATTGGGAAGCCGCCAAACCCGCTGTTTTTAGTCGCTTTTGAAACGGAGATGCGCGTACTATAAGTCTGGTTCGTCGGATAGGTAGTAAAGGGCGCATTATGTGTTGAAGATCTGTGCAAGGACCCTACACGGTTCATCAGATAGTGACGAGGTGTCAGCTGCAAAAACATACTTCTTTCTTCTTCGGACGTTGGTAACTCCGTGTCACGTCCCACGGATGTTCCTCGACGTGGCCGGCGACGGGGAAGATTGAATTCGACCGTTTGCGTCCGAGGGAACGACGAAGAGATGGGGGATGCAGGGTCAGCTGCATGGGAAAGACGAGTCTCTGGGAGTGTAGGTGATTGAGGAAGAGGGGGTGATGGGGGCCTAGATTGTGGGGCAATGGTTTCAAATCTATGAAGTGGGGCTACTGACATTCAGTGACAGCTTTTGAGAAAACGAACGAACTGACTGGATCTCATAACGGGAGTAGTAGGTGTTCCCGGATCTGACAATCGGCGAGACATTCTGCAAGCAGACAGTTAGGAAGCAGCCAAGGAATTGTATTTTCATCCTTACTTCCGAGGAGGAGGCGCTAGCCTATTATTTGACGATATGTCCGTGGAAGGTAGAGGTGTGATGAACGAGAGCCGGCGATCTTGGGTCGCAGATTGAATGGTAGCATGGCGTTTCATGGGTATACGATCTCCTTCACTAATCCAACCGCTGGGATTGACCAATTTGGGTGCATCATCCATACGTCGAATCATGTCGGTTCGAACTCGCTTCGTGTGACCAGTATTTGCACGTTCCTTGTCATCATGGTCCGACTCATCGCTGTCTTCGGTGACTGGAATCCCTCTTTCTCTATGCAAAAAGCTAACGAGGCGCCGGGCCCAATGTGTGTTCTTCTCCGAATATGGAACTGCTACCGACTCGCTAGCAGCGGCAGCCTCGATGATGTGTTCGAACTTCTTCTCGAAATAGTACCTGGGACAAGGAATAAGCGAAATGGTCCCGAAGAAGTGATATATACCCACTTCCTGATATACACCATGACCCACGAGATCACCACCTGTGATGCTTGAGTGAGCAAAAGGCGGAAAGGAAAAAGTGTGCATACCGGTGTCCCCAAACACATCTGAATGAACAAAATCACTTGCTGCCACGGTGTCAAAGAACTGAGGTCGACAGTGGCCAGACCGCACACGGCAATGGCGCTAACGCAGTTGAAGAGAGCATCAATGTAGGAAATGTGGGTTTGGCCGTTGCTCGCATAGAAAATTGCAGAAAAGAAAAGCGGCGTGAATGTGCTGAAAGACACCTGTCAGCAAGCGCAACGCGTAGATATTCGGATAAACCACACACAAGAAGAGAATATGAACACGATAGAAGTTGAGATGCTTTTTAATGAACCTCCACGGTCGTGTGCTTGATGTCGTCGAAGACATGTACTGGGGGATAGAGAGAAATTTGCGAGCCGCCCTGCTGGCAAAGTTTGTTCCAACAAGGAACGCACGGTCTTCGGGTAGAATAGAGATAAATATCAAAGATAGAAGCTATAAATCCCTGGGGTTCACGGCAGAGAAGGGACGACCATGACACTGGTGATACAGTGCCGATAGCTGTTATAAGGAGATCAGGAGAAAAACCGATTCGATCGTCGTCATATCAGTTCGGATAGGAGTTTTCCGTTGCCTTTTTTTGACACGTTCGTTATGCGAGTTCTTGTTGTTGGCTTGTCAAGCAGTCAATTCTGGCAAGAAAAAAAGGTAGACTACACTAATGTATGGAAACAATGCGCTAGCACAATGACAAAATGCGAGGATGCCAATAATTACAGAAGAGTGACCGAAGGAAATAAAAAAGAGATCATAAGCACAACTAGTGGGACGATACGTGTACGGTACTATATATATGCTGAACAAGCGAGTCTATGATGAGAGTTCAAATACCTTCCGACCATTCTCTTCCGACTTTGATGTGATACTTGTCCGTTGTTCATCAGTCAGTCCAGCGCCCTTCAACATGATGGCGAAAAGTGCAGGTGCCTTGGGTGCATCAATTGCAATATCGTCCAAGAATTCTGCAATCGACGCGAATGCTTGCTCAAACGCAGATGGCGAGCACAAGTTCTTTGAAGAAGCCCGTTTGAATAGATCACCGACGAGTTCGGCATCAGCCTGTTTCGACTCAACGGCTTTCGAGATAAGCTTGTCAACCAACAATTGATGGTGCTGTGACGGTAACTTCTCGAAATAGTCCTCGGCCTCGTCAATGTTCCGGACAGCAAAGAACTCTTTCAAGTCCTCCTCAATCTTCTTCTTAGCGTCAGACTCCGACATCTCGACTTCAGATTCCTCGCTGCCGTCTTCATCGGAATTATTCTCTGAGTCAGGTGCGCGGCCGGCATCCGCCTCAAGTGGTTTCGAACGTGGCTGCAGTACGAGCTTCCTGCGCTGAGGCGGTTCACCTCCATGTCCCAGGTCGACGCTAGCTTTGCGACTCGGCGGTCTACTGCTCTTCGAGTTGGATGCCTCAGCAGCAGCATCACTTTGGAGCATTTGGAACATGTTGACGCTCGAATTCGTTCTTGATAACGACTCGCGCTTAGCCTCCTTGTTCTTGCCAGCAAAGACACTGCTGGGACCGAAGGTCATTGGCGCACCCTTGTTGCTGATCTGACCAAACTTGGAGAGGTCACCAGCCTTTGGTGGTGCACGAGGAGCGCCACCGGCAACTGCCCAACCATCAGGACCGACCGCGTTGGCTTCGGATCTGTCGCCACCACGCCGAGAGCCTGAACGAGACATGGGCTGTCCTCCACGAATGTAGGACTCTTTCTCTTGAGCAGCCTTCTCCTTGGCAGCCTATGACTGAAGTCAGGGAGAGTAGTCGTGGAGATAATTTATCACTTACTGTTTCTCGAATCTGACCAATGGTCTGTGGAGCAGCGACGGCATTCCTAGCAATCCATCTTCGCTCACGAAGTTCGATCACGTCCTGAGGTACAATGAATGACATCGTCTAGTTAAGTAGGGAATAAAGAACATACCTGCAACATGAACTGCATCCGCGAGCTGACATTCTGGCTCCTTGTCAGCTCCTTCATACGGGAGAAGTAGACATCCATGTGTGCCTTGGCTTTGGGGGTATCAAGAAGCTGGCCAACAGTGGTGAGGAGCTTGCACAGAGATTCAATCTCCTCCTCTTCAGGGTTGTCGACGTTGCCGAGGAGTTTCTTGACACACTCATGCATGATACGCTCAGTCAACATCTGGAGCTTGAACAGTTCTCCAATGAACCTAATGAGACCGAGACCCTGTCGCTTAGCCTTCTGAGCAGCGTAGTACTCCTCAGAGTACAGTGCAACTTCTCCATCACCGTTGTTGTCTCCTTCCCCTTTCTTGTCTGCATTGGCTTTTGCAACGGCCTGGTCTTCGACAGCTTTAGAAGCTGCAGCCGCCGCTGTGGCCTCTTTCGCTACCCAACCACGCTCGAAGTCCTCCTGACATCGATTGAGAAGGTACTTCCTGAACAATTGACCGCCAGCGATGGGCTTGCCCTCCGGGTTCTTGATACCCTCATCTTGTACCTGCGGGCTGATCTGCTCCATCATCTTGCGGCAGAGGCGAGCATACATCTCTGAGAAATTGGCCTCATCGGTCGCCTTCTCGAAAACAAGTCGAATAACCTGTATGAGAGTTCGTCCGTCCTTCTCGTTCTCGGACTTGTTCGCCCAGGCGATGATTTGGTCGGAGATAGAGTCGAACTTCTCCATCGTGATCTTGTTGAGTAAACCCTTGACCTTTCGGTCAACAACCTCGGGAGAGTCGGCGTCAATCGCACCGAGGGTCTTACGATCCCAACGGTTAGCAGATACTTGCAAGGGCGCGACAGGTTCGAGGGGAGGCTGTGCATTGACGGCGTGGTGGGAGTGAGGTGCGGTCTGCTTGTTGGGATCTCGTTCACCACCACGCTTGCTTCGTGTGCGACCTGAGGAACCGGGACCACCTTGGCTGGCGGTTCGGTGCATCTGTCCTGGTCGTGTGAATTGCATACCACCAGCAGCATTTGTCGAGACAGAGCGTCCGCCATTGGCGAGCTTGAATCGCTCTTCGCTTTGGAGCTTGGAGGCAGGAGTGGTGCCGAAGTTGCCCATGCCACCGAAGGGGTTCCCTGCACCGGGCTTACCGAACCCTGCAGGTGTGCCAAAGCCAAGACCAATAGATGCAGAACGTGAGGGCGTAGCCCCAGAAGCTTGACGGTGCCGACCGGAACCGCCACGGCTGAGAGTGAAGTTAGACTGGTCGACAGGCTCGATGCCAATAGCGTCAAGAGGAGGAAGCATATCAGGCTTCTCCTTACATATCGACATGAACTGGAGAAGGAAGTCACGGTCATATCTGGTCAACGTATGATTGAGCTTCAGCCAAAAACATAGAAGGGATTATCCTTACCTAAATTTGCCCTTGGTCGCATTGACGTTGAGCTCAACCTGGGGGCTCTTCACACCCTCTGGGTAAGAGACGCTACCAAGGTCCTCAATGACACGAGCTGTTGCGAGCGCAGAAGGAAGAGGTGCAGGAATGTTGGATTTAGCAGTCGAAAGGTCAAGAGGACCTGGCCTCCGTCTGACAGGGCCCTCGGGCGTGGCGTTGGTGTCAATCTTCAACGGCGTGCGCTCTTGCTTCTTCTCCTCTCGAGGAGTTTCTTTGGACTCATCAATTTCACCTTCTTCCTTTTCTTCTGCCTCTTTGGCCTTGGCGGCCTCAGCCTCAGCTGCAGCTTTGGCAGCTTCTTTCTGTAGCCGCTCTTTCTCTTCGGCCTCCTTCTGAACGCGAGCTTCTTCCTCCAAGCGAAGTCGCTCCTTCTCTTTGGCCTCCTCCTCGGCCTTCTTGCGCTCTTCCTCCTCCTTGCGGACACGCTCTTGCTCTTCAGCAATGCGTTTCTTCTCTTCTTCCTCCTTCTTGAGACGTTCTTTCTCCTCTTCCTCCTTCTTGCGTTTCTCTTCCTCCTCCTTCTTCTTCTTCCGCTGATCTTCCTCGTCCTTCCTCCTCCGCTCCTCCTCTTTCTTCCTGAGGTTTTCAGCCTCCTTCTTCTTGCGCTCATCCTCCTCTTTCTTCTTCCGTTCCTCCTCTTTCCTTTGCTCCTCGACCTTCTTCTTCTCAGCCTCTTCCTTCTCTTTCTTCAGACGTTCGGCCTCCTTGGCCTTCTTCTCAGCCTCCTCCTTCTCCTTCTTCTCCTTCTCTTTAGGATTTTCAATTTTAATTGCCTTTCTGCTCGGGCTATTTATACCTGGCGACGAGCTCTGCGGAGCACTTCCTGTCGACGGCGTATGCTGATGTCGAACCTTGGAAAAGTCAATTTCTGACCCATCCGCAGCGCGAATAGTCACCTTTGACGATCGCTGTGGTACAAATGCATTGGCATTGGGATTTATTCGGCTCGCTGTCGTCGAAGGCGTCGCAGGGGGTGATGTCATGCTACTCATGCTATTTGATGATGAATGGGAAAGGGAAGGTGGAGGTTGGGGACTATGAGGAGGAACGGTTGCATGTTGGAGTGTAGGAGTACCAGGGGCTAATTGGGGAGGTTGGTTTCGGGGAGACATAGGCATGCCAGCATGAGGAGGTTGAGGAGGTACATGACCACCAGGAGGTTGAGGGTGATGAGGCATTTGTGGGTGTGCGGGATGTGGTGAAGGCATACCAGGGTGTTGAGGCATGCCATACGCCCAAGGAGCAGGATACATATATCCTTGATCCGAATACTATAAGAGAAAGAAATAATGGGTAAATGACAAGTCGAGATGTATAGAACTAAGGACGAAAACGTACGTAGTAGCCTGGCCAACCAGGTACTTGCATTTGGGGCTGTTGCATATGAGGAGGAGGTTGAGGCATCTGGGGTGTTTGCCCCGGATGTGAAGGAGGTGCGAGTCGTGGGCTTCCTAACGAAGCGGGCATCTGGTTATGTCCTGGTGGACCATTTCCATTGGGAGGTCGTGGACCAGCGCCATTGGGCACTGGACGTGGGTATACAGGTGAACCAGGAACTCGTCCAGGTGAGTTTTGAGGCTGATTTCTCATGCCATTCTGTGGTACAAAAGGAGCAAAGGAGTGGCTAGTCGCCTGTGACGATCCAGAAGGTTGCGTCGGCTGACCTGAGGGTTGTGTCGTAGGAGGAAGATTTGAGGGGGTAACTGAGGGAGAGGACGTGCTAGAAGGCGTTGTTGATGAGGATTGTGAAGGTTTTTGGAACAACTTTGCGATATCCGCTCTGTTGATCGTCTTTGAGGGCCCCGACGTTGTCGGTGTTGATGACCCTGATGTCCCAGAACCAGCAGCAGCATACGACGTTGATGTTGATGGTGTTATTGTCGTAGCTGAAGGTTTTGTCGATGCTGGAGACTTGCCATTTATACTTTGACTCCCAACGGTAGCTGGCACTGAGCCAAATGACTTTACTCCTTCAGAGGACTTTGTCTGCTGGATGGGAGCGGCAGTTGAAGACGATACAGGCGCAGATGTGTCATCTATAGACCCAAACGATACTACCGACCCTTGAAAAAATTTTCAGTCAGAAACTCTGGGGGAAAGGTAAATAGGTGACAGCCTTCTCACCTGTTTTCGCTGCCCCAGCGGTGTTACGCGAGATGCTAACGCCATCTTTTAAGGGAACGCCTTGACCAAGGGTACTAGGCCGTCTCGAATGAGTAGCAGTAGCAGATGTAGGTGCTGGAGACTGAGAACGGGGTGAATTAGCAGAATTGCTCTGGGGTGGGCCTTTTGCCCAGGCAGACTGTGATGATAGCTTGGTAGGAATCTTTGCTGAGCCTGAAGCAGTCGAGGATTTGCTCATTCTAGAACAGCCAAAAAATGAGCAAAAAAAAGCTGGAGAAAAAAAGAAGAGGGCAATACACACGAATTTTTATTGAAAAACGAGATGAAACTTGTCTGTTTGATTTGTATGGATCGGTCGTTAAAAATGACCTGTCCAGCAAGTCCGAAAGCAAGCTGGAACGATGTCTAGAGAGAAAATACACGGACGCTCAAGAATTGGCTGTCCGGTCTCTGAGTCCTGTAGGCGGACGAAGTCAAGGAAGACGACCTTGCAATCACCCTGCTCACCAAAAACTCGAGGGCTTAGTCAGCTTTCCCTCGGCTGTGAACCGGTTCCGCATGCGGCACACAAAATGATTCAATAAAATAATGAGCTGTCCATCTCTTTTGGCAGTGGCCGAGGCAATATAGTAATCTACACTTTGGGTACTTTTGCACTACCAGTACGTTCCGCAAACATGATTGAATCTTCCCCAGTAGAATCTATCCCAAAAGGCCCGGTCGAAAGTGTCCCTCTCCCAACAGCGGCGAACTGAGGTCTGGATTCCACCGAAAGACTTCCACCCCCTCCAGAACCAGCACGGGTTTGTTGAGAGTTGAGATCATTGGACGTCATGCCCAGGCTGGTCATGATGATAATCATGGTCGGAACGATAGCCTGTGCAAACACAGATGAGTAACAAATCTCATGGCCCGCATTATGAAACTAACCGTCAATTGGGCAATAGGGTCGTACACGATGTAAAACGCATTGCTGCCGATAAAGTAGAGCGTAATTTCGATAATCAGCGCGGACGAGTAAATGGCCCCCGATTCGATAACGAGAATCAACACGCGACGGTATTTCGTTGACGACTTGGTGTGTGCAGTGTCTATTTGTCGGCCAATCCACCTGCAGAAAGCGAAACGTTTGAAGACGTAAAAAACACGGACGGCGTCTGAACACTCACCAGATCCTAAGCGCAATGAGCGACGTAACAACAATGTTTGTAGCGAGCGACAGACTAAATAGCGATCCATTCCACTTGGGTAAGTCATCCTGAAAGGCGCTGTGTGTCGTTTTGGCTTTAGCGAAGGCAACGGCCTGAGCAAAACCACAAACTATATCAGGCACGCGTCACTTAGTCGAATTCGAGTCTATTGACATCATAGGGGAGACGCACCTGCAGACCCAAGAATCAACAACACAGGTCCAGCAGAAGCTAGCAGACTCTTTCCCCATACGTGATAACATCTCCACACCTACGAACGTATATCATCAGCGATACGTCTCCATAGTACGGATGACTTCATACACACCATGATACTATCTCCCAAGATTGAATTCACCGTATGTATCGTCACCTTTGCTACATTCGCTGGGATTGAAACGTCCGAAAAGAACGCGCCTGGTCCTCCAGGTTGATCTCGAAGCTCAATGAACCCAGTTATCAATCTCGAGAAACCCATTGATACGTGGATCGTCGAAAATATGAACATGAATACTGCGATAACGAAGATGACGGGTTTAACGGTGGGGGTGCGGCGTTTAAACTTGACAATAAATAGGTACGAGAAGAAGAGGGAGAGGTTTATCCCTACATGAATCGTTAGAGCCGAGTAGTATTGAAACTAGAGATTAGAGGACGCACCATAAAAGAGCGTCTCCAGCCATATTGCTGTCAGGTAGGCCTTGTCGAGGGGTATAGGGGCCATTTTGCTCGTTCAGAGGGAATGACGGGATGGGTAGACTCCAAGGGAACCTCTTCTTTTATGAGCGTGATTCTGGCATTATAAAATCCTCGTGAGCATCTCGGCTATACCATCTACGGGATCTGGGGTGTTATCCGCATTGAATTGAGCGGTGGGAGGAGTTCAAGTGGAATTGCGAATTATGCAACGTGGGCGTTGAAACTCCGTCACGTAACACATATGCTCCATGTTCCGTTTTCGCCAGCACTTGAAAGTGAGTTTTCTCCACATATCATGATGGTGATTGATGAGAGCACTGAAATGCACAGCTGGAAGATTTTTATGCAGAGCATCAGAGAACATCCCGTGCTTCCAAAGATGAAGACCTTGATAAACGACAACCAAATGGCTATCTTTAATCCGGAAAGGCACATGCAAGTTGTGGTCGAATGAGAAAGCGTACATCAATCTCAACAATCAACAGTGGCTCTATTCTTGATGTGGTCCTGATGGAAGACACTTTGATAGTTAGGAACCGTTGAGGAACCAACACTGAAAATGGACCACTTACACCTTCATTCTCCAATATCTCAATGTTCAATTGCAACGATTCTCCCCATTTTCTCGCGATATGACGGGTGTGGCATTGATACGACATGGTCGATTTCAGCGAATTCATGCTCAGGGAGTGATACCGGACCCGAGCAGGAGAAAATAGAACTGGATTTGCCGATACCAATACAGATTGCACAGAGATTGAGTTCGAAGTCAGGGACACATGCTCGTGAAAGCAGAGGTGTTTGACCGTCGAAGGAACCTAGCATTCCAGTCATGGAAAAAGGTGTCGCCCGTCGCCATTACATCACAATCTACCTGAACGGGTTTAGCACAGAAGGGCCGACGATGTCAATGAGCTACACTGCCATAACTTCCGGGGTGCGCGGAGGCAAACCTGGAATGTGTTCGCTGTACAAGTTCCTGGCAAATGCTGCGTTCCATGGACCGCTTGGGTGTGAACGACTGCAAGAGAGCCCTACGCAGTACCGCAGCACAACGATAGAGTATATTATCTGTCAAAAAGATAAGATTATAAGACTGAATGTCAATTCAATAGTAACCGAGCATATACATGCACATTACCTAGGATGTCCCAGCGTCGTAGTGAGCGCAGCTTTGTTATGGGTAGCGTCGACAGACTGCGTCCCTGTCGTCGCGCTATTTGACAGATCCTCGCTGCGCATCTGCCCTAGGCGCCCTGCTTATAAGACAGTAAGGAGCCCCCGAAACTCCTAACCCAACCAAATGTCCTCCATCGACACAAGCGAAAAGCTCCTCGACCTTCCCGATGGCAGAAAGCTCGCCTACTGCGAAAATGGCGATCCAAACAGCACCACCGTTGTCATATTCCTCCATGGTCTCTTCGGAGTTGGACGTGCCGACCGACAAATGCCCGCATGGCGCGATGCGGGAGTCCATACCGTCGTGCCAACCCTTCCAGGCTTCGGCAACTCTTCTGACCGTCCCAAGTCTATACCGTATGCCGTGAGCTTGGCTCAGGACATATCTGCCTTGCTTGGACATCTCCATCCCGACGAAGCGAACTTGAGAATCTATGTGGGCGGTGGATCGTATGGAACCGTGGGCGCGCAGATTCTATACGGGTTACCATTTGACATCTTTCCTTATGGCAAAAACATCGTCGGCACGATGTTGCTCGCTCCTCTATCCCCATTCCGACATGACAAGGAGTATACCAAAGGAATGACCTGGCAGAATTGGTTCGGTGTCGGACCGCCATCGCAACTACTTCCGTTCCAGTTGCTCCAGCGGGTGATGTCTTTGGTGATTTCGATGAAACTCAACACGGTGGAGAAGGCGGATGTGTTCCTTCGCGGTATGCTATTTGACAAAGCATCACCTGAAGAGAGAGAAGCTTTTGTGCAGTGGCGTTCTCGGGAAGGTATCGCCGAGGGTCAATTCGAAAGGGAGTTGGCGGAGAATGCTGTGAAGAGTATCAGGAATTGGAGTGGGTTCTTTGAGGCTGCAGACGTCCTCCATTCGGATTGGGGATTTGAGCCCTCCAAGCTGGATGAGGAACACTGTAAACGACCGATTTTGATCGTGGCTTCCAAGGATGATCCTTTAGGACCGCATATGGCGAGTTGGCTCGCAGAGAATTACAAGAATTCGCAGTTGAAATGGACTGCCGGTGGACATATTTCCGCAACTTGGGAGATGGATGGAATTTGGAGAACCTTCATGCAGGGAATAGATGGGAACTAGTTTCTTTTTTAGGACGATTGTATTTTCTCAGCCAACACGTACATTTTCTCTTCCTCTTGAACTTCATCGTCTCTCTGCCTTCCAAGCTTGACACTTTTGTGCCGGTGACTAGCAATGTCTTGCCAATCTTCGACTCCTTGGTAGCGCTGCAGTATCGATTCTGGGTTCTTCCGACTCTGACGACTATTGCGTCAGTTCTGTGTGAGTCAACCATCCACGCCTTTTTTCTTCGAATGATGCACATTGTTTTAAAACAATTGTTCCTGCGGAGAAGGCCGCTACTAGCATCCTTCTGTGATAGCAACTAGGGATACTGAACTTTCTTTAGAATTATATTTTCATTGTCGGCAAATGGTCCTTATAGCTGACCTTACCTTTTCAGGTTTCTCTACCTCCTGTCATTTGAAAGCACCTCTCCGAACAACGTTCTAGTTCGGTCATCTCAGTACGAGTGCCCTTTGACACTGCCTAGTACATCTTTATACAACGATCTCGCTTACTTTAACGACTGGTCATGTCCCCGCCGCATTTTTCTCGGCTATTTCTGCAATATAACACGTGTTCTCTGCACAGACGTCCGACTGCATACGCGTGTTATCAGATGGATGAATGCCTCGAGGCAGCCTGAACGAGTCATACCTCACACGCTGGATAAGCGTGTAGTCCTAGAATGGGTAGAAATACCAGGCGCAGCTGAAATCACTTGTACCCCAACTTCCAACACTTAGACCGCTCCCCCCATAGATTCCTCATAGAACCTAGAATGATTTCGCAACCGGTGAGTACAACCTGTCAATCTGCGAATCCGCTCGTGAACCAATAACCATCCAGGTCCACAATAACTTCAACAACATGGATATCGACATTTGCGAATTGCTCCGAACAATGTCACTTCAACAGAAATCCGTGAGTACATCCATGAGCCGAAGCCATCTAAGATAACGGAGGTGGTAATATTCCTGGAGAAAGGACGATTTCGGGAACGCTACCCAAGGGGCATTTCATTCAACGCCCGTGGACGTGCAGGTGCAGGACGAGCTAATGTCAGACGAAACCCAGGTGTGTCATATCCTATTCATTATCCTTCCTTCGTCTAACAAATACCTTGTTGCCAGTCCGATACAGCATCGGAGTGCTCCAGCTCCAGCACACACTCAAGAAACGAAACATACGGTTGCGCCTATCTCAAAGCCCTTCGAGCCCAGCTCGAACACTACCCAACAACAGGCGGAGAGTACCTCGAAGCGATCTTCACTCATCGCGAGATCTTTTCCGCATATCCCAGTTCCCACAAGGAATGTTCTAGGGCATTCAGTGAT
Source organism: Paramarasmius palmivorus (assembly GCA_037176845.1). NCBI lineage: Eukaryota > Fungi > Basidiomycota > Agaricomycetes > Agaricales > Marasmiaceae > Paramarasmius > Paramarasmius palmivorus. The sequence goes on along the minus strand of JAYKXP010000051.1, from coordinate 73,999 downwards.
CTGGCGTTCGAGATTGAACATCGGGCATGGAGAGCAGATAGGGATGCCGATACAGAGGCCGTTATGGCGTTTCGACATGAGGCTTGGATGATTGCAGCTACGCTGTAAGAGCGAGCATTCTTCCTACCGTGATTGGGATAAGCGTTGATGGCTTATCCTATGTAGGCACCAGCACGACAAGCAGGAGGAAGAGAGGAATAAGGCTTCTCAGACTTCCAATGTGCCTATTCGCTGTGTTATGCAGCCTGTATTCTAGTTAATATCTCTCTATTTGGATTCTCTAGTTGTACCGCTGGCGGACTATACAGTATTATGTACCAGTGTACAGATGTGGATACTCTAATTCCTTTGCTATACAAAGTCGTAAATCTCTACACTTGAGTCCGATGGTACACATAAACGACCACGAAATCCATCATATGTATAGTCATTTCCGTAGGTGAGCTCCGGAATAATCGTTGAATTCTCACGCAGCTCCGTGCGGGGGTCATCGCCAAAGGTAAACTCCATGTTATGTAGAAGCAGTGTAACGCTTGAGTTCGAAGTCAGAGAGACGCCTCTGGCCCTTCCCAGCCGATTGGCAGTAACGATGAGACTGTAGGCAGACGATATGCCACCACTTGGAGGAATGTCAAAACTAAGCGTGCCGTCTTGGTGTAGATGGAGGCGGAATAGGTGCAGTCCTGCCCGATGGAAGATGGCAGTGAGACACAAGGTGAGTGTGACATCACCACCGTCGTTCGCGTTGGAAGCGACGAGAGCAGGTTCCGTGAACCCTTTCGGGCAGACACCGAAATGAGTTTGGATGAGAATGTCTGGGTCCACGGCGTCGGAAGGAGGATACGAGAAAACTTGTATAACGGTTTCTTGTAAGCTGATATGCATTGCAAAGACGTGATCCACTGTGGGTATGTATTCAGTGTGGTATGACTGAGACTTCCAGATATTCTCCTGAGACGGAGGTTAGGTACGCGTTTGACTATATTGTTTAACACGTACCCCTTCAGGATCCCGAGGCGCAGGAAATCGGTATCTTCTCTGAGTCTTGATGTCATAGACCATCGGGAGTGGATGGGTGCCGGTCGTCTTCTCCCAGTCACAAATGAGTATGCTATTCGCGAGCCATATTGACGTTGAGGGTGAAGTTGGAAACTCTGAGACTACTACCAAGGGACATGGTTTGTCGGGACATAGCTTCCATATCGTCCTATGAATGTTTCAGCACCTCGTCGAGTATAAAAGACATGGTACAAACAGTAAATCTTGGTCCATTGTCCGTTGCCTTCTCAGTATAGGTATGTAGACCTCTTCGTTGGCCGAAGTGTCGCTTCTGCTAGGTCCCAGCCCAGAGAAGACATAAGTGTAGCCAGCTTCTACAGATTCGTATATTGGTGTATCCCAATCACCTGGTTTGTCCAAGTCGTACAGACAAAAAGACGAGCGTGAACGGAGCAGAAGATATCTCCCGTGATACAGCTCTATCTGTCTAATTCCCTGTTTGACGACTTGGCAGACAAGGCGCCTCCGCCGTTGCACCTTCAAATTTGCGCTCTCCCAATTCGCGTCGAGTTGTGATGCACGTATTAGGGCACGTTCCAAGTCATGAACAGTTTGGGATGGGGATATAGGGGGAAGGAAGAGAGATGAGGTCCGATAAGTAGTCGTCCAGACTGTTCTTTCTAAGGTCAGCTTGTGAAGCCGTCTGGCAACCTAGAGACGAGATGAGACCTTGAAAGATAATGTGCAATTAGGGTCTTACGTACCTGACGAAGCCTCAAGATATCCAACGGCGAAAGGAACGGAAGAATCTTGAATATTATATCATCAGGTAGCAATTGTAGCTGAGCCTGTTCTTTCATCGCGACGAGAGGAAGGAAGGATGCAAGCGGTGGTGGTGGGAGAATAGAGAGGTCCGTGCGCGGCTACCGAATAATGTAACCCTTTTCGTTTACCATCACCTCTCCTCGAGCCTAAGTATCACCACCAATACAGGTGCCCTATGACTACAAGATGGTCATTACTTCAGCGGCTGAAGTCTTCAGCTAGACTGAATTCCGCACTGCTAACACTCCAGCAATCTATTCAACACCGTAGCGCTCGCGGAGACGTGTGGAGTGCCATGATTCCTCATAAAGCTCTGCAATAGGACGGGTTGTAGTCAGGAAAATACGAAACCCCCCATTCCATTCACGATGAAGCGCATCTCCCGTAAGCTTTTGTTTCTTTCAACCTTGATACTTACTCATGTAAATTTTCCTCCAGGTCCTAACACATCCAAGCGTCGAAGTGCACCCGACTCGGAGGAGCAACCCCGATATAATCTAATTGACGAAGGACCACAACCAGTGGGCAATTTACCCGTCAGGCAACGTAACTTTTGTCTTGGACCGTCCCATCTTCGTCGTACTGAACTAGTACATAGGCACACAGAAGCAACAAGACCAGGAAGATGAAGAAAATCGTCGAAACGCCATCAAGGAGCTTGTTGATAGTTGGAATGACCGATTGCAACTTATAAGTTTGATTGTGAGGACTAGTTCTGTGCAATTTGAGTGTCGTGACGAACTTACGATGCACAGACCACATTCCTCGCTTCTGTTGAAGCAGGATTATTGCAAGTCATTGCACCACAGTCGCAGAACCCAAATTTCCAGGCACCACTCGTAGTTACTACGAATGCCTGCTTGTACTGCGCATTGGTCATTCACATGTATGCCTCTTTCATGGGATTCATTGGCGCATTCTTCCTTGTCAGGTTCAAAGTCAAGGAGGCCAAATACCAGGAGGAAGAGGTTGCCTATATGCAGCCGACACCACCAGGCAAGGGCGAGGTCGTTCTCGATATGGCTGCGAACCACATTACAAACTCGCCGAAATCCACTCAACCCTCACCTCGAGTGAACCAGGAGCCACCAGCTATTCGTAGTGCCAACCCAAAACTAGTTCACGTCGGTCCATTCTTCCGTCATCCCCCCATCAATCTTCTCAGTCGATGCCATTTTATGTGCATTCTGTTGACCGTGTTGGGATTTGTGTTGGCAATGGCAGGCATTATTGTACAGACTTGGGCAAAGTTTCCGCGCGCTGTCAGTATCCCTGCTTCTGGGTTCTGTTTGGCCGGTCTTCTGGCTGGAGTTGGCGTTGTCTGTACCAATTATGATGTCAGGCATTTCGTCTATGAGTGATGTGTGCTATTGCACAATGGTGCGGCGGCTATTTATTTATTGAGGTGTAGTCATAATGTAACTTACTGTATAAGTTCATTAAATGGAATGTATCATTTATTTAACCCAGAAGAGGAGCAGCACGACTGCGTTGCCGATGACGAGTTTGACGAGCGCTTATGCAGTTGACAGCTACCACCACCACTCTGGGGCCTACATCCTTCAAAGTTCATGTCATATGCACTCGTGCTTCGTTGCCCTCTATTTTTAGCTTCCAGAACTACAGCTGCATCGTCTCTTTTGCGATATTCTCGGGATTTTCAGTCACTTTCGTCTCAGGTGACCTCAAAGTGACTTTCGGTCCAGCTCGGGCGAGGCTCTGACACTGGTTGGGTTCCAGCAACCTTCCGACGCCATAACGCTCATGGATACCAGTGGAGTGAGAGAAACACATCAAATCCGCTCGCTACGAGGTGTCAGTCCTTGCAGGGCAAACGATACCGTATCCATTGCCACACTACAGTAAAGTGTTTCTCTCGTGAGCGTTCAGCGTTTTTGCTACTTGTTCATATTATAATGGTTTCCACCTAGATTAAGACACGCTGCCGGACTCTCGTAATCTACCTGAGGAACGACTTCGAGAATATCAGCTTGTCTACCAGGGGCGCAGCCGTTTGGGACTGTACCTGTTAGGAAGCGTGGGTCTATGCTCTTACAGGCACCCAGAAACGATAGGATGAGGAAGATGAAGATCGCAAGAAAGCCAGTCACTGAAAGAGCTCGTCGACAGCTGGAATGATCGCTTACTGGTAGTTAATAAGCAAATTGATCGTACATACCTGCTCAAAGCTCGTTATCCGAGCCGGTGAACTCATGCTTGGTTTCGAATAGGCCACATTTCTCGCCTCTGTGGAAGCAGGAATATTGCAAGTGGTGAGCCCGGCTTTACAGGACCCCGAAACCCATAGGCTCCCAAAGATCGATGCCGCCAATGCTTGCTCATTTTGTGCACTTGTCGTTCATATGCATGCATCCTTCCTAGCAAGTTTCTTTGGCGCATTTTTCCTAATTCGATTCGAAGCCAAAATCCAGGACAAGGGGCGACAGAGTGACTCATGCACCCTCCGAGCCACCAAGCAAAGGGGAAGTCCTGCTCGACATGGCAGCGAATCATATCACTCACCAGAGACTGCCGGGCCGTCTCCTGATCGTGATCGCAGAGCCAGCTATTCAAAGCGCCACCACACGATTGGTTCACGTCGGTCCATTTTTCCGCCATCCTCCCATAAACCTTCTCAGTCGGTGCCACTTTTTGTGCATCGTATTGACCCTCATAGGCTTTGTACTGGCAAAGGTCGGGATTGTTTCACAGACCTGGGCAAAGTTTAACCACACTGTGAGTATTCCTACAACTGCATGCTGCCTAGCGGGTCTCTTGGTAGGGATTGGCATTGCCTGCACCAACTATGATGTCAAGCATTTCGTGTACGGGTGATGTATATCATTACACACTAGTATACAGCGGTCTATTTCTAATGTAACATAGCTATTACTGCTTATATGTATTCGATTCCCGGTTCAACGGGTCCTTCCCAACCCCGTTTGTTCGCGTCGCCGATTTCTCTTGTAGCCACCTCTGAACTACAATGGGCGCCAATATTGGCGCCGGAAATTTTTCTCAACGGCCCACGCGGATCACTGCATTATATCATTATGCTCCTCTCCCGACATCCACCTCGGAAGGCTACACTAGGTTCACAAGTGCACAGCTCTGTCCAGCTCTCTCAGCGCTCGTGGAGCAACACAGAATCTTCCCAGACTGTCAACCCGAGATGTGAGCTATATATTGAACGGGGACTCTCGTTTTCTATGCAATTTCTCTCGTCCCCCTCATGAGGCGATTCTCTCGTACGTTTCTGCAGACTTTCTGATGACAAAACTAACTAATATCCTTACAGATTCACATACATTCGACGTTCAACCACCGAGCTGGCCTCGGCGCCGGATATCGTTCCAGGAACCCGGTGATACGGATGACCGCCTACCACTGGCAAAACCTACCAGGAAATGTAGGTGAACTATTCTAATTCTTTGTACTAGATATTTAAATAATCGCTTGACGCAGTTACTCAAAAAGAGCAGGATGAGGAAGACGAGAAGGCTCGACGGAAAGCTATGAAAGACCTTGTCGCAAGCTGGAATGATCGATTGCAACTTATCAGTTTGATTGTGAGTAGCCTTCTTTTTGATCTCATTTCATGTTAACAAAGCTCCTTGTCATCTAGACGACCTTCCTTGCCTCGGTAGAAGCAGGACTGTTAGAACCCACGGCCCCGGAATCAGACGACACTGGTACCACTGAAACCTTGGTTAACGCCTGCAACGCTTGCATATTGAGCGCACTCATCATTCACCTCCACGCTTCCTTCATATCCTTTGTCGGTGCCTTCTTTCTTGTTCGGTTCAAGGTCAAAGAAGCAAGGAAGCAAGAGCAGAAGATTGAGGGCGTCGACCCATCATCTATACCCCAGAGCAAAGGCTCAGTCATCCTCGACATGGCGGCCAAGCAAATAACAGACTCGCCGAAAACAGCATTTCCCGCGTCCCCGAGTACTCCTCGTTTAAACGTCTGGAGTGCAGATCCTCAGTTGGTTCAAGTTGGGCCGTTCCTTCGCCAACCACCAATCAACCTGTTGAGTCGCTGCCATTTCTTGTGTATCCTTTGCACCGTGCTAGGGTTCCTACTTGCTCTGGCAGGAGTTATTCTCCTTGCTTGGGCTCGACATCCACTCACGGTGGCAATCACCGCATCGGTGTTTGTGGGTCTGTGTCTGGCGTCAGGCTTTGGCATTATGTTCACGAAATACGACGCTAGTCATGTACTGTACGATTAATTATACATACCTATTTAATGTAACATATATGCGCCACGAATATCTACTACCTGTATATGCCAGCAATTAAATATTCACGCAGTGTCGATGAAGGCGCCCACCGCAAAGTCCGAGATCATTTGCAAATGCATCACCAGCGATGACTCTTGCAGGAGAAGAGTCATGCTTCTACATTCGCTCCAATTCGCTCCACGTCATTTGCCAACGTTGGCAGCACGTATCGCCAAAGGACAGCAACATATAAAACCCCAGGATAGTTGAAGTTCTTGCTCTATCTCGAAACCAGCGATGCATAACCAACAACAAGCTATCAAGGAGGCCATAACTTCATACGAAGCTGCGCTGAAGCGCGTCGATGAGGAGATCGTTCCCCTTCAGCAGACTTTAATGGCATTATTGTATGGAAGGGAAGGCACCAAGAATCCAGTGGTGAGTTTGGACTACTTTTTTGCATATGCAGAGGCCAATTACTTTCTCAGTCCGCCTACGAACCGAAAATCCATCTTTTACGAGCTCATCTCTCTTCCTTGGCCGATGAAAGAAGTGATATACAAGGCCTTATGAACGTCCACAGATCACTCGTATCATCTATTCATCTCATTCCTCCCGAGGTTTGGGCGCAGATCTTTTCCCTTTGTCTCCCCGAGACTCGATACATTCCCTGGGACTCCAAGTTCCCACCGTTCACGCTCGGGAGAGTCTGTTGGCGCTGGAGAGCGATAGTTCTGTCAACACCGGAACTATGGTCATCCATCTCCCTTTACATTCCGAACGTTAGCGAAGGCAAAGCCCATCCAGGTTGGATGTCCCTCTTCCATGCCTTTCTCGATCGTTCAGGCACTTTACCTGCCTCCTTCGAGATAATATGGCAACCAGCTAAATACTCTCAAGACGGGATTTTCGAGGAGTTTCTCCCCACGGTCATACCTCGTGTCATTTCTCGAGTTCGACACCTTAGTTTGTCTCTTCCAGACCGGTTCGTTTGCATGTTCTGGGAGGAACAGATGCCCCTACTCGAATCATTCCGACTCGGAAACGAATATACCGCTATCATGGAGCCACCGACGTTAGCCGGCGCTCCTCGTCTTCGCAGCGCGACGTTTGATAGCATCTATCTTCAGCCTTTCGTGTGGCAGCTGCCATGGTCCAATCTTACCGAGTTCACGTCAAAAAGTTGTCACTTGGACATACAGCGCGCCGTTCATGTGCTCAAGTGGTGTCCCAACCTCGAGACGTGTCGGATGCGGGTCATTCCCAACCTGCATAACGCCCTATTTGGGGTGTCGCTTTCTCCCATGGACCCAGACGAAAAGATCGTGATGAAGTCTCTGAAGAGCCTTGCCATCACGATTGGGACCAACGAGAACGTGTTTCCACTCTTAGATGCGCTCAATCTGCCTGTCCTGGAGCACATGGAGATTAGTTGCGCTACTTCCATTGACGTTAATAATGGGACGAGGCGCATTTGGCCAAAACCATATATATTGGCCCTTGTTAAGAGATCTAGTTGTCAACTGAGACGACTGGTTTTCAAGAATATTCAACCGTTGTATGACATTGAACTCAAGGATCTCGTCGAACGTGTCCCTTCTCTAGTCGAGTTCGATGCATCTTTGGATGGAAGGGATGCACTCCATCCTGAAATCAAAGAGGTATTACGTAGACGTCGAGCATTAGCCTTGTAATTGTAGAGACTCTGAAGTATAGAAGATCAGGCTCAAGTGAGGCTTGCCAGGGAATGAGAGAACCTCTCGGACTGCTATACATTACAGCGATCGGAGGGCTAGACTCTGCTGTGCAGCTTGGTCGCGAAACCTTCGGACTGCGAATCCGTCGCATTCTTGTTGCAGTATCGCATTCTTGCAGTACTGTTATTGTAAAGAAAACTATCTCGACAATAAACAAGAAGTCAAGGAGAGGAATAGCTAGGCTGGCGATAGTTGTCATAGGTATGGGGAGTTTTTGTTTGCCGGACAAGATCCGGTCCATCAAAAATTCGCCGTGCCCCTGGTCCCTTCCTTTCCACTAATTTTCCTTCTCCAATTACCACCACTACCCACCACTACATCTCATCAGGGCCATTTAGCCGTGCTACATTCCTTGCTGCGCTCAAGCAGTCTAGCAGGAATTGAGAACTACCAGGGCGCCATGTCTTAAAGCGGCTAAATACGAGAAAATCGCGGGCGTGCCTATACTAGGCCCAGCCTCGTTCCGATCGGAGGGATGGAGAGGCAATGCACCTTTCATTCAACAATTGTACAGTAAGCCAAGCCTAGTCCTGTTATAAAATGGCAGGTTCTAAACGTCACCTTTCTTCAGGATAATCTTCCCATACATCCTTCACCCACAGCACGCTCCAAAAGTCAGGATGCTTCCAGAACTTCCTCTCGAAATCGTTGAACAAATCATCTCTACCCTCTGGCTTTCGCCACTCTCTCCACTACAACGAGCCACCTTTATCAAATCATCTCACCTCGTATCTCGCACCTGGAGCTCGACTTTCTCCAGAGTTGCTGCACTCGATGTACACATCCTAAGTGCATCACATGGCTTTAAGTTCCTCGAAATCCTTCGTGGCGACAGCCAGCTCCAATACCCATTAGACCAGCTCTGTCGCTCCATCACCTTCCAACACGAACACAGATACCTTCTTCCAGGTCCTGAAAAGGACGAACAGCTTATCGGAAAGGCCATTAACGACATCCTACTTGCTCTCTCCTCCAACCCCAAACGACTCCCACTTTTACGCCGAATCGCTCTCGAGATGAAGAATTTCCTCATGGAAACCATCTTCGACTACACTGCGTTCTCAGAGTTCCCTTATCAGGTTAGGGAGCTCGATATGAACTTTACTTATGGAGAAGAGACGGATCCCATGACGTTGCAGATAATCAAGTCGAGGAGTCATGAGCGGTTTGGCATGGTCTGTGGCTCCATGCCCTTCTTGAGGAGATTGAGGGTCAAGGGCACTTCTAGTGGTGTAGCGAAGGCATTACTCGATGCCTGTGGTGGCAGGGAACGGTTGCTGGTGTTTGAGCAGGACGCATGGAAGGAAGATCAGCCCGCTCAACTAATAGTCTTACCTTCAATTTATTCGGACGAAGATTTCAGCAGTGATGACGATGAGGAAGACGAGGAGGAGTGTGAAGAATTCCACGATTGCGAGGAAATCGAGGAACAAACTGGGATACACCAAGACGATAGTTGGACGGGTTACGAAAAAATGCTAGTAAACAGCTTTTCAAAAGACGAGTTGTCTCGAATACTCGTAGCTTTGCAGAATCATTCTTGATTTCTCTATATATATCACTTTGCTTTCCATGTACTGCCTCCTCGTATTGCCAGAATGATATGGTTTCCAGGGACTTTACACTAATACTCTGCGGGCCAGTGCGGGACCTCACAGGACAGCATCGCAATTGAGCCCCGATCTCTGATGAACCTTCTACGACTGGGGAGTCCTCACAGACTTGGTATCATTTGAGGTCATGGATCTTCGCGGGGTTACGCTACACTGCCGTCGGTGTAATTCATCTACGGGGGGTTGAGGCGACGTCAATCCTCAAATCAGTGATCCAACGCAATTGAGTCACCTTAGTTAGTCACTATGTACACACATAAGTCCAGCGGAAGATTCGTTGATTGCAACCACTATATTGTAAAGCAGCTTCAGTGCTTCGTGCCGGTCCAACGCGATGAAGCTATAGTGACAATTGAAAGCATCCCGACATGTTACAAACGCTTGAGCCGCTCTCCCGTATTTATAGGAACCCGTGTGTTTCCAAACAGTAACTTCCACTTTTCTTCCTTCTGCAATCCGTTGGTAAGACCAATCGTCAGTATTTGAAACAGTTTATAACTGATAAAACACACACCAGATGTATTGGTCGAGCTCCTCCAGCCCTCAAGTCTCGAAGAGCCGAATACAGCGCAGCCAGTCCCGTCAAATACTCGCAGAAATGCATCCGCCAAATACACCATCCACAGCTACATCTCAATCTTCACCCACAAACTCGCTGCAGCTCCAACATATGCCGATCGCCAATGAGCAGGCACCCACTTCGCATAACGAGAATTCCGTCGTGCCGCCAAGTGAACCATTATTACCGTGTATACCACTCCCTACTCAAATAGAGAGTGAGGACGACGAAGTTGTGGACGTGGAAGTTCACCAAACACTTCGAAATACTAGCAGTGTATGGGACCTAGCTAACCCATTACACGCTCTGGAGTCGATTCCAAACGCCTCGGAGGCGGCGACAAAACCACCATTACCATCACTAGCCATCGTACATCCGCGGATACCCTGGCCAATCCATGTTCACCGCTCTGGGGCGAGCTCAAGATATGTAACCGTCCGCGATGTGTTGGTCACGTTATGGAGAGCCATGAACATACCGTTGGATGGCGCCGACGATGGAGGAAGAAGGGTTGATTTGTTAGACGGAAAGACCAGGTTCGTTGGGTTGAGGAAGAGTGAAATGGGCGGGGATATATGGGAGTTATTGGTTGCACAAAGTTGACGTGCGTTCTTGGGGAGCGGTATTATACCACTACAGCCGGCGTTTGGCCGTAACTGTAATCGCCGTTCGATTCAAAGTGTTTGATTCATGTTTGAAATGACCAGGGAATGATCCAGATATTACATATCTAAGAATAAAGAGGTGTGAACTGTTGCACTCTGCGCGCAAAACAATAAGAACTCACCTATGACTGTGGTGAAACCAGATTCCTATTCATCCAACTCCAAAGCATCGCTGACCAGAAGTTGACTTTCAGTATGACCCTGAATTCAATAACTAGCATCTTTGACCGGTGACGCATAATGTGTGGAGCCTTTTGTACAGCTGCATCTTATAATGTCGACTATAGGAAAGTAGCCGGGGATGCGCCCATGAATCTGGTTCCTGTTCCTTTTCCTACAGCGTGCCGAGGTTCGTCGACGTCGTCGACGATGTGGAAAAGACGAAGAAGGTTGGATATTGTGCGTCCGACCGACGATGGCCTTCTCGACGGATAGTTTCGCTTGACCGAGCTGCCACGTAATTCGAGCGACTGTATCTTCCCCACCGAAACGTTTCAACTGTTATATTGAAGGCGATGACATCCATGCTATACCAACAATAAGCTTGTCTGTACACTATACTGAGTTCCAATGCTCACCTTTATCCACAGAGTAGTGGATGATACTGAGTGTGGTGCACGGTTAAAGACGGATTTCCACGGTTGCGAGCCATCGGGATGCCGTAGATCTCACAGTTGCGCATGCTGAGTATTATTGTGGTCGCTATGGAGCCACTCAGAGCCATCGAGACCGGCTCTATGCTCGAAGGGTCCAGCTTTCCACCGTTCTACGGTGTGTGTTGTCCTGGAAGGGACATCGCCAGAGTTCTTCTTCCGAATATCTTCCAGCGAGATTTGACATTTCATATCTTATATGATGGACGTGTGGAGGGGCTCTTCCGTGCCGACGTCTTGAACGATTTAGTCAGGCTGGTAGCTTCAACTGTACAGAATATAAGAATATAATAAAGCAGCGGCACAATCACTGTCTATCGTACCAAAAATCATCCTCAGAATGCTATTCATTCCAAAGGCTAGTTTTGAGAAGATATTGAGAACGACAAATGTAAATGATGGGCGGAAAGAAGACAAAGCGTAGCTAGGCGTGGGAACAGAAACGCCATCACTGTCAACCACCATGCTGCTTGAACCTCATGGCGTTCACGGTGTTGTTATGAGTTTCAGTGAGTCAATGGTCAGGCGAACTCCGGATCTTTAGTATCCGATTCACTGCGAGCGTGTACAATGACCTGTCTATTCTCGCAATACATACTTACCGAATGGTTTGCCTCAAATTTGCCTCGCACAAGGTAACACAAATGCCATGTTACGCCCTTCAACTTATGGAGCACATTACCACGCAAGATTTGGTTGCATTTCTCTGCACGTGAACGTAGAGCTCCAGATAGAGACACTCCGCAAGAACCTTACCTACAGTACAAACATTCAAATCACTTCTCGGCAACCTGATCAGAAGTGCCAGAACGCCACTGATTTAAATGTCAACAAATATGGCTATTTGCACTGGGACTGCTTGAACCAGAACCAAAACAGGAAGAATCAGTTGAAGGACATCCTGTCGTGTAGTTGAAGAGAAGGATAAATCGGTCAACCGAACGCTTGAACCACCCCTTACTTATAGCGGAGCCATTATGTTCGAGGTATCAGCACAATTCCCCTTCCATCTCACCTGAAAACCGTTGGGTGAGTCTACCGTGAAAAGACTGGAGCACCTCTGACTTGAAAAACACCAGATGTTTTAGTCTCGAAAGTTCGACTACAGCAATATCTATTCGTCAAGCGCTAGTAACGCGCCCGTGGAATACACCATCTACAACATTATCCTTCCTTGCTTTTCGTAAAGTCGGTGCAGCCTTAACGTATGCAGCTCACAAACGAACACGTATCCGAAGCTTCTTCGCACAGTCAACATTCTATTGTGCCGCCAAGTGAACCGCGTCTACGATCTATACCACTCCCAACGCAGGTAGAGAGCACAGACAATACGATCGTGGAAGTTCATGCGATACTCCGCAATCCCAGGCGTATATGGGACCTATCTTTCCCGCTGGAAGACATTGGGCCTCTTTCAGAGGCCGCAGAGGAGGCTACGATACCTCCACTACCATCACTGGCCATTATACATCCACGAATACCCTGGCCAATTCATGTTCCGCACTCTGGAACACACTCGGGAAATGTGACTGTCTCCGACGTGCTGCATGCTATATGGCAAACAATGCATATGCCGTTGGACAGTGATAAAAATGACGGTGAAAGGAGGCTTGATTTGTTGGAGGGAAGAACAAGATTCGTTGGACTGAGGAAGAGCGAAATGGGCGGCGATATATGGGACTTGTTGGTTGCATGAGTATTTGTATATTTAGTGTATTACAGTATCTGGATGGAACACTCTTAAGTATGAGAAGCATGGATTAGAAGCGTAGTAGCACTCACCTATGTATAGATATCACGTACTTACGATTATGTATCGGCACTCCATCAACTTTATCTTGCAGTTGCCTTCCAGGCTTCGAATTAAGGACCGAGAGGTAAGGTTTGCTTTTTGCAGAAAAGAATCTCAATGTTTTGAATGTTCGTTTGCCTACCGTCGAAGATTAGCAATCATAATAGGTGCAGTAGATAGCACATACTAAGTTCCTGGCTAATGAGGTCGAAATTGGTCATCGAAGACCACCATATGCAGTCCGGGCCCCATCCGGCTATATGGTTCACAGCTACCGTGGCAAACAGCGCAATAAAAACCATTAAGAATAGTAATACAAGCATAAACATCGTCCAATACAAAACAGCATCGTTCAAAAGCAATGCTGATTAATAGATAGTTGAGTCCTGCAGTCTCCATTGTCGAAATGGACCCCACCACCACATTGATCTACGTCTAGGTTCAGGCGGTGTAGGTGGATGCGGAGGACGTGGAGGTGGGTATTCAGGGACGTTGGCTTCGATGTCAATGTCTCTATTTCTTTGTTGCTGAGATGGAGACTGAGGTCCTGGCTCGGGCTCATCAACCACAGCGTCGAGCTCGGCTTCAGTGGTGTAAAAATCTTCTTCGTCACTAGTAAGGACCTTGGCCCTCCTGCCGCTCCTCCGTCGACTAGGTAGTTCGTTCATCTCCATCTCCATCTCTATCTCAGCCCTTCGCACGGCTGAACTCCCCAATCCCCAACCACTCCCATTTAGTCTACCCTCACCACGCATCTCCCTGATTCTCTCTCGTCTCTCCTCAGCTTGTTGTCTTGCAGCCACTACATGCGCTGTTCGAATATTGGCATACCAGTTGTGTATACTCTGGGGCAGGAAACCGGGAAGGGTGCCGGTACTAGTATTGGAGGTATTAGAGGTAGATTCCTCATTGTCAGATGTCGGAGAATCTCGTTGTCGGTGTCGTCGTGTATTGCCCGTACCTGAACGAGAACTTCGTGGTTGGGTGCCGCTGGATGCGGATTGCGAGGCGTTGGGTATAGCATCTGAGAGCTCTTCGTCCGTTCTGGCCCGTACCCTTCTTCGCTTCCGTCTTCTCGCATTGCCGCCTTCGCCGCTAAAGACACTTCTCCAGCCGCCACTAGAAGATGAGGAACCACCAACTGTGGTACCACCACTGCCACCTTGCTCCCGCTCCCGTTCACGGCTTTCAAGTTGCCGTTTGCGGCGCTCTTTGCGTCGATTTTGCATTTTTTGACCCCTTCTAATAACATGTTCCATGATTTCTTCAGTCGTGCCCATACTTTCATCTCCGAGACCGCTGGAACTGCTACCAACCCTAAATGGTAAAGTTGCATTAGCAAAACAGCCGATTCAGTGATAAGGATCAACCGCACCACCACCACCAGCCCATAAAACTCTGCCACAGCACCACGGCCCACATTAAGCCCGGTAACCAAACGTATTCTTCCTCCCTGGGAACATATAGGAAATTCAATCCCGTGCTGGCAATTGCCAAACTGAGCGCTGCGATCCCGAAAACGGCCGTTCCCCCATCGGTTCGCCAGGCATTGGCTCGATTGACGAGCAGTCCCCAGATAAATAATGAAGCAGTGAATAAGAGACTGAGTGTTGCATTACAGACGTTGCGAATGTCTGAGGCAACGATGATGACGCTTGCGGGTGCGGAAATAGGGAGGAGTTGCATGACTGCACTGATTATAGCCATTGGTCCGAGTAACGAGAAGATGAGACGACGCTCCAGGGTAGAGGGGTAGAGTAATGTGAGGAATTGTATGTGTGTAATTTGGACTAGGACGCTGATTGTCGCTGTCATTAATGACCAAGTTGCTCGTTCAGCAATGGTCCAGACTTTGATACCGGAGTCTTCTGAAAAGCTGTCTTCAGATGGGGGTACATTGACGGCGATGTAGGAGACCATGTACGGCCATCCGTCTGACTCTCGAGTGGTACGTTGGAGGACGACATTGAGGGTTGCGATGAGGGAGATGAGAAGGGTTGTTACGCCGCTGAGTTGGAGGACATAGTTGACGGGTGCCAATGGCCAATGGTACTGGCCAGTGAAGACGAGATGAACGAAAAGAACTGCGACTAGAGTGAAGACGACGCCTGTTACGAGAATCTGGACAGGAAGCGATCGTGCAAAGGGTGGTTTGAATAAGAGGTATGGGTCATCGTACAGCCTGTGCAAATTTAGAACCGATTTTTTTCTAGAAATAACATTCTACTTGCCCTTCAGAATCATATTCTTGAGCGATGACGGTGACAGAGAAGAAGACGAGTAAGACCAGCCACCGCCAGAATCTCAGCAAGGCTGGCTTGGCTGTTGGCATTGAAGAGAGCCTTGGCAAGCAAATTACGCCACGTGTAAACTTTCGGTGGCGGAGAAAGCCGAATTCTCCAGAATTCTCTGGCGATTTGCCAGCAAGTTTGCAACGAGCGCGACCACTTGGTAGCTTTTATACGATGCTCAAAGGTATGTACATCTCAAGGGCTGGATCCGGTGAAGCGCCATGGCAATGGAATGGAGTAAAAGGAACGGCACTACGGTACGGCACACTCAATGGAAGGCTCTCTTCGGAGCTTTTCATACTTCTCGAGGAGGAAGGGGGGAAACGATTTGCTCACTTAGATGGTCACCGGACCGTCCGCGATTCAAGACAGGCAAATCTGGAGTGAAGACGCTTGCTGTCGTGTGCATTGGAACGTCTGATGATTTAATACATGCCAACTTGGTCTACGGGGCTTTAAATGAAGGGTCTGTAAAGAGCCTGCGCAGTGAATCAGTTTAGGGGCGACTCCATAGAACAAGCAGAACACGGACCTTAGCTCTGCCTAGACTGGCATTCAGTGATGGACAAGGTCAGCGCGGGGCCTTGACCTTTGACTCGGGTCAGACCCTTGACCCTAGTCAGACCCCGTCTGACCGAGAAGTCAAAGGTCAAGGTCATATACCAAAAATGGTATCGTCCTGATCTGCGCAGTTTCCGTGCACGACGACACACCAATATCCTCAGTTACACTGTCAGTACGCCTGGAAAAACATATTTCATAGGCCAGAAACAAATAGATCGATTGTGAAGTACTGAAAATGTTGTGTATACGTAGCATTTATTGTCTGTGGAATATGGTGGAATGGTCATATTCAAATCGAAAACATAGTCATGATATTGGCTTGTTAGCGGTAACACTACCTGTGCACTGAGGCTTGAATCTTGAGCTTGAAACTTGAAGCTTGAAGGCTCAAAAACTACTCTAATCCCGAAGAAACTGACCTCGAGAAATACGAGGTCACCAAGTTGAAGTGGTCACAGAAGCGCGCGAGTGCTTCCTTCTGGCCGTTCGGCTTGTCACCTGCCAAGGCGGTGCTTGACCTTGACCTTCGGAGGGTCAAAGGTCAGACGGGGTCATGACTCGGTCAAGACCCTGGTCAGACCCCGTCAAGTCCATCACTGCTGGCATTCAATATTCAATGTTCGAACAGATCAAAAGTGTATCACTATACAATCCCCACAGCCTGCTGGATCAGCGGCAGTGCAGAGGCCTCGATCCGCCATAGCCGGAAAGCTCAGATAGCGAGAGCTCTTGAGGAGGAACTCAGTCGCGTCTTTCAGTGAGAGGGCGTTGGCACAGGTTGGCACAATCGCATGGTCTGTCGATATCACCCTTTACGGAGTCTGATAACGATGTTCACTGAAGGGAGATAAGAAATGGAAGAAACCTATTCCGAACGCTACACGCACCTTTCGATTGGGTACATCTGAGCTGGCTTGAACGCTTCGTGTCCCATAATCCCACGTCAAGTCAAAAGTTTGCTTCGCAAGTTCAGCGGCCTGATACCGCTCAAGTTCTCTCGGGAAAAGTGCCGCATGGTTCTCGCACCGTACAATGTCGTGCAACCGAGGTGTTGTAAACGTGCAAGGTGAAGTTATATCACAATACTTCTGAATGCATGTTTGATGAAAGTAAGCCCTTCGCAAGACAAACAAGGTGTATGGAGAACTCACGCGCAGGCTCCGCCATCTGATGACTTGAAGACCAAGTGAGTCAAGCTCTCTCCAATGATCATAGTTTGAACTTGGTGCTATGGGTGTTCTGCGAGGTGACTGCCCGATAATCCAACATGTTTGGGCGTGAAGATGAACTGTCCTTGCTTGAAAAGGGAGACGTTTTCTGGGTGCGGCAACAAAGCAGCTACTTTTATAGTGGTGGAAGAGAATAGAGATTGTGACTGGTAGCCGAGATTCATAAGCGTGTTTGCAACCGGTTCCTTTTCACCACCATGACCTCCATTACCCACTATAGCCCTGGTTACTTAAAAGGCACGGCAGTTGACGTAGACTTCGAGTGAAATGTGCGTGTAGTAGACATATCGTCTTTTCAATATTTCTTATCGCTATGGTTCCAAGTTAACAGCTTGACTCGACGCAACTTCTGCTGGTCAAGTCACAGTCGAACGTTGAATGTTGTATTTCGGGAGGACCAGACCAGATCATTGGTCTATTTTTCTCCTGCGCTATCATGGTACTAGCACAGATTGCGACTATGCAACCTAAGTCGGTGTGTAGACCTACCTCTCGAGTGTACTCGTAGCCTGATGCCTTGCTAGCAATACCCATGATCCTATGGCTCGATTTCCGGAGCGTTGTATGACACTTGAACATCATTGTCGTCATTGGTACAGCAACATAGTGGGTTCGACGTTCAATGTTCAACTCTAGGGAGCTACCATTTTCAATGTCGATTCCGCGCGTTCAGGGGAAGATGGTGTCTGAAGTCATGGGGGAAATCAAGGAAGACTGTCTCCGGATGGAGTCGTCGAGGCCATTGAAGCCCTTTTTGCGAGCCAAGATCATGTCGGTGGATCTCAGGCTGCCGGAAATATTGCCAGTGTTCCCACTCTCCAGCTCTCCATTAACGACAGCGACGTGTCTTTCAAAAAGGCGAGTGATGGAGCCTTTAGTGTTTACAACGTAGCTCACATACGAAGTTTTACAGACGCCGGCGGCTGACCAGACCTTGTATACACCAACGAAACATACTCTGAACATAGGACTATACTAAATTCCCGGAAACTGCTCGGCTTTACACCTCAATCGCATACTGCAATCGACCTAATGTCCCTGTAGTATATGACAACACTTGCTATAATACCTTGATCGACCTGGACAAGAACAGCACACGACGGCGGATGGATGCACGAACATCCCCCAAAGTGTGTATGTCGCGTGTTCCCTTCTGCCAGTTCCCGAGTTCACGCCTTTGACTCGGGGATCCAATGCAGCGTGTTCATCTGGAAGTTCTCGTGTTGATGCTAATGTCCACAACAAGGCCCATAGAGCTGTGCGATTCAGGACTGAATTCATAAGTTCACCCACGGTGCAATGAATGAAGGTAACCACAGTCTGTTATTGTGACGATCAAGAAGACATGGCTAAAAGGCACGAGTTGATACAACAGTTCTCATGCCCAATTCATATCAATTAGAGTAACAAGCAATAAGGGTTATAATGGTCACCAGTAAGGACAGGTAGCAAGCATAAACATAACTAGGGTATACTGTATCGTGAACGTGTATCAGAGCAGAGGTGCAAGAAAGAGCGCGATAAGTTTTAAAAACATTGCGACATTGAATGTCCACAACATTATAAATTGTCCTCTATGTCAAATGACTGTTCAAGCAAAAGTCACTCCCGCTGCTACGAGCACAAGTAGGGTAGCAGAAAGGGAAATGGCTGGGGTATGGCTGACGACACCATTGGAGTCAGATCCTGCGGTGTTCGTCGGTTCACTTCCAGCAGTAGAAGACCGGGAAACTGAGGATGAAGAGTGTGACGCAGTTCCGTTCAGCCTCCTCGCGTTACGCTGTCAATGAGAGGTATTCAGAAAGTGTACAATTGCGAAAAGACAGGTCAACTGACTTCGAGCCCTTCAATAGTCTCAAGAGCAGTGTCATTCGGGTTTATAACCCCCACGCCTCCTACAGCACAGGTATTGAAGTCGTAGAAGTACAATGGGCGAGGGTAGTTTGTGCCATTGATGATAGGAACGGGCATAACGCGGTCGGCTGCTGTAGAAGAACTCGAGATATCCCTGAGTCCGGAATCGAATCCGTTGATGGTGGGATCCGCTATGTGCACCGGGACACAGGGTCTAGAACACAAGTTAGCTATGTGGAAGGGTGTAGAACGGCGGAAGAAGAGCATTACTTACGCGGCGAAACTGGACTCTATGGCGGAAAGATTCCCTTGTGTGACTAACCATGTTCAACACGTCAGAATAAAACCAGGCGCAGAACCACATCTTAGCTCACAGTTGAACCAAACTGTCTGTCCAGGCTTCGCGAACACTACATTAGGCGTGAAAGTGGTACTGTTGGTTGAGTTGACGCCAACTAGAAGGACCAGCGCTTTAAGTAACAATTTAGCAACTGTTAGCGCGACACGACACACCTTGTACCCAGATGTCGTTCTCTTGACCATTTTCTTGTCCTTGGGCCTGTGCCAGGAAAGACGCGGTAACGATCTACAGAATCATCCAGAAACGAGTAAACCGTCGACTAGGTGAAGGACGCACCGTGAACAGAGAACGTTGGAAGCGCATCGTTGGAGGGAGAGAAAAAGACGCGAGGCAACAAGGAGGAAGAAGGTAAGCCTGAGAACGAGGAAACCTTGTGTGGCTTCCTTCTTTTTGTGTCTGCGATAAAGCGTGCCGTTCTCGTGTTGCCCGACAGCTCCGTGCATCAGCCCTGCCTTCTTATCGTCTTTTCTCGTAACTGTTTAGTTGAGCATCATCGCATACGTCAAGAATTTCTGAGGATCGCAGACGTGAGAGGTTGTACTTGAACAACATCAGCTGGTTGCCATAGAACCACTATCTGACAAAACATCCGAAAACCACTAAGTGGAAAGTGGTCGAATAGCTGCTGCTCCTTGCACGAAGGCTGGAGACGGGGCAGGAGATCCCGTAGGAATGATATGGCATTTCATTTCGTGAAAGGGCGTATGGAAGAATTCATTAGAACTCCTGTTTACGAAACGGTGCCTATTCGAATTCAGAAGGTATTGACTTTCATAGAAGCTTCATCAATGGCACTCACCAAGAGAAAGAACAGTTTTTATATGCCTAATTCTATTCCCGGCTCCAGCCTAGCACTCTTGCGGGATGGAAATAAGCGAGACAATTGCATACAGGGGTTCGTTCAGAACTTCAGAGGCCTTCTTAGGCAGGGTCTGTTATGCGAATTGGAATTAATATTCCGTACAAGGAGGCGAACTATGCGGATAACACGAAGAAGAGACACTCAGGAGGTAGTAAACACCTCCGCGGACCAAGAAACCAAAAAAAGAAGAACCAGAGTTATGGTGGCATCAAGATGTGATGACAGTCAATCCACATCGGAGTCTTCAATAAATTCCGCACTTTTGTATTTCGTGCTCGACTTTCCCCTCTTTTTGCTGGCACTCGATGTTGTAGGCGCTTTCACTGGTGCTATGGTGTGAATGTCAAGCGGACGGGGTCTCTTTGAGAGTAAATGGAACTTACACGTTTTTGATGCCCTTGTACTTCGTTTGGTTGCACTTGAGGAGGCGATAGTCTCGGCTGGCGGTTTCTTGATTCGCGTATGAAGGCCTTCGTCATCCCCACGAGGAGTGGCATCTTCCATATCACCCGTCCCATCTTCCTTAGGCTTTTTGGCATACTTGTGTGTCCGTTTGTGTTTCCGTCGGGATGTTGAACGCTCTTCCTGGTCATCGAGTTGCTCTTCGCCGTCAAGGTCCTCTATATCTTGCTCACTGCCCTGACTGCTATGTTCGTCCTCTTCACTATCCATCGGTTCCTGTTCAGCAACCACGTCATCTTCCTCGCCCTCGTTCCCCTCTCTTCGCTTCTTAAGATTCGTTTTCCTGGACTTGCGTCGTGAAATGTGGGAAGTAATAGAAGAGCTGGCGACCAGAACCTGCGGTCCGCGTTTCGGTGGTACGCTTTTTCTGGCTCTGGGTCTAGAAAGTCTAGCCTTAGTATTAGATGTCTCGAGTGCCGGGACGTCGAAAAGCGAAGAAGTGCTCGCGCCAAGCATCGATAAGGAGCCTGCGAGCTGCTTTCTGGACTCCGCTACAATTTGCAGACGATGTGTTATGAAGGATGCATCTGGGGCTGCTGGCAGAGGAAGGCTGCTGTTCCGGGGTGGAGAGGCAATTCTCGCACGGCGAGGAGTAGATGGTGGTGGTTGTGTAGGAACATCAATAGATCCATCGAGTATAGACAATGATCCTTCTGCATTGCCGGCAGTAGTCATCGTGTCCATCCGTTTAGCAGGCGTGGAGATGACTCGGACTGGAGAGCTAGTCTCATTGCCTAGTGTGGGTCGTAAATGTTTACGGACCTTTGGCTGACTTGGCCCATAAATCACCTCCATTCGTTGACGCACTTTTTCTACGATTCTGTGACAATGGTCAGAGAGACTTCTAGCTGAGACACAGTCAGCGTACCGATGTGTAGCTTCCAGATCGTGAGGATTGCCTGGTGTTTGTAAGGAGGCCAAAGCGAACGCCTCAAGCACAGTTTCCCATCCAATAGGGTCCAGCCTGTTCTGCATGCTTGGTGGACGTGGTGGGGTAATAAATGCCAATGCTGCGAAGGTACGTTGCAGGAGATGATTTGCAGTAAGTGTCAAGGAAGGAAGAAAAGGTGGTGGATCGATTGCAACATCGGAGTCACGATCACTGTGATCACTTTCCGCAGGAATGGATGATGAGGGCGGTATAGATTCTTCAGGATCTGGGTCGGGTGGTGAATCGCCATATGTGTGAACCGGTGGAGGAGTATTAGATATTGATTGCGAATGCGAATGCCGCTGCAAGAAAGAGACAATGTGGGCAATTTCGTCCTGGAGACTCCATTCTGGTAGCGGCACATCATCCACAAGAAGAGGCCATCGAGTCCAGTTGTCCCTAGACAACCTATTGATCTGGGCTCTCTCATTTACACCGTCACGAGTCGAAGGTTCCGGGGTATTGAACGGGCTCGATGCTTGGGAAGAAGGTTCTATAGACCGTTTGCGTTTGAGAGACCGACCAGGTGAAGAAGACCAAAGTGAGGAAAGCGGCGGGGGAGGTGACCACGGCCGAAATTCACTGCTCGCAGCGCCCTCCGACAACGTGTTGTCGTATCTGTTATACTCATCCAATTCCTCGTCCACATCTATATCGTCCAAGTCACCATCTTCGGAGTCGCTTTCGATGGCTCTTTCCTTTCCCTTCAAGCTTTCTTGGTGCTGAGTGAGTTGAGCAGTAACGTCGAGGGTGTTACTAGTGCGAAGTGCGCGGAGAAGAGAAGAGTATTGACTGAGTTCTGCATGGAGAGCTGCTGGTACCAATTTTCGTTTGCCCATTTTTTGAGCCGGAAAAGTGCCAGTGGTCCGTGCGCAGAGTACGACTCCCTTTCTCACGCTCGGCATCCGGATCTCCAGCATCCGATTCCAAGTTCCGGTCGGAACACTCCCTCAACTACATAACCTTGACATAACCTCGTACGACCCCATCGTTTCTCTCAACCCTTCCTCCATTATGTTTAGACTCGCCCGGCCAGCGAACCAATGTCGTCGACAACTTCAACGATCTGCACTCACGTTCACGCGTTCCGCATCGTCCAGTATGTTAAGGATGCGTCCATTAGCAACTTTGAAGGAACTTTATTGACCAATTCAACAGAGTTCGTTAGTTTCAACTGGGAGGTGTGCAAAGTTGCGAATTGATACACAGGAGCTCCGCATACTTAGGCTCTTATACAGGATCCGTTGAACCTGGAATCTCTCCTAACCGAGGAGGAACTCGCGATTCAGTGCGTCGTATAACACCATAATTCTTCGCAATGAAACTTACATTAGCTTCTCGCTACCTTTTGTAGGAAGACTGCTCATGACTTCTGTCAAGTACGTCCTCACATAGAGAATACTGCGGAAGGATCCACCAATCACTTTGCAGGAGAATCTAATGCCCAAAGTACTGGAGGGTTGGCGAACTGAACGTGAGGATTGCCGCCATCTATTGCTCCTATGTCACCGTTAATGGATCGAAATTGTAGAATTCAATCCTGACATACTTCCTGGAATGGGCCAGCTGGGTCTCTTAGGGCCGACGATTCAGGGTTATGGTTGTGCTGGCGTGAGTCACGTCGCGTACGGTCTCATAGCTCGTGAACTGGAGAGGTGAGTTTATATTACATGACATCTAAAGTTTTCATTGATGAAAGATTGCACGCTTGATAGGGTTGACTCGGGATATCGTTCAACCGCGTCCGTTCAATCTTCACTTGTCATGCATCCCATTTATGAGTTTGGCTCCGAAGCTCAGAAGGAGAAGTACCTCCCTCGCCTTGGTCCGTGTGTTTTGTGTATCCCCGTGGATTTGCCTGAAGGATTATCTCTATAGCGAAAGGAGAGTTGATCGGTGCCTTCGTGAGTACCTAAAACCCGTCTACTCCGTAATTTACGAACATCTTCCTCTTCAGGGCTTAACGGAGCCCAATCATGGTTCTGATCCCGCCGGCATGCAGACAACTGCAGAAGAAGTTGATGGAGGCTTCATTCTCAATGGCAGCAAAGCATGGATTTCCAATGCTCCTGTAGCGTGAGTCGTCAGCGTTTCTTCGAAAAAACGTGTCCCCGTGATGCTGTTCCTTAGCGACATCTTTGTGATCTGGGCCAAGTGCAAATGGGACAACAAAATCCGAGGCTTTCTTGTCGAAAAGGTGACCAAAGAAATTCCAGTGATGGAATGTCCGGGGCGTTAACAGCAAATTAGGGAACCAAAGGATTATCTGCTCCAGCTTTGAAGAACAAAATGTCTTTACGGGCCTCTTTGACAGGCTCCATCGCAATGGATTCCGTGCGAATTTCTCATGATGGACTTTTGCCGGGGACAAAGGGTCTTGGATCTGCCTTCTCCTGCCTCAACTCAGCAAGGTACTTCGTGTTTGAGATACATCTGTCAGAGCCAAAACTAACTGATCCATCAAGGTTCGGTATCTCCTGGGGCGTAATGGGGGCTTTGGAGGATTGCTTGCACAGAGCTCGTCAGTATGCCCTGGAAAGGCACCAGTTCGGCCGACCATTAGCGTCATTCCAGCTTGTACAGAAGAAGCTCGTCGAAGCCCATACCGAGATCGCGCTAGGGCTGCTCGCTAGTTTACAAGTGGGCAGACTCAAGGAAAAGGGCGCGCTTGCTCCCGAAATGGTCAGCATGGTCAAGAAGAACAATTGTGGAAAGGCCTTGCAACATGCTCGGGTTCTCCTCGATATCCTCGGCGGCAACGCAGCTGCAGACGAGTGCGAACTGTCATCTGCAATCCACTGTTGGATCCCGTACTGAACTCTACATATTTAGGTACCACATCGCCCGACACGCCGCAAACCTCCAAATTACCAACACATACGAAGGTAACGCACCTCTGCTGTCACTTGTCTTCATGTGTGATTGATCCTGTTACTCCTTCCCGCAGGTACAAACGTAAGTTCGAAGCAACATGTTTTGTTTTGTGACATTGATCTATATATCATCGTGTCTTCATAGGATATCCATGCCCTTATTTTGGGCAAGGCCATAACGGGAATACCCGCTTTCGCAAATTGACAGCGGAAATCCGAGGATAGGTCTTGGGCGAGGCGCAAACTTGACATTCGTGATATGCAGTTGCAGTTGCATAGGACTGTTGGCGATCAGCCAAGTTCTCTTGCATCTGAACAAAACTGTAGTGAATGGGAAGTATTCAGGCAATGTAATATAATCATTGATTTGGCGTTCGCCATCCTGACGCCAAGGTTTGTTACACTGTTCCGAGTGGGAAAACTTGTCTCAGTTGCGTCTGCAAGTCTGCTCGGACTTAGTGTTACTCCACAACTGCTCTGCCCTGAAGATCTCGCGTCAAGCAAGCAGCTGTATCGATGAATGGAGGGTACTTATGCTCCACATGTCTTGACCAGCGACTGTACGAAACAAGAGATCGTGAAGCGATTGTTGAACATTTGAATAGGTCTCGCAGAGCCCACAAGCGGCCATCAAATGAAACCAAAGCACTGTATATTGTTAACGACAGCGTGAGAAGGTTATACCGACTGGAAGCTGGACAAATTGCGGGTTGAGTGTGATGTAGCCCTTCGCAGTTTGTTGGTCCTTGTCGGGGGCGGTGTTGTGAGTCTAGGGTGACAGGAAAAACACGATAGCGCGGGACCTCCGCGTCAATAATAATGAGCATGAAGGAGGAGACGCCAGGGTCGTCAGTAGAACTTGCCTGCGCGTAGAGACGAAGGTTCTTGTGAAGTAATAAATCATTTCCATTCAGCGGGGAAACCGGAACGCACGTAATTCTGCAGAACCCACGAAGCCTTTCGACCCTTCCACATGGCGGCGGCGTTGAGCGTGCAATACTCAGAAATAAATATGAATGACATGCCACGAGTTTTGATGAGTGCTCCTTAGTAGGGAACGGCTTGAAATACCGAGCGGGGAAAACAAAGACAGTCTGCCCACTGGTTGGTGTTCCGTTGGCTTACCATGTTCCGATCCTCCATCTAATTTCTTAGAATTGGCTGCATAGACAGTGAAGACCATCGATTGGATGCCCCGCGATCGTGATCTCTTCAGCATGGAACTTGAGCAGTACATGAAGCTTGAAAGGGCTCCGTGGCCACAAGTTCGAGAGCCATCTCCTGCCTCGTTTGATGCCATGACAAGACGCTGAAGGGGCTATTCACGGACGGGTTCTGTGAGAAATAAGAGTGTTAGACAAAATAGTACTGTCGTGAAGAGCATAGACCTAAAGCTAGAGGGCTTCCCTCACCGCTGTCAAAGATCGATCTGAATGGAAGCTTGATTTTCTTGAAGGATAGTCTAGAATATATAACCATACTTAGGACGACCAGTTTTAATTGGAGAGTGGGAAACACCAGAGATCGACTTGCAGTTGAACTTTGTCTGCACCCGTTCAAGAGATACGACTTCCGACCCGTGCATCTTATGTGTTCTCCGATCAAACCGCGCAGTACAAATCTAAGGAAGAAACTAAATGATGTTATCTGTCTCTCGACGCGTACAAGACTTTGGTAGATTGCCCAACTATGGTACGCGTTCAAGTTCTAGTTCAGCCGATATTCAAGTTTGAGCGAGGATTTGGGAGAGAAAAATCTCCTACTGACCTAAGTGCTATTCAATGCTCAGTTCTAGAGCACCTCGCATCCCCTAGAAACGTACGGCTTTTTGTGGATGCAAAAATGGGGAAAAGAAAATTTGGAAGAGGATGGTGGCTGCGGCGGGACTCGAGTCAGCCTTGACTCGACGTGAAGCGCCCAAGTTCCGAGTCGGGGGCAAATTTTTCAAACTCCGCATCACCAACACCTTTCTCATCGACGACTATAACACCTGCAACGGGAACGGTACAAATGACCTATCTTCATCTTCTACGAACAGAGGACTAGTTATTTTACCCAAACGAGAACCATTCTTTCGACTTATCTTGGTCTGTTCCCTCGCCCAAAGTGCTGTTCCCTACCATCATTCTAACCCAATATATAAACAAGCATTAGAAGCAGTGAAGGCATTGCATTGCCTGCCTTCTTAAGCGAAACTGTCAAACTCTTTTGTCTATCTCGGTTACCGCCGAATGCACACCACAGAAATTCGGATCCGAATGTCAAGGATAGTCAAGAATAATCGTTTGACCAAGTACACCCTGAAGAGTGCGGGGTGCATATGCCGGTGAGTTCCTCGGTTGTTCAAACCTACTTTTCTGTAGCACAATTTTGAAGAGCGCCGGTGAACTTTAGGGATCCGCTCAGTTCGGGTCATAATTCAATCTAACAGTGACTGTGACTCGTTGCAACCCCACTTGAGCGCAAATCACGCGCGTAATGTTGTATTCCCAATCTTTTTTTCACAGCTAAGTATGTTGATGATTTGATGTCACACTTCTTCTCCGTTTCCATAGCCGCACTTTAATCTCCTCGTAGCCACAGAAATCTTGTGTCAAACAGTCAATAGACCCGAACTGTGCCTTGCGCCGAGTTGAAATGATCATCTTGAGAGTGGTCTCATCTCAAGGCTTGAGATCCTTCCTGAAGAAGAAGGCGGGGAGACGACAATCCCGCCGGTTTTCGGAGCTGCATCATTAGATCTTTAGCGGAAAGTATAAAAGGCCTGGGATTATCCTCGTTGTCAGACCGTTCACTTCCCTCCACCATTCGTCCCGCAGCACAATGAACCATTATTCAACAGGCCAAGACTTTCCCCCATCTTCGGGGCGTTGGGACATGGATGAGCAAGCGCGCTCGAATATGATCGGAAGTCCGTGGCAATATCTTATCCGTGGCGCCGAAGTGCTCATTGAATCGAAATAGGCTATTCTGAAGACTGGCAACAAACCGGGCAGCCCAATGACCCATACCCAGAGAATCAAAATCAGCGCAGGACCACCCGAGGCGCCTGGTCGCCAGAAGAGGACGCAGTTCTGGTGCAGGCTGTTCAGATTCATGGTAGCAGGTGAGTTTGTCTACTCTACTAACGTAAGAGACTTATTTAGTATCGAAGGTGGTCCCTCGTATCTGGGATGGTTAGGACCAGGTCGAGTACTCGTGAGATCGTTGCATATTTTTATTATTCGCACTGACCACTTGTCTTTCATAGAATGTGCTCGCCGTTGGTGTGATACACTCGACCCCAAGATTGACAAATCTCCATGGACGCCTGAACAGGTGTGATCGTGTCTTGTCGTGCACTAATTGATATGTAGATTGACAAATCGCAGGATCAGATCCTTCTCG
Organism: Paramarasmius palmivorus; assembly: GCA_037176845.1. NCBI lineage: Eukaryota > Fungi > Basidiomycota > Agaricomycetes > Agaricales > Marasmiaceae > Paramarasmius > Paramarasmius palmivorus. The sequence continues at coordinate 46,097 of JAYKXP010000051.1, read as the reverse complement.
AGGCTGTATCAAGATACGGCCGAACATGGGCTAGCATTGCTAAGACTTATTTCCCTGGACGCACTGGACTTGCGTTGAAAAATCGGTGAGTTAAGGCATGAACTTAATTGTATCTGCATGGGCTTAATATACTTGTTTGCCGGAAGTTACACTGTAATTGGAAGACCAAGGAATCCGCATTCGAGAAGCTTATCCCCACCGGGGACGTCTCCTTACTCAAGCTATCCAGAGGAACAGTGGGGCAATCCTTCTCCACCAATGGACCCGTCATGGAATCCAGCCTATACCCATCCATCTTCCTATCCCCAGTCGCAAGGCTCATCCTCCCGAGTAGTCCAGCCACATTCGTATCCGCCGTATGAACTGTCGTATCCAGTACCTGCAGACCCGAGGCATACCGTGTCATACCCCAACCACCAAGGAGATTCTGTCCCGGAGGCTTACATGCAAGGACTAATGCGTTCACCTGACACATATATGTAGTACCCGATTATTGTATATACAGCTAATATTAAACTTATCTTATTTCCTTCCTTTCTCCTTCTTATTGATGCGCTCAGTTCTTGATAGTTAGGCGAAAAGCTCCAAGCATGACAGCCTATGCCACAGCATTCGAAGTATTAGGGGCGGGACTCAAGTTGGGGTTGGACCAGTGAGGCCTAGGTAACGTCAACTGAAAGACGCCGAGTGCATGCAGATGAATGATGCCCAACCGGTCAGGGTCTTGAAAGCCTTGATTCTTTGGATTGTGGACATATCCTCACGGGCAACTGCGGAGCGATCTTCGTAAAACCGGTGTTGGTGGCAAACTGGGTGCCTGTTACGAAACAGGAAAAATGCAGATGCTCAAGTCTTATAGGAATTACAGCTACGCCGCAACGCGGGCAGAGTCCCGACTAAATAGTCATCGCTCTCGTCACATTCTCAAGGAACTCAGAACAACCTAAACCGTTCCCGGGACGCTTAATATGCATAACGTTTTCGGTGCATAGTACACCGTGACTGTTTCCGTCAAGTCACCCGATTACTGGCCCATGAACATTTGTCTTGCTACTGTATCAGACACGATATGTCATGCCATTTACCTAGACAGGCGGCAGTGCTGTTCACTACGAGCTGCAGGACCTTTCAGAGATAGAAATTTCCTTGAGGGGATATTTATGGGTACGCCGCGACTTGATACGATGTGTCAATCGGCCGTGGTAAACCAACTTGCTTTGACCTTTGAGTCCCCGACGCATCTGAGTCACAGTGCCGTGAACGAGAAGTCCTCATTCGACCGCAGAGAATCGTTCGTTTGTGCGCGGCAGCCTGGAGAAACCGCTAACAGTTCTGTCAAAGAAAGCACCGGAAGAAGCGGGCGGCCGATTTCTAGATGCAATGCCAGTGAGTCTCCTTGTCTCCTACGAATATGTTCATTGCCGTGGTTGACGGGTATACAGAGCCTCAAACTACATGCGGGCCTCGGATGGACCCCCTTTAGCGGATAGTGGCCTGCCCAAAAAACGTAGCGCTGAGGTCATGTCTTCGACTTTCCGAATCATTGAGGAACTATATGGTCGACATCTGCATATTCACCAATCCCAACGATGGATGATGCAAGTAGGTAGATTGACGCGACCGCTTTCTGAAAATGACTCAGTAAGGTTGATGGAGGGTGCTTAGTGGTGACCCTATACAACACTGTTTCGTCAGGAGTACACTTTGACTGTGCTTTTTAACACATACTTTCATCCCCGATTTCAGCAGAAGTCAAAATAATATTAATAATCGTTGAGGGGTACTCGAGGCCTTCTCTAGGTAGCAGCTCAAAAAATGACTATGCAGAGGGGGCAATACGTACGCACCCTTTTCAATTATCATCCTTTGGTCCGTGACTCGTTTACCTTTGGCGACGAAGACCGGATACAATTTCTTGGCTCACAACATGGGCGCCATACATGCGCAAGTGTCCGATGACGCGCAGGATTGGGACGTCTGAAATCTCAAAATTAGTCAGTAACCGATAATTACGGAGGGATGCGCTGAGGAGCCCTGGGGAGAAAGTATGAACTAGAAGTGTTGCCGATAGAGTGTGTAGGTGCCATGACCCTTCATACAATGCATAGGCAAACAAGCGATTCATACCATCGAAACTGGGATCATGGTTCCAGGAGATCTATAAACCTCAAAATTTTCAAGATCCGCAGGAGAGGAGTGCGATTAAGCACTGTCTGAAAAGAGATGTGGTTGCACCATCCTTAGACGGTGCTGAGCTTTTTGATAATGACAGAATCAGCGCCCGACATAGTTTGATAACTTTCACCATCAAGTTAACAAATCAGTTACTTACTTGGTCAATCGACAGAAACCGCTCGGATACCGTCAGAACATAAGGCAAGGCATCTAGCAATATATCCGAGAAGGGTAGTGAATGACAGCTGGGGGTGATTGAATAGTTATGGCGCAAGCTTGGGCGGCAGTGTGAGATAGCTAACTCGAGTCATTCGTCTCACTCTCTCAGCTAGCGGCAGAAACCTGGTAGAAACAAATGTCAACAGAAGCAACTGGGCTGCTGTGCGAGCGAAGTGCGAAGCCATGTCCAACAGCTCTGGGAATTCATAGATAAAGACTCATCTGACGCAAAATTTCCAAATGACGCTTGACGTTGATATCCAGTTCTTAATGCATCCGTATTCTTTGCATTGAGTAGAGCCGCAGAGAAGCTGAGGTATAATAAGTGGTGATAGCAGGGACGGAAGTGAGCGAGCGCTAAGCGCTCCGGAACACTCAGGACAACAAATCTAAACATGGTTTGCAATTTTCAACCACCTTCCTGGAGACGATGAATGGGCTCTCTTTCCCTGGTTCAGTGCCAATTCACAAACCAGGCCAAGAACCTCTACCCCCAGGAGTCAGCGAAGCAGATAGGCCGCAGTATGAACAGCTAAAAAAGTGGGAACGCTATGGACAGATGGCCCAGGAGAGCTGTATCACCAAAACAGCTCTTGCTGGTGTTGGTGGTGCGTAGTGTCAAATCCTTCTCTTCAGCCTAGCTGCTTATAAGTGATATTACCCAACCTCTAGGCCTGGCTATCGGCGCGTTCTTCTCTCTGATGTCAAGTTCTTTTCAGTATGAGGATCCACTGTATCGTCAGCGAATGCAAGAGAACATGAAGTATCATCAAAAAGCCAGCCAGATTTTCAGGGAAATGGGGAGGGGAATGTGGACCACGGGGAAGGGCTTTGGAAAGGTGGGGGCATTATTTGCCAGTATAGAATGCGTGATAGAATCGGTGTGTTCTGACACAACGTGTATAAAACAAGAGCTCATTATCCCTTTTCAACAGTACCGGGCGAAGAATGATATATATAACTCGGTTTCAGCTGGATTTTTATCTGGAGGGATTCTTGCGCGCAATTCTGGTCCTAAAGCCGCTTTCGGCGGTGGCCTGGCTTTCGCAGCATTTTCGGCTGCAATAGACATATTTTTCCTGAGACGGGAAACTCCAGAGTACGTGCATCTCATCGTCATGCAGAGACAGTGCTGATGTCAATACCGGAATGTAGCGAGGATTAATCTCATTTGCTATACGTTACCCCACCATTATTGTATCAATATAATGACATCGGATCCCTCCTCCGTGTGCTTGGGTATTGAGATCCACAAACTCGAGCCAAAGCCTGAACCAAACACAGATGTCCATCAAACGGTCAGTGATCACTATCTCAGCTGCAACTCAGTGTTCCTTTGAATATGCGTGATGGAGCATCAATGTTGGAGAAGAGCCGAGCGGTAGTCTTCAGCGAACGCTTGACACTTAATTTATCACTGCTCCCTTAAAGTCATGACATGTTCAGGCTTCCATTGGGTCAGCGCTCTATCTCTCAAGGATTTCACGTCTGCTCGCATATTTCACTACTACACAGTGCGAGATCTCATTCTGTCTTCGCCCAAATAGCAGCGCTATCTCTCACTTTTGGATACCCGAGAGTCAAGATGGAACTGACCATACACACGACAACGGTACCGTCGGTTTTTTCCGCGGAACACGCAGTGGGCGTTTCTGAGAGCTCGATATAGGATGATGAATCCTGAACGGCAATCTAACCTCAGGTGTTCCGGCCAAGACGCAGGCGCTACACCAAACCGAATCGCACTTTGCCCGATATCACTGCGCCTGTCCCTTAGGCCTGTCCCTTAACCGTCTTAGTGGTACCTCGCTAACCGGACGTGCACAGGTCCAGTCGTACGGAGAATACGGGATGCATTACATCGGAAAGACATTATCTAACGTTCCCCTTGCGATGGTTCTACGAGTCAATACCAGCGTCGGTGATGCGACTACAAAGGATCTCGGCTCAGATATGACCATGAAGCGCTCTCATTCACGTTATCCCGTTACAAGCTGAGTAAGCTACGAATATCCACACTGGAGAAGGAAGATGTTCCGCTCGAAGGAATTCAGCGCGAATATGGCGTATATCAGTTAATAGCCGAAGGAAAGACCTGTGTTACACCCCAGCAATCAATTTCTTCAGTTAAACAACGAAGTATCATCGGTGAGTTGAGTTATTGGCTGCCATTTCGTTTGTCATGATTCATCCGAGCGGAATATTTTCCTTTTATGGTGTGATCTCAACCTGTAGATTGGTTCTTAGTTCCGGATAGATGACGAAGATTTGGATTCAGCAAACGCTGGTCGAATCTTAAGTAAAGTTTAAGCGCACACGACGTCGACGCAGTCCACGGTAAATCCGTTGTTTGGACCTGTGATGCATGTGATGAGTGGCGAACTGTGATAGATGGTTCAATTCCTGAAACAAAACGTTGCGATGGACATGACGTTGGAAAGAAAGCTGTTTTCACGGACATAGTAAGAATGATGTACTTAAATCTGGGAGTGTCATTTAGTAAGTCCTACAATCTGGCAAAGTAACATTCGGCTAATTAAGGTCTAGAGGTCGTGTTGAAAATCACCCAGTATTCCCTCGCATTCACTATTGGCGACTATGTCAGCTTTTCACCTTTCGGAAGACTAATCGCAACCACGACCTCTTCACTTCCAAGTCCAATTGCGGTTGCCCAGGTGGTGCGGCGCTATTATGATGTACTTCGGGTCATGCGAACGACGAACCTTTCCCGAGTCGGGCACAACGGCGACAATGGAAATGAACTTCAAAATGTCAAGTGTATGGTCGTGGTGAGGCCGGTACTGCCGAGGCCTCTATTCGCCAGAGACGAACGAGCGAAAGGTCGCCGTTAGGATGGGACCTTACACTTAAGACTTGGGACGCCAAAGTATGCCTTTCACAGCCAAGCAGTGACGCTTCCGTACGAAACTAAATCGAAGCTGTAGCCGAGGAGACCGACAGAGGAACAATATCTTTCAATAAATATATGATTCATGGGCGAAGGCACTCGCACATCGACTTCGAGCTGCGTCGCTGTCCCAGGCCCTATGCTCATGCACACTGCGTGGCGGTCGTTTCGGCACGAGTGTGTCCACGGGGACTCTGTCCATCGGGCACGTTGTGAGGACATGCGAGAACCAAGAGACCTCTGGCTCATGGACCTTTATACAGTAGATCTTGCCGTACTTCCTAGAATCTTTATGCACTGAGCTATGCATATTGCCTGGAACATGTGTCTTCGGTGACCGTTCGATATGTACTATAGCTGCGCAATCAAGTCAAACTTAAAGAGGCTCGTTTGATTCAGTCAGACTACCTTCCCACCCACTTGTCGACCCCTACACAATCATGGCCTTCTTCGCCAACTCGACGGGTTTCACCATCTCAGGTGGCGAATTTAGTAATGTTGGTCAAGACCAACACAACACTCGACACCAAACCACGAATTATGTTACCGACTCTTACAATAAAACCACGACAAACAACCACGACTCGTATAATCAGACACGCTATTATAGAAATGAAATGAGCACGTTTTTTCAGCTTAGATATTCGTTCCATAAGCTGACAGTTACTCACAGGAGATAATAGGAAATTTGTTAACGGAAACTACCAGGATTACCATCGCAAGCAGGAACAGGCAGACTGGAGTAGTGGGTAGCTGTGCAACTCAATCCAGGGTGTGTTTCTTTCTAACCATTGAACAGGTGGCTCTAACACTGGGAGAGCTTACCAAGTGAGTGCACGAGAACAGGCCCGTCTCGAATTTGGACCAGCGACTTCGAGCCGACCTCGTCCACGACAGCAACAAGTGCAGAACCCTCTACCTGCCTTGCCTCCCATTCCTGCAGTCGCACGTTTCAATGACGATACTCCAAGAGCCGAAGAATTGTCGGTACAGGACAGGGCAGATTCCGATCGTATCATGGGTTCATTGAACACGAAGCAGCATCATGTTCATGTTCCGACTGATATGCACAGTAACCCAACCTTTCAGTTGGATGACAGTAGCTTGAAAGCCAAGCAGCAGAGAGCTGAACGATCTCGATCGCATTCTCCAAATGTTCACAACCCACACGTTGAAGCACGAAAGGAAGCGCAGACACCTGCCCACCTGGCTCCACCATCACCACCTCGTTCACAATCACCGCCACCTCGCTCTCCGAGCCCTCCTCCAGCCCAGAATAAGCCTGTGGCTAACGCAGCCGTCTCCAATAGTTCGCCCCATCGCGTTGTCGAACCCGATGAAACACCGGCATCTGAAAGCGAGAGCATGGCCTCTTCGCAGCCTACTGGCGCTACCGAAAATGTGGAAGCAGAGCAGCAGCCTGCTCCTAAGCCTTTGCCAGAAAGTCGCAAGTCCAGGAACCCTTTCAAGCGCTTTCATCGTGAAAAGCCCCGGGGACCTTCATCTGAGGGACATCGCTGGTCACCGTGGTCGTGGAAAGGGTTGTAGAATCGAATATTACGGTGGAGCTTCTTTTCTCTTCTTGACATGGTGTTATTTACTATTTAGTGACTGGGTGATCCACGTATGCAGGATAGGCTGGAACTATCTCGAGTCAATCGTTATTCTCGTAGCGTTTCTGAGTTGTATAAGGGGTATAGCAGCTTCAATAGATAATCATAATCGTGTGCTACATTGAGTCCTTCCTGGATCAAGAAAATGTTTAAATGAATCACTAGCTCTGAAAGTTGGTCATTGAACAAAATCGGATTGTCTAGCAACACACCTTTGTCCGAGCTCTCTGTATTTCACCTCTATACTTCTACCGCTGCCGAGTGAAGCCAAAGTTCGTTGGAGTTCCATGAGGTAAAATACCAAGAATAAGAACGTTCTCCTGCCCCTTGAGGGAGAGGAGGCCGGGGTTTTAGTGTAGAGTCGATGATGGTGAGGTTAAGGGTTCTTGACGCCGAGAGCCCGACGCCGAGCCGGAGGTTCTGGTATTAGTCTCCACACGTTGTGCCTAAACGCATTTCTCCAGGTGGTTTGATTCCGTGGCGAGGTTGTGATTCCTTACAAGTTACCCCCTATGCGTGGATGAAGAGCACCGACGTGGTCGGCACATATAACTCTGCTGGTCAGGGGGGAGTCGAGATGGCTTGCTCAATTCCGTATACGCTGAATAAGAACGTTCTATGCTCGTGAGCGCGTGAGCGCTAACACAAGAGATTGAGCGTCTACACCTTTCCCACGCAACTCATCTGACATAATCTTTCGAGTCAACACAACATCGACGCCTACACCGTCGAAATCCCTCAAGCCGCCTCAAGACCACCCCCGACACCAAAAAACATCCTCAAAATGGGCTCAACTAGGTCTGTACGCATACTATCTCGCTTTTTCTGCGATTCTGTTGGGTTTGAGAGGGTGGATTGGCTGACATCGTGTTGGATGTAGACTATACAGCAAGGGCCGCGTTCTCGGTCACAAACGTGGAAAGCGCAACACTCGTCCCAACACCAGCTTGTTGCAGATTGAGGGTGTAGCCACAAAGGAGGATGCTCAGTTTTACTTGGGAAAGGTGCGTTCTACAAGCTTTATCTATTGGATCATCCATTCATAATGTCTTCTCGCAGAGGGTCGCATTTGTGTACAAGGCAAAACGTGAAATTCAGGGCTCAAAGGTTCGAGTTATCTGGGGGTGAGCACATTACTATCCTACAACTTGAGTATTCCTCATTTTTCGTCAACAGACGAGTAACACGGCCACATGGAAACAACGGTGTTGTTAAGGGCAAATTCCGTTCAAACCTTCCTCCCCGGGCATTCGGTGCCAGTGTCAGGGTTATGTTGTACCCTTCCAACATTTGAGTTCACGCCATATCATACATTCATATGTGTATTTTTGCCATGCTATATGAACACATGCCGCACAGAGTAGGCCCTTTACACCCACATCATTCCGAGTGACCTTTCAGCCTACACAACTTGCCGATATCAAAGAGCCTGCTCGACCGTAAAACAAACTCATAGGCAATGCAGTAACGAATACAAATAGCCTCCGTGATGTGAAATGAGCCATCTGTTCTGGTATGTCCTTCGGGTTTTGTACATGTAATATTCGCTGAAACCCATTTGTACCAGATGTTGCCTCGATATTGATAGTAGCTTTCCCATTCCTGTATCATGATGGCCAAGACCGACAGTAGTGATCTTCAAGCAATAGGTTTGTACCTGTATCATGCTGTGGGAGTTGTACCCACAGAAGTTGTTCTTTTTCACCGTATTTTGATCTTATCTTTCATTGTTTCCATAGGGACTCCTCGTCAACGGGTAAGGTTCCCATGCACAAACGGACGCATGAACAAAAGCACGCTGCGAAGAAATTTGTATGGGTAGTACGAAGTTCTTCCCGGTACGTCATATTGAGTCTGAATTATTGAATGTTCACCTGGGGACTGACTCCTCGACGTAGCGGCTCGTTTCTCCAGCGGTACAACTTGTCACACGGTATACTGATGCTTTGCCCAGCAAGTATTTCAGCACCTCGATCGATCCTTCTCTTCGAAGATGGGGGTGTTATATGACCATCACATCTTGATTATCGAGTGGAGATGTCGATCATGCACTGCTTTTGCTATGTGTTAATAAAGAGTCGGGATTCCGTTTCTCTTTTCGTGCTCCCTCGCCTCTCAAGCAGGATCCGGATCCTCTGAGGAGAAAAGCCAGTTGTAAGTGACTATAAGTCACGCCATGGATTTTCCGTAACATCTCACTGACCCATTTGATATCAAGATTACAGCCGCGCTGTTATCTCTATTCTTCCTAAACCCAACCAATGAACAGTCACGATACTCCTCCAACTTCTGTACGAGCTCGGTGAGTGAGGAACATTCATCCTGTAATTGTGATACTAAAGTCACAATGCAGTATATGGCGTCGGGAGTCCCAGCTACCTTCCGCAGTAGTGCCCATTCTACTCACGGTAGTTGGAGGCCTTTGGTTCATTATTGGGGTCATTTTTCTTTTCCGTATCATTCGTCGCTGGATACGACGTAGAGGAACGGACCAGACCTCACATTCATCGACTCGACAGGGATTGGATGCAGCTTCGCAACGGTCATCCTTTGAAGGCGGGTCAGAGTCCAACGGTCCAATTCGTTTACCACCAACGCCGAATCCCACGCAGCGTCCGCCCAGTAACATCTTTTCAAGCTCGCGTGATAGCATACTCCCCTTACATATACCTCTTTCACCAACGCCTTTCCATCCGAGGTCTCTGACCCCTGGACCCAATGACCGCAGTGACAATGAGCGTTCCCCCTTTTTTGTTGGGTGGCGCGGTAGTCTGCCAGTGATTAGTGCTCCTTCACCAATTCCGAGGTCACCAATCCATGCACCCGCCAGGCAAAGTGTTGCTGACACTCCCAACGGGTTCATCAACTCAGGTGTTAGCATCTCATCCAACTTGACGAGGTCGTCGACATCCTCTCAAAGCCCAGAGGCGTTGCAAACTATCATTGAAGCTCACCCAGATATTGCTGTCCACCCCCGCCGTCCCTTTGACATGGATTCGCGCACAAGTATGGTGTCTGACTCTCCGATTTCACTGTATTCTCGAGAGTCTTGGGCTGCATCCGACCAGTATCTCCCCGAAAACGACCAGATACCTATGCGCTCATCTGTGAATGCGATTGTTGTAGCAGGTGATTCGCCAAGATCATCCTATGCCGTAGCGTCATCCAACGCTTTCGATACAAGCCAGGTCAGCACAACACCTTCCGAGTCAAGTCACACGGTGAGGGCACTACCTATCATACCATCCGCTCCTCCTCCTCCTCCGATGCCCAGTGTACCTACCGATCAGAATACCATGTCTCTTGGTGGTTCTTCAGGTGTCGGCTTGGCCGATATAATCGAGGCTCTTGCGGGAACATCTTACCCGACGCACACCCGATCCCGTAGCAATAGTGACAGGACCTATACCTCGATATTACCCAGCTATCATTCGGAGAGCTCTGGAAGGGCAAGCAATGGAGCGTACGGCAATCCTCCCGATTATGGCTCTGCGCGGTCGAGCCGTCGAATACAGGACGAGCCTCCCAGTTATCACTCAGACTCGGAAGAAACCGAGGATTCCACTGTACAAAGGCATTGATTTTGGGGCGCTGCCCTGCTTACTTATGCATGTACATACTTCTAGTGACGTGTTAGATACCACATAGATACCAATGACGGTGATCATTTTCGGTTACTCCGACGGTGCCCCGAATGTCCCACGAAAGTCGACGGTTCTAGATCCTTTCTTCAAGCTGTGAATCACCGTGACTGAGGCATTTTTGTGTAGTCAAAGTAAGTGCAGAAATCGCTTACTCCGCACATTTACTCACCGCTCGTAGTTTCTCTTGTCGAAATCCACAACAGAAAGATGAACGGCTACTATCACTCGAATCTCACTGGCGTTTTGGATCACAAAAAGAGGTTGCAATTAGAAGCCCTGCAATGGTCAATATCGATCTCTATTCGACGTTGCTCGTCCGTGGTATCAACCCGAAACAAAAAAAAACAAGATGCCATCCACTGCCGGGTGAAGAATCCTGACTCAGTTGGCCAGGTCTGAACTGTTGCCATTTTTCATTCTGGTCCAGCTTGCGGTCCGGTGAATCAATTCAAGACTACATCAGCGCAGCCTTCAGCCCAAGCCCAAGCCCAAGCCCAAGCCCAAGATCCAAAAGTACCATCCGAAAAATAGGTTCAGAGCCTCTAAGTGCACGGTCTGAGCACCCAGGATTGAAACCATCATCGAACTTGTTCATCATGCACCACGCATCATCATGATGTACTGCCGGTGATTTCTTTGGTACTCGTCGAAGCCGGTCGCAGATTCAGTTCATTGCCCTATTTCCCTATTTATGAGGTATTAAGGATCATACTTGAAGCTGAATCAGGTAAGCCTTACTATCTCTCCTCCCTAACCTTGGGATTTACATCTGAACAGGTGCGGCGGTAGTATAACAGCTATGGCCTATCAAGGCACCATATCACCGCAGAAGCAGCAGGATGAGATGACATCGTGCCAGCTCTGAGTTAAAAACAATACACCGCTTCCACATCGCCGTCGTGGTCTTTCCTCCTTGATTCACCATGTCCGACAACGGAGGCTCTGGTTCCTCTGTCATTTCGGCTTCGAGTTCTGGCAGTAAGCGATTTCTGGCCTGCTATGTTCATACTAACTACATCCCCGATAGACTCTTCTACTATTTATCCTATAACTTGCGACGATTCAGATGAATGTGGGGGGCTAAGTAGTAGCTCTGAGGAATCGTCTACCGAAGGAGGCGGGACCTTGTCCGAAGTCGTTACCTCGAGCCAAGCAACGATCACAATACAGTCCACTAGCACAACTAGTGTGTGAGTGAAGCGATTTCGCTTGCTGGCGTGCCATTTACACCATCAGGAATTAGGTCAACCGTGACTTCAACGACTGCTTCATCAAACTCCGGCTCAAGTTTAAGCATTATACCCACGACAGAAACGTCGATATCAACTGTGATATCGACTGTGGTCACAACTACGACCTCAACGTCGTAAGTCGAAAATTCTGACAAAATGAACTATCGTTCATGCCTCTTCAACCAAGCTTTAATACGACCCGGACTGCTATTCGTACTATCAAACCATCAACACTTTCGTAGGCAAATACTACTTGAAGTCACGAAGTGTTTCTCAGCTTTCACCAGCTCAGGTATAACGCCGACCACGTCGTTCCCGTAAGCAAAAGGATTTTTCTTCATGATACGTCACTCAAATATGCGTTTTTGTGTAGTACTACGCCCAATGAGGAGACAATTGAACGCATATCTACAAACCCAGTGAGCGAAGCAACGGGTGGATCAGGTGAAGTCCCTACGTCGACGGCATCAAGGCCGAGTCCATACAGCTCAGAAGGCTCATCCACTGCCAGATCTACGACGTCTCAGGTATTTTACTATATCGTTGTTTGCTGACTCTACCGTGACTCTTTCTAATTAATACCTTTGAAGTACTCCCGGGGTTATGCCAATGGCACGGCTACTCCCTCTGACTCGGCATTGCCTGGAGGCTCATCATCTCAGTAGGTCTAGCAGTTCATTTCTCGGAACGTTAAACTAAAAGATAAAAGAAACACAGCACCAATGTCAATGATCATCGGCAGCGTCGGAGCGTCCCTCGCACTTGTCGCTTTCGGCGTTGTCCTCGGTCTTTGTATCCATCGTCGGCGGCGGCGGCATCGGCAGGGTCTACCTGTGCAGCCCTACCCCTTTGCTGCCGACTCGTCGCTGAGTGAAACGCTGCGTTCTGAACGTTCATGGTTTACGACAGACAGTGACAGGACATACGAGACCCTTCCGAGTTACCATCGTCAGAGTCGAGATCCTCCTCCGCTTTATGCTCATGCTATTTTCCGAGTAAGGGCTCTCCCTATACCGCCTATACTGCGTCGGCCGAGTACTTAGTAGTTCGTTTGTTCATTTGGTACTTAGAGGCTGAGAATGATCAAGAGAACTCCAGCATAGTCAGGACTTCAGTTCTTTGTCAACCTTACGTTCTTTCTTTCTGCAGTCGATTCAGGCGGAACTTTGCAGTATTAACATAGAATTTCCTTACAGTTATGGCAAACAACAGAATAACATAATGCGTGCGAGAATAATTTAGTGGTAATAATATAGCCAGATGACGAACAAAAGAACACTAAAAGCGACTGACGATGGAGGAAGGGAAGCCTTAACAGGCTGGAAAGCAGGGTGAGAGATCGTGGATCTCGCACCTACACTTTCAGCTGCGACAGGTTGCGAAGAGGTGACTCCAGCGCTCTCAAACACAGGCTTCTCGTTGAGTGATTGTGAAGCAGGAGGGGCAGTTTCGTACGGTGCAGGGGCAGGCGGTGCTACTGTTGGAATGAACGATGTCGATCTCTGCACCGGAAGATTTGGAATGGATGGCGGTGTGCTTGAGGACTGTTCCTCGGGGTGTCTCTCTCTCTGCTTCTCCTCGAGACCACTACTCTCAGTAAGTTTGACCTGTGGATCCGAGTCAACACACACTCCCTCCGCATTGTCCGGCTGTGAAATGCCTGTGACGGTGTTCTCAAACGCAACGTGCCGAGGTGGCATATCTGGGGTTGTATGGATCAAAGGTTCATTCCGGGAAACCGAGCTCGATTCGGGTGCTGCTGGGGTCGAGGGTATAGGTTTCTCCACTTGTTTGCCCTTGCCTTTCGAGGAACTCGCGATCGGTGGTAGTGGCTTTGGTGATGAAGAAGGGTTCTCTTGTTGTGAACTTCTTTCTGGATGTGACGTAGAAGCAACGGTGCGACTATCAGTCGTACCATGCTGCTGCTTCGTGTTGGGAGATCGATTTGGAGCTCGATCAGAAGCCAAAACGACTTGAGCATCCAGCCTTGGCTCGGTTCTGATAGGGGGGCCAACGTCAGGAATGGGAGGTATAGCTGGTAGTTGCCGTGGTGTTCTTCGCTTTCGAGCACGCGGGCCGCCTGGGCGCGTGGAGTGACGGGTCGAGTTCTGGCGAACCATCCCTGTGCTGTCCTCTGCGAACACAAGAGTTAGAACAAGGTATATTCGTGCAAGGGAAACCCATACTCGATTCTTGATCGTGCGTTTGGTCATGTGGTTCCATATTTGTCGCTGTCGTAGGATTAAGAGATTTGTTGAGGGTTCGGTGGGCGGTACTGTGTCGGTCTCGTTCGGGACCGCTGAGTTGACCTCTCTGAATGTCGAGATTGGTCGAGTTGGAGAATGTAGTCGCCATAGGAAAGGAAGCTGTTGAGGATAGAAGCTACATTCAAGCGGGTCTTTTAAAGAACGAAATGGATCGCAGCTGCTTGTTTGCAGTTCAAACGTTCGTTGCCGGGCTTGACCAAATGAAGTACACGAGACTGCCTGAATAGAAGTGATATAGAATATGAATCAGGCGAATACATGATTTTAGGCACCATTTGAGAGAACATAGACAACACACCAGTAGGACAGATCCAGGATTTAGCACATAGCCGACTCCACTTCGCCGAAGCTGCAATTTAGGAAGTGGATAGTCAAGATACATAGCAAAAGACATAAGTAAATACCTTGCCGTGGGTAAGATGAAGTGTGTATGATGCTTCGTGTTCAATGTGATGATTGTTGGAACGTATTGAATGGCGATGGTCTGCGTGGTTTACATGCCTTAGGCTGTTGGTGTTAATGTTTGAGATCCCTGCATTATTTGGATCTGCCCCGAGTCCGTAGGAAGCGGTTCATGACTGGATGATCTGATCTGTCCTCGAGGACTGAAAGGAAAGATCATGGTTGTTGGAAGGCAAAGGAAAGGTAAAAAGCGCCTTTGAAAGCGCCCGTATCCCGACGGTTACCCTAACACGGAAACTTCAAAGCTACATAACACAACCATAGCGCCTATCATTGCCAACAATTACCTACTAATAGAACATGCATGTAAAGAGTCGTTTCATGTACATATCATGGTCCTGAGAATGACCCGGCAGTTCTCCCTAGCCCTAAAACCTACAATAGCTCATACTGGTCCTGCTAATACATAATCAAAAGAACGGTAACCATACGCTGTCCCGAGATAGTTTAGGAATAATAATATGCATAAGTTATCAGCGCAAATCCCAACATGCCACCGAATGTGATAGCAAGCCTTGCCAATTCTGCCATCGACAAAGGTAGCCAGCAGTTCCTGCCGCATCCAATAACATGAACGAGCTTGGAAAGGAGACACTGTGCATCCTCCATATCCACTCTTCTAGTGGGTAGATCCTGAGACGCATCCGGCGCAGTTACATCTGCCTTCGATCTATTTTCAGCGCAGCCCTTCGAATAAGAAGGCGATGCTGGGGGTGAAGTCAGAGCTCCAGGCAAAGCCCCTTGGACTTCTTTTTCATTGTCTCCTGCGGCTCGAGGACGAGCTCGTGCATGATATCTGTCTGGAGACCGGTTCCCTTCTAATGCAGTGGTAGCATGGGAGAACGTGTTCGTCGAAAGAGGTAACGAAGTTTTGGGAGATTGGGTTCCAATACGAGACGAAGACCCCGCCTTGTCCTGCATTTCTTGGCATGCTTCGTCTCTGATGGGAGAAGAGATCTCTGGAGCGGGAGTCAAGGCAGACAAAGATTCCCGCATCTCGTGTTTTGGTGTTGTGTGATGGTCATCTGGCGTTGCAACAACACCAGCTCGCACTTCCATGAGTACAGCGCCAGCTGCAGAGCCATGGAGAACACGAGCAACACCTTCGCTTCGTGGAGGAGAGGGCGATGCTGATATGGATGCTGGAGGGGCAGACACATGGGCTAATTTGTCATCGCCTTCCGTACCTGACGGGTCTTGCCTTTCGGGACGTGAAGCAGGTTCCAACTGGCGCTCTGTGGTGGGAGTAGAATGCATGTTGCTCGTGATGCGCGTGGTAGGATGTTGACTGTTATGGGAGGCAGTGGCCGACGTGGCCTGCGCTTGCTCTCGGTGCGAAACCTCTCTAGTAAGAGCCGGGGCAGTGGAAGATGCCCGCGACTGTGGCCCTGGTGCATGACGGCTTCCCGGTATCGAACCAATATGGGCTTGAGCCTGTGCCCTCATGGATCTAGCAAAGTCTTCATCTTTGTGAGCATACTTAAAGCCAGAGGTGAATAGTAATCACTCACTCTCCCACATTTGGCGTTGCTCTTCGGGAGTACCGTTGGTTTGCCGTCCGGTCTCTTCTCAAAGCGTGTTGGCACGAAAGATCAATCTACCCCAAGTGAGAGGACGTACTCGTCTCTGAGCTTTTATGGTAGTGAGTTTGGTTGTATGAGCCGTAATTTGTAGTCACATTGCTGTTGAAAGAGTCGGAGATGTGATTGGTGGTACGATAGCTCGTGTGGTATTGGTCCCTTCCGACATTGCTGAAGCGACCCCCGGAGATATTGAAGTCTTTGGAATGAGGAAAAAACTGTGCCATGATTGAGGGAGAGAGGATATGCGGTAGAGTGATAATGGTTTTGGGCCATTTAAATCATATCCGTTCGCAAGGATCGAATCTGAGATCATGGTTGTCACTCCCTCCGCCCCCACGGCGAACCTGCTGAATTACATGCTGGGCTTTCGAGCGTATGTTTTCCGTGGCCTCGGTGCTGTGAGATGCTGTTTTGATAAAGTTGTACGCCTGCAGTAAAAACATTCAGTCGGAAGGTGAATTCAATGGCCTGCAGTGCAACGAGGTGTTTATGAAACACGCAACAGTGCTGCTAAACATACCCTCAAGAAATGCTCGTATCCAACGATGTAGGTTCTTAATACACCACGCTTTGCTTCATATATCAAGTTCTGCGGGTGTGCTGAGTGTCGTCAAGTTTCAGTTTTGCGTTTCGGTTACACATTGGGGCTCCACGAAGCGCTCCATGATAATTGCTGAGTAAAAATACGGGAAGAGATGCCAATGGTAGTTGAACTTGGTGGTGGTGGTGGTATGAAGGATACGCAAGGCGTACACGAGTTCGATCTGGAACTACATCTATCTATCTATCTCTCTCTCTCTCTCTCTCTTCGGCGCTTCCTCCAACTACCACGTCCGTTGTCCGTTCCACTGAATCACCATGACGGTGAGCAGAAGGCGTTCAGAAACCAATCTATCCTTGAGACGTCCTGGTATATTTGGTCTGCTATAGGAAGAAAATTGTACGGAAGGAAGAAGGCTACTCAGCACATCGACCATCCTCCCCCATTCAATCCGTTTTCACGAAACTGGATTGTCTTTGTACAAGATTCACGTGTGGCACTGTGTTCTAAGAGGCATCGACTCCGCTTCTCCCATTGTGTCTCCCCGCGGTCGTTTTCAACCCCTCGGTTATTCGACATCGACAGCTTCAGCTCTTTGGGCGACGCGACTTCCTCCTGTCTTTAACTCACGAAATGAACCAACTCCATCAGAACGTGCCGTGAGGAATGCCTGGCTTTGGTGGTGGTAGACGTGCTTACAGTGGATCAGGGTTGGGAATAGGTGGCAGGTCTGAGTCGGAGTCGTTGATTCTTTTACGTCGACCACAATCTCCTGAAGCAGCTCGACCTCAACTTCTCCATTTCCTCGCTTGCCGGTTTTATGAAAGAGAAATAAGGCTATCAGATCCGGATGCGTGTTCCTCGTGCGTGGTTCTATTGCTATTCAGTTCTTTATAAGCTGAACACTGCAACAGGCTTATGAACTCAACGTAAACGGCGACCATGGCGCGAAACGGTCACCCGTGACCGCGATGAGCTCGAAGCAACGAGAGTTGAGGTAAGACGTGCTTCTTCCCATGCTTCCAGTTCGAAAATTTAAATTAAGTACAAGCACAGGTGTACTTGGGTTAGTCGGAATAGTCGGCCACGCCGACATCTTTCTCACCCATACAATAGGCACCTTTCCTACTTAGTATCAAACCAATGCGACATCGCCTACATCGCCTTCTCTCACACTGTCTTACGGTGCATGGTGACCAAAACTAGTCTCCTACTACTATCTCGCTCGCCGCTGCTGGGTCGTGGATATGAGTTTCTTCAACAACTCGTCACACTTCACCATTAAAGGTCGCCCTACACTCAATCACGTCCGTGGGGACCAGATCAACAGCACCGTCAACATTGGTACCGTCCATTTCAATGGACAGGCCGCTAAGGAACACTCAGAGTACGACGAGGTGCGCCTACCTGTCATTCCAGAGATCAAGCTGACCGAAGAGTACTACAGTTCGAATACGTGAAACGAGGACATGTCATCACACTGAAGGAGCTCGACTCTGACGTTCTAGACGTAACCGAGTTCAAGCTGAACAACGGCACGTTATGTATTCGGGACGTAACCCGGAAAAAAACGTTCTGCGTCGAGTTGGTTGATCGAAAATCCAAATTCCTTGCGTTTGTGTATGAGGGCGAGGAAGCTCGCCGTTTCTGGGAAAACGACTTTCAGAAATTCTCGCGTGACAAGTTTGTTCTCTATATTCATGTTCAAGAATAGCGATACTGATGATTTAATAGAGATCCAAATTCCTGTCAGCTTTTTGGCCTCAATCGCTCAGAGATACCGATGTTGATCTTCCACCATGGTGCGTTTCCTTTTGAACCTCGCGATTGGAGGCGCTGAAAAGTGCCACTCACAGATCTAATCCCGCTGAATCATTTCTTCACCAAGTCTTTCTGGATGGACATGTATATCGGCGAACTAACGGTCAGGCTACACGATGAAATCTATACCCTGTCAAAGTTTACCTTTTGTCCCGCAGACGCAAATGCAATGTCCGACATCGTGTCTATGGATGGACTCGAACAAAGGCGCACTCTGCACTGGCCCCTATGGTCCCTACACCCTAGTACACAGCACACACCTGGAAACCGATAAACTCAAAGCTGTTCTTCCTTCAAACGTTCCTTCGACCGTAGACATGCTCGATGACGGTGCAATCTTCAACTTCTTCCGGCAATTTCAGTCCAAAGACTTGGCCTGCCTTCTTTTGCGACTTGCTTTATCTCGTAAAGTTGCCAACGCTATAGATCAGTTGCTTCAGCCCAACACAGACCACGGTACATTCAAGCACAGTGAGAGACAGCGGCATCATGTCGAATCCTTCTTTCCAAGTATACCATATCAACATGTGGTTGACACCCTATATGGAATGTCTTTTGATACCATCTATTCAACCTCATTAGATGGGGTTGCAAGATGGCCTGGAGAAGCTGGCATAACATGGACTTTGACTCATTCTTCGGGGTTGGTTGATAAAAGGCAGATCCGAGGTGGACTAACGCGGTGAGCGATCAAGATTATCATGTTCTTGCAATCAATATCCTGATAGTTGGGGCCTTAGCTTTACATTTGATCTCCTTCATGGGCGTTCTATCTGTCTCTTTGCTGGCTTTGATTACGAAAACACGGGCAAGATGGCTTGGTTATCACAATCTCCGTGTTGTACGGAGAATGGTGCGAACGAGGGCTACTTCTGTACGTTCTTGCTCCATGTATCTGATGTAACAAAGGCTCACCATCCTACTGTTTCGTAGTCGTCGATCCTGGATTGCTATCCTTACTACCCATTGAAAGTACAGACGAATACACTGGTCTAGCGGCATTTTTCAGGCTATGTGACCGTGGAACGCCTCCACCCATTTACCTCTTCCTGCGCCCGTTATCACTCATGAACATGTCCGAAGTTATTTCATGGACAAGTGGACAGACCCAGTCGCACTTTTGGTCCTTAGATGAGGAAGGCCGATCCCAATTGACAGAACAGGAGCTCGAGCAGTTGGGCGTTCCGGAACTAAGACCATCGACGTGGCTCCATGTTGAGTTAATCTCGTGGTCTAACGACACCTATACCGCTCTCCGTGATTGGCAAGTCGCTCATGGCTTTGACCCTGCCACGACCGACTTTACACGTTACTTGGAGTTGCCGGAGCTCGATATTCTTAGGCGGAAAACACGATTTGAAGAGGTTGTAGCAGATGGTAAGAATGCTAGGTATCTTGTTCGGGCATTCGCTGACATAATTCTTAGAAGAACCATCAAGCTCGTGGTGGGAGGCGATAGCTGGGTCGGGGATCAGCGCTTTCGCTTTTTGAGGAAACTAGTTATTCAGCGAATATCTACAAGCTTTCCTACAAAGAAACAAAGGCTCGGTATCCCGACAAAGTCCGGCTATGTTTGAACACCAACTTGAAAAGCCCCGCGGCGTACGCGTGAAAATGCAGTGTTTGCTCGTTACAGCATTGCCATTAATCCAAGGTTATCTTTTCGTCACATTCTACCCAGTCACGACGTAAATCCCTTGCAGCCGTGTGAGTGAGAATGGCCTCGGCGAAGTGGCGAATTACAAGCTCCCTTCCTCGGCTATAGCGTCTGCTACGTCTTCTTTTGAATGCAGTAGCTGTCTCTGTCACTCCGCCCTATCTCCTGATCGCGTGGTAGTTCGTTCGTCGGTTGAATAAAACACAGAGTAACCCAGAGATTCGAGGACCTCTACGAGAGTTCGTAAGTACATGAGTCGCTTCACCGTTGACGCCAAGATCGCTTTGCATTGGGTTTTGACACCTAGCTGAGTAACTCACTCGCCCGTATAACAGGAGGATGGGTTTCTTGATATGGTGCAGTACGCATAAAGGGAGTAATACCCGTCCGTTGCATTTTCGAATGGATAGACTTGACGTGTTGTGCAAAATCTTCCTGGATCCAGAGTCTGTGGTTTTTGGTT
Organism: Paramarasmius palmivorus; assembly: GCA_037176845.1. Lineage (NCBI taxonomy): Eukaryota > Fungi > Basidiomycota > Agaricomycetes > Agaricales > Marasmiaceae > Paramarasmius > Paramarasmius palmivorus. The sequence goes on along the minus strand of JAYKXP010000051.1, from coordinate 25,512 downwards.
GTCCTGCCGGAAGAATAGGACGTTTACCAGCCTGGAGTCGAAACGTTGCATTGAGATGAAATATGGGGAATATTAATAGTTAGACGCACCTGACACGCACCGAGCAGCACTGCTGTGTATTCGCGTAGCTCCCAGGATCCGACCACAAGTGAGTACTTGAGTGATCGGCCAAGACCAAAGGCGAGTCGCGTTGGTCGAAGGGTTGTAGACAGAGGAGAGATCGTTTGGGAAAGGTCTCCACCAGGCGCATAATTCGTCTCAGACCTGGAGGCCTGGAGTCGCGTCATGTATCACGTGCAGATTTTATTTCTCTCCCTCACCGCGGTTAACTTTCACCAATGACCATCCAATTCACCGACACAGCCAATCCAATTCACCGACACAGCCTATAAAGCTCACACACGGTACAGCACATGATGTATCGCCAGCACTCTCCGGAAAACGCCCCCGTCGAACCTAGTACAGGCACGATTCGGCCCTCCGCACGTTGAACACCTTTGCTACTATTCCCTCTCACCTGCCCGCCCGAGATCTTCGATATGAGCATCAAGAACTCAAAGTACTTCACTATTAAGGGAAAACCTACATTCAACAACGTCCGTGGTAATCAAATCAACAAGACATTCAACGTCTGTACTCACCGCAACGGCGAAATCGTTACCAGACGTACAGAATATGACGAGGTAAGTCTGCAGTCGTAGTTCAACGATCTCGTCAGACTCACGCCAGAACTCTTAGTTTGAATACGTGAAGCGCGGCCACGTAATCACTCTGAAGGAGGTCTGCTCGATGGATGTCACCGAAACTGTATGGAAAAATGGCAAATATCATTTCCGCGATCGCGAAACCCGAACAAAAGTGTACAGTATCGAGCTGTTTGGCCAACAATCCAGATTTACTGCAGTGGAATACGAAGGCAAAGAAGCCGACGAAGTTTGGGAAGAGGATTTCCGGCGGTTTTCTCGCGATAGGTATCGCTGCTCTGTGACATGCACTTGGGGAACGAATTACTGAATGTCTGTCAGGAACCCGAATTCTTGTCTACTTTATGCCTTGAATCGTTCCAAAATCCCATTGTTAATCTTCCATCACGGTGAGTCGTTCTACATGGTACGGAATAGAGGCATTGACCGATGATCGATTCCCAGAGTTGATCCCAATAGCTCATCTTCACACAAAATCCTTGTGGATGGATTTCTATGTAAAACAATTAGCGGTCAGGATACGCTGTGCCTCGTAAAGCCATAGCGCTTATACTTTCGCTGAGCAGGAACAAATTCCATGTTCTCTCAGGGACTTATGGATGGACACCAGCAAAGGCACTTTCCGCGTGGGGCTCTCAGGACCAGTTCTGCATGACTATTTCCCAATCCTTCCCGACAACGTCATCACCGTCCCTTCCACCATAAACATGCTCAATGCCGCCACTGCGTTCAGCTTTTTTCGACAGTTCAATTCCAAGGAGTTGCACGACGATCTCGTATCGTTGGCATCATGGTTCACAGAAGCTCACGACTGTTATCATCTCCTTCACCCGACATTCAGCCTCGAAAGATCAGAGGAAGAACAACCCGGCCAATCATCCTTCTTTCTGAATTTACCGTTCGAACAGTTGCGCAGCCTCCTGCCAGAGCTGCGTTTCGATACTGTCTATTCAACTTCGCTGGAAGCTGTGGCGAGGTGGCCCCAAGGAGCGATGCAGTGGTCACGTATGTGGCCTAACGCGCTGGTTGACCAAACATCAATCGGTGAATTGACACGGTGAGCTTCTCCGGCGGCTGTCATGCTCTTGGAATGATTTTACTGATACGTTTATCTCAGGTTCACGCTCTGGGGAGATACAATTCATGTTTCCGCGAAATTCGATGATTTTTCCCGAAGGAGGTCTTGGTTGTCGCAATTTCCGCGTTTTATGGAGGATGGAAAGACCGAAGATTATTTTTGTATGTGCTTACTTTGTCACGTTCACGCGCTGCAAAGGCTAACTACTTGCTCTACGCGGTTTACAGTCATCGAAACAGGAAGGCTATGGCTAGAGTCCAAAAGCCCAAGAGAGTACGAGGATCCTGTTTGCCTTTTCGAGGACTGTGACGGCAAAAATGTCCCGCCTATTTACTTATTCCTCTATCCATTGACACCGACGACGATATCCGAGGTTATCTCATGGGCAAAAGGACGTACACACTTTTGGTCGCTAGACGAGAACGGTCAATCCGAGATGACAGAAGAGGAACTTGCGCAATGGGGTATTCCGAGACTGACTCCAAGGATCTCCTCTCCTTCGCTTGTATCCTGGCCTTCCTCCATCTATAGCACCCTTTACGACTGGCAGATCGCTTGTGGGTTTGACCCGACCACCGCCGATTTTGCACGTTACCTAGAATTGCCAGAGCTCGAGGTTCTTAGGCCAAAAGGTGAAACATTTACACTAGCCACTTGCTATCCAACACTTTTACTGACCTTATTCCGCAGAAGAGAGATCGAGTTCATGGTGGGAAGCTATCCCGGGATCAGGGATCAGCGCTTTTGGGTTCTGAAGATGCAGAAGGAAAGGCCAAGTTCCAGGCGACGCACTTCGTGTCGACCTTACAGATCAAGTTCTTCAGTGTCTCCTGTCTATTCTCAGTTTGATAGAGAATGTATTCGAAGAATTTGGACCATACTTTCTCGCTGTTGCCAACGTTTGGGCGCCGCCAGTGAGGCCTTTACATTCCTTGGAAAACGGTACTGTATCTCGTTACTGCTTTCAATACTTTGCCTCGTCTCTAAGTATAAATGAGATGAGATTGTGTAGGTAGTTGGAACATTGGTCAAGGGAAAGACGTGCGACGTCTTGTTGGCGACTTTTCACCAGCTGAAAAATGGGTTGACTTTGGTGTAGCATCATTACGCGTAACAATGCTATTTTCGCCCTTCCTTCCTTGCCTCCTTCATCTCCTGCGCCATGTCCTCCTTCCCCTTCGCCTCACTCATCTCAGCGATGCCCAACCCGGCGTTCTCTTCCTCCTCCAACAACGGCCTTTCCTGCTTCTGTTTCTACTTCCTTGCATGCGCACGCTTCCTATACTCCTTCTCACATCTCTTCCAGCTGTGATGATGATTCCGTGGTCGTTGACTCTGGTTCTGGCTCCGGGGTTGTCGATGCGAGTTCAGGTGTTGTCGGGGTAGCTTCGACCTGGGACGCAGGCACGGCTTCAGGTTCCATCTCAACTTGTACCTTCTTCACTTCCTCGAGAGACGAATTCCTTGTCTTGTAGACGTATTCTCGCGACTTGGGTTTCCACAGCGATTCTCGTCACCTCAGGTGCGAAACCATGCCAGCAGAAAAAGCGCAGGCAGCGCGTGGAAAGATGTGTTTTGGTATAGGGTCGGAAGAGGTTAGGGAGTGGTATGTTTTGTGAATCGTATACCACTGTACAATGCATTTCGTTCTTAGTAGTCGTAAGGAAGAGGGTAAAAAGGAGGAACGTACATTGCGTAGGCTCAACAGTCCAGGATCCTCTGTTGAAAGTATGGAATCGTAGTTGGCCTTGTGTAAGAGACCTAGTGCATTGAGGTCTCAACCGATTTCGCCTTCCCTGATCGAGTAGAATGAATAGCGGCGGAAGGTTTTGAGGATGCCTTTGTCGTTGCCTGTCTTCCCCTTCCCTTTCTTATCTATCTTCGTATTCTAATTTTCATTGAGATCCAGCTAAGCCGTGTTTGACGCTTCTCCGAGGGCGTGGAACCGAACTCGAGAGTTGCATGGCTTGTGCGGGCAGAGGTGAGAGTAAGATTGGTGATAGAATCAAAGAGATGTTCGAGGGTGTGGATTAGCGTGAGGGTAATGGGCGGAAATACTGGTGAGGATAGGTATTGGGAGAGAAGCCTCTTGTGCCAGGCTATGAATGCGTGAACCGAAGCCGTGGTACACATGCGACCGCGTCTCTTCTTCAACCTCATCATCTGTACTGTCTAAATTCAAGGTTTCAGCCCGTTTGTTTAAAAGTCTTTTAATCTCGTCCCGTTCCACGTCCTCTCTCAACTCTCCCGAAGCATGATTAAGAACTCGAAGCGCTTCACTGTCAAGGGCAAACCCACATTCAACAATGTCAGTGGGGATCAGATCAACGTCCACTACAACGGCGAAATCGCTACCAAACGTACAGAATATGACGAGGTGAGCCTACCTATTATCTTGGAATATAATCTTGCGTTCCTTATCACGGAGATTCCAGTTTGAATACGTGAAGCGAGGCAATGTCATCACTCTCAAGGAGATCTGTTCAATGGACATCACTGAGATGAAATGGGGAAAAGGCGATAGCTTACACATTCGGGACAGATCCCGGAAGAGTGTCTACAGTGTTAAGTTGGTCGATCGACGATCCAAGTTTACCGCGTTCGTATACGAAGGCAAAGAAGCTCGGAATATCTGGGAAGAAGATTTCCAGCAATGTTCGCGGAATAGGTACTCTGCTCAGTGCCACATACTCGGGAAACAAACTTACTGAATATCTAACAGGAATACAAACTCTTGTCTGCTTTTCGCCCTAAATTATTCCAAAGTCCCAATGTTAATTTTCCACCACGGTGAGCCTCGTTTTACAGGTACGAAGCCGAAGGTATTGACTGGTAACTATTCCCAGACTTGATCCCATTGGCTCATCTTCAAAGAGAGTCCTTGTGGATGCATTTTTATTTCTGCTGGTTGGAGGTCAGGCTGAAGTTACTTCATGGGCAGTGGGGATACTCATACTTTTCCGAGCAGATGCAAATGGATTGTTCTGAAGAGCGAATATGGATGGATACCAGCAAAGGCGCTTTTTGTACAGGGCCCTCAGGACCTCGTCAACATCTGTCAAACGCGATTCGCCACGACAAAACCATTATCGTTCCTTCCACCACAGATATGCTCAATGCCGATACTGTCTTCAGTTTTTTTCGGCAATTCGACTCCAAAGAGTTGCACCAAGCTCTCATAACTGCGGCCATATTTTCCCCCAAATCCCATAGCTGTTATCACCTCCTTCGCCCAAACCCCAGCCCCGAAGCATTGGAAGAAGAGCAGCTCGACCTACAATCCTTCTTTCCGAGTTTGTCGTATGAAGAGCTGCGCAGCTCCCTGCTTGGACTGCATCTTAATACTGTCTATTCAAGTTCGCTGGATGCTGTTGCCAGGTGGCCGCAGGAAGCTATGCAATGGTGGTGGGAGTTGCCACCTGGGCTAGTCGATGGAACATTAGTCGCTGAAATGACACGGTGAGCGTTTTGGGCGACTGTTAATGAACTTGGAATGGTTTAGTGATTCTTTTACCTCAGTTTTTCAATGTATGGGGATGAAATCTGTGTTTATGGATCATTCGGTCTACGCCGACAAAGGTCTTGGTTATCGCAGTTTCCGCGTTGTATGGAAGAAGGAAAAACTGAAGATTACTTTTGTATGCTCTTGCTTCATCATGCACTACCAAACACTCAGCAATTGTCCTTTTGGTTGACAGTCATCGAACTATTGCTAAGGCTGGAATCAGTAAGCCCAAGAGAATATGAAGGTCTTGCTTGCTTTTTCAAGCTCTGTGAAAGCGAAATTCCTCCACCTATCTACCTATTCCTCTATCCACCAACACCAATGACGATATCCGAACTCATCCCATGGACAGAAGGGCGCACTCACTTTTGGTCGCTGGACGAGAATGGTCAATCCGAGATGACGGAAGATGAGCTCGAGCAATGGGGTGTTCCAAGACTGATTCCAGAAATCCGTTATATCGCTCTCATATCCTGGGACCCCTCTATCTACACCACCCTCTACGACTGGCAAATCGCCCATGGGTTTGACCCAAACACTGCCGATTTTGCACGTCACCTAGACTTGCCAGAACTCGAGATCCTCAGACCAAAAAGTGAGGCATATACAGTCCCTTCCCGTTCTTCGGTGTGTTAACCACCTTGATTCCACAGAACAGAAATCAAGTTCGTGGTGGGAAGCCGTTCCGGGATCAGGGATTAGCGCTTTTGGATTCTGACTCGGAGAACAAAAACAGTCTTTTGTTACCTGGATTGAATTCAATTCCTGGGTATTATGGATACTTGCTTACTGTAAAACATCGTGATGGGTACTAGTCGTAGTTTTTTATGTCGTATGTCGTTACTTGTATTGTGTTGTTCCCAACGTCTTTTCTAGGTTGGCCCGTTGGGGCGTGAATGTGTGAACGCGTGAGCTGTGCCAAGAGCACGCGCAACCTCTTCTTTCAGTTCAACCACGTCGTCCAAATCCAATGCTCAGCCCATTAATCTCCACGGCCTGTACAAGAACTGACACCAAAATGTACACGACACAGCCGACATCTTGTATCGCTGGTGTATCCTGGACTTCTATACCTCATATACATCTTGAACACTTTTGTTCTCCCCCACTTTGCTCCCACAAGACATGAGTTTCTTCAAGAACTCGAGGCGCTTCACTATCAAGGGCAAACCAACATTCAACAATGTTCGTGGTGATCAAATTAACAACACGACGCTCAATGTCGATACTCTACACTACTTGAACGGCGAGATTGCTAACCAACGTACGGAATATGACGAGGTACGTCTACCATCATATAGAATGAAGCTCTTTAGACTCACCACTTTGTCTTCAGTTTGAATACGTGAAGCGTGGCCACGTTATAACTCTCAAGGAGATCTACTCGACGGATATCTTTGAGGGTAAATGGAAAAACGGCAAATATCAATCCCGCACTGGCAAAGTCCAACAAAAGATATACAGTATCAACCTATTTGGTCAACAGCCCAAGTTTACTGCGGTTGAATACGAAGGTGAACACGCTCATGAAGTTTGGGAAGAAGATTTCTGGAAATTTTCGCGCGATAGGTGCCTCTTCTCTTTCATTCACATAAGAAACACATTTACTCAGAGAACAGGAACCCAAACTCATGGTTACTGTATGGAATCAATCATTCTGAAGTTCCTATGTTGATCTTCCATCACGGTGAGCCTCGTTTTACGGGTACGGAGCAGAGGTGTTTGACCAATGACCGTTTCTAGACTTGATCCCAATGGCTCATCTTTATACAGAGTCTATATTCACGAATCTCTTTGTCGTACAATTGATGGTTAGGATAAACTTGCGTCTTGAAAAGCGATAGTACTTACGCTTTTGCTGAGCAGAGGCAAATGGGATGCACTGTCAATAGTATCTGGATGGACACCAGCAAAGGGGTTTTTCGTGCGGGACCCTCAGGACCTCAATATACTGTATGGGATACTGAGAAGTCTGCCATCACCGTCCCTTCCACCAAAGACATGCTCAATGTCGACACTGTCTCCAGATTTTTTCGGCAATTCAACTCCAAAGAATTGCACAAAGCTCTCATATCTGCGGCATCATGGTTCAGCGAATCCCACAAGTGTAATTCCTTTCTTCACCCAACCACCAGCACCAAAGTATTGCAGGCAGAACAGCGCAAACTACAATCTTTCTTTCCTGGGATACCGTACGAACAGCTGCGCAGCTCTCTTCTTGGACTGCGTTTTGATACTGTCTACTCAACTTCGCTGGATGCCGTTGCGAGGTGGCCGCAGGAAGCTATGCGGTGGTGGTCGTCGGATGAGCTGGTCGATGAAACACCAGTCGGCGAGTTGACACGGTGAGCATCTTGGGGTGACTTTTGATGCAGTTGTAATAGTTTTACTGATATGTTAACCTCAGTTTCACAATATATGGAGTCGACATTTATGTCCACCCCGACCTTAACATCCAAATCTCCCGGAGGCAGTCCTGGTTATCGCAATTTCTGCGTTGTATGGAGGATGGAAAGACTGAAGATTACTTTCGTATGGTCTTGCTTCATCATGCATTACCAAATGCTCACTACTTTTCTTCTCGGTTGACAGTGATCGAACCAGAGCTAGAGCTAGTATCAGAAAGCCCAAGAGAATATGACGGTCTTGCTTGCTTTTTCAAGCTCTGTGACGGCGAAGTTCCCCCACCCATCTACCTATTCCTCTATCCACCACCAATGACGATGTCTGAAATTATCTCATGGATAGAAGGGCGCTTTCACTTTTGGTCCTTGGAGGAGAATGGTCAACCCAAGATGACAGAAGATGAAGCTGAGCAATGGGGTGTCCCGAGATTGGTTACAGACATCTCCTTTTTTGACCTTGTATCCTGGCCTTCTTCCGTCTACACTGCCCTTTATGACTGGCAGGTCGACCATGGGTTTGACCCTACCACCGCCGACTTTGCACGACACATCGGGGAGCCTGAGCTCGAGATCCTTAGGCCAAAAGGTGAGGCATGTGCGTTCCCCTCTCGCTGTTCGGTGTATTAACCTCCTTGATTCTCCAGAAGAAAAATCGAGCTCATGGTGGGAAGCTGTTCCGGGGTCTGGGATTAGCGCCTTCGGGTTTTGAGGACCCAGATGGACAGGGTTTTGTTTCGGGTTTTAGGTGTCGATTCCTCTTTGCTGTACTTTTAAAGAAGCTATGGTATTCGCATTTCTGTATCTCGTTCCTCGTATTCAGTCTTATGCCACTTCCGATACGTTGCTGGCAGCATTAATGGTCAAGGGGAAAGACGCGCGCTGCTTGCTGGCTGCTCGACTCGGAGCCCCCGATTCCTCACCAACCCGTCTTGGAGGTACATCGACACTGGAAGATGTCGAACCTGGTCTGATTGGGCGTAACAGTGTTATCACAAAGTACCCTAAAGCCAACGCCTCGGGGATCCTAGAACTGCCTGCTATAACTCCAACCCAGCACCCCCTTCCTCTTCCAATAACGACCTTTCCTTCTTCTGCTGTTTCCTCGCTTGCTCAGTTTCCCTTTGCGTACGTATTGACTTGGGGAGCTGAGACGGCAATTATTTGGGCCTTGCCTAGCGCGGGTCGGTCTCTTTTCAGGTTCTCGGACCAGGATTTTTCGTTCTGCCGTTGGTTTTGACGATACGACTTCAGGTTGGGATTCGGGTGCTGTTTTCATGGTCGTTGATCCGGCTGCAAGAATTGGAGTTGTTGGTACGAATTCAGGCATTACTTCGACTTGAGTTTGGGAGTCGGGACGCAGGTTCCGGTTATGCCTCTACCTTCTCCAGTCACAGTCGCGCCTCTTTCGCCTCTTGAACAACGGTGAATGCAAAACCCTTTCTTGCCTTCAGTTCCTTGCGAGTTTGGCCTCCACTGGGCCCTCGGCCATCCCATCTTTGGGCGCGAATCCATGACAGCAGACGAAAGCGCAGTTTGCGCGTGCAGAAATGTATCTTGGGATCGAGGAAGAGGATTGGGAAGTAGCTGCTGTACGTTTGTAGTTAGTTTTGAATTTTATAGGATAGCAAAAGGCAGGGACGTACACTGCGTAGGCTCAAGTCATTTCTAGGACCCTCTGTTGAGGATGTGGGGTTATAGTCGCACCTGTGAAAGAGCACGAGAGGCTGGAAGTCGTCCAGAATCTAGAATGGTGTCATTGCCGCTTTCCCTTAGCCTAGCATCGATGTGACCCATATCTTTTTGATGTCTTTCTTCCCTTTGATTCATCCGTCTTGTCCGTCTTCACACTCTCATTCGATTCGACCACAATCCCGAGCCAAAAATGCGTCTGATACTCTCCAAATCACGGAACCGAACCAGTGGCAGGAGTTTTTTCAGTGATGTGTTTGTCTTGGGCGGAGCACAGTCGGCGATGGAACCAAAAAGACATTCGATGGCGCGGATTGGCGTGAGGGTTGTGGTAGATTGGTGATGATTGAGAGAGAAGGAAGATGTGAAGCAGATGTATAAAATGGAGCTAGTAGGGGTGGAACGTGAGTTGAAAGACAACCCGAAGACGACTCTTCATCATGACACCTAATTGCAACATACCTGCCTACTCCCGATGCATGCCGTTCCAGCTGGTTTTGAACAACCTCATATCATCGAAAACTATACGCCCCCCAACTTCCGCGTTTACCGAAACCCTTTTCAAGTCTACTCAAAATCCCGCCGACTGGCTCAGGATCGCGTTGGCTCACGCATTATATATTCTGGCCTGTAAACCCCTTCACGCCGATAAAAACCGCACCGCTTCAAAAGCTACTTCATCAATGCGTCGAGGTCAGGATTCCGGCGATTGAGGTAACCCCCAAGCTTGACCCTTATCGAACTCGACCAGCTGATGCCTTTTCTTACAGCACGCTCTTCGGCATTCCGAGCGAAAGAGAGGCCCAGGCTGGAGGAAATATCCCTTAGTTTGAACGCTGCTGCTGGTGATACCTCGGAGGTTAGCTGAAATCTACTCGTGGGCCGATCATGCTCGCCGAAACATACTGCGCCATCGTGGATAACATTCTCGCTGGAATGAACTGGGCTCAATTCTACCTGGTATCTAGCTTCGCTCGGGAGATACCAATTCCCCGTACTTGCTATCGCCACTCAAGGCTTCAAGCTTCAAGGACCAACTGCTTTGCGCCTGGAGTATAGCACCAGAGAATCACAAAGCCGTTGGTGGTATATCGGTAAGTTCGGTTTTGTTTATTCGGTGACTGTCGCTGAGACCTTTGTAGGTATTGTACGATGGTCTATATGGCAGATACCAACTGGAATGGGATATTACTGATCCCGGTCGGGCAGCAAAGTTTGCGCTGTTCTTGAGCAAGATTAAGAACAAGGCAGTCAAAGTAGACATCAAGGCCGGGTTGGAGAAGATGTAGGGTGAAGTAGCCGGGTCTGGAGAAAGGTTCAAATGGACTATAACGCATCAGAGGAAGGACCTGCAGAAGAAAGAAACGCCGCGTTGACGTTGAAGTTTCGACACCATAGTTCATCGTACCGCCTACTAGAGGCAAGGTCTAGATGCTATACTCTATGTCTCTAGTCCGTTTACATTGAATATCACATTCATGATCGTAATGAAAGTCCGATTTCGTTTCCATCCAGATTCATCCGTCCGTAGTAAAGGGATATGGGGATGTAAAGTATCGTAGGTGATGGGAGAGTCGGAAAACGAAGCCGAAAAACGAAGGGCAAGGGGGTACGAGAATAACACCCAAATAGCGAAATATGTATAAAAATATAGCAAACAACCTCAAAAACCTGTAAACGTCCCTGATATTCCCTGACGACTTATTGCTGCGGAGAGGAATACTACGAATGTATCGTCGGTTGAGGCGGATACTGCATCACCAGATTTCCTACTCTTGGTGACCTTCCAGACTCCACCTCCATACGCCATCATCGGCCCCAGCCCCGGCCCAAGACTCGTCGTCACAATCCTCTCCGGCCCAAACGACTCCTGCACGCAAACCCTGCATTCGTCGGATCTTGATGCCTGAGGAAGGCTCGGATATCCCATGCTCTTTCATCCTACGTCCCAGATCTAGCAGCCAAATACCCCTCGTATCCCCAGCACCCGTACCTCCGCGGTATCACAGGCTCAAACACGCTGTCGAACCAATTCGGCTCGCCGTGTATAAGGCAGTGATCATACTCCTAATACCGCTGCTCAATCGAGAGGGAGTGGGGTATAGTAAAGCTAGAGACAGCCTCCGTCCCATACCGCTATCTCCCAGCCGTGGCTAATCGACGTCGACGTCGACGTCTTTAGCCGAACTAGGAAAGGCGCAAACAGGGATAAAGGTATTGGTAACGCTGGTTGAGCATACGCGAATGGTATGACATTCCACCGATGATTCTACTGGTTTCCGACGGCCTGCATGCCTCCTTCGAAGATAGGTATCGAGCCTGAGGTCGTCGCGTCTAAAGAGGTGGGTGGCGGTGAGTCCGATGATCAAGAGATCCTTCGGTGAAGGTAGCGAACGAAGCCATCGTCGTCGTGTATTCGGAAGCGTTCGTCGTATGTGAACCCTGCCCAGGTTCGAGCGCGTTCTTTGACGCCTCCTGGTGAGGACAGAACGCTGTCTAGTTGTGCTGGCTTGGATCGACACCGTAGTAGCGCTTTGTACAACAGAAGTGGACCCGTTATTGGTGACATTATGATTCCCGTGGTTGTGTGTGGTGTAGTAGCTGTATTGGGTTTGATAAATGTGGTTTGTGATCACTTCACGTTCTCCATGGTCGTGCAGAGGATCCACGGACACTGCGAGAGGCACTTGGACCTCTGGATGAGGGGAGATTTCTAATACAAGGTTGGAGGTGGGAGTAGATAGAACGGTTCCAGGAATATCATGTGAGCTGGAAGATGATACATTCTGCGTTTCGAATTCTGCCTGGTACGGCTGATCCCCGAAGAAATGCATGACCGTGTCGGCGAGATTCGAGAATCCGTGTATCTTTTGTTCCCAGGATAAATCTATGAGGGATTATTCGACAAGCCTGGGACATTGCTAGCAAAACGCTCACCATGAAAGATTAACATCCGTACGGACGAACGAAAGTTTATTCCCCATAATTGAGGAGATGTTGGGTCCCTGTTGACTCGTCATTCTAGTGGCACGGTCTTTAATATGGAGAGGTATGTATGAATCACCTATTCTGCGACCATCTCTGGAAATCTTTCTCCCAAATGTCATGAGCGTCTATGGGGTATCTAAGAACAGTGAATTTGGATTCTTCAGAGAAAAACATCGCTGTGCATGCAGTTACACGCCCGCGGGTTGTATCCAGCCTGACTGAATAGAGTTCCTTTACCACTATCACATCTACAAGCATGACTTCTCGAAACTGAACCCCTCTCCAATCAGCCTATCGCAGAATGCCTTGCATGGGACTAAGGCTTACCTTGCCATACACTGTAGGTACATCATTGATAAATTGAAGATAAGGCAGCCAATCGTTAAAGGTAATGTCTGTTTCGTGAAAGTCATTCAATGTGTTGCCATTAAGGACGCTGTGTGGGACGTTTTGGAGGCTCATGTTGAACGTTCAATAGGGCCGGGGTGTGATGGAGGAAGGAAGGAAAGAGAGGTGGTGTCATCAAGCCAGATGCTGTAGGCACAACACTGCCTCCCCAACCCATAAAAACGCGTCGGGTCACAGTCACATGTCAACTTGCAGCTAAATAAACGTGTAATTACGCGTATGGTATATTTACTGTCCGTATACGCATTCTCATGTTGGTACTTGGGACCCAGAACGATCCGCCCAAAAACTTTTTCACCCATCCAGTCTTCCTCCTTCCCATTGCCAGTCTGGCATATTCCTACAACAACGGCTCTCCTTCCTCGGCTTTTGCTTCCTACCATGCCCCTTTGCCCCCGCCGCCTCCCCTTCTCCACCTTCCTGGCTCGCGTCCCTTCAGTGCGTATGGATATACTCGAGAAGCTGAGGTATCTCGTTGGACTGCGCTTTGCCCAACATGGTATCGATCCTCTCGTTCTTCCTGTTCGCGCCTCGGCTTCTGTCTCCGTCACTTGTGGGGTGGGGATGTTGGAAGTGTAGATGGAGTATACGATCCGCATGCTGCTGTATGTGTTAGCTAGTGGATGTAACAGGAAATGCAGGGACGTACTAGGCTCCTTAAAGCTCAGCTGCCATTTCTATCCGTTCGTTGAGAATGTGGAATCATAGTTGCCTCAGCGGAGGCGTAGCTTGTCGAGGTTTTCATCGTGATGTTCAGGCTGGGGAATGGCGGTTGAGGCTGGCGCTGAGTTGTGACTTGGGGTTTGAATTCTTCGAGGACTTGAAGCTTGAGCTTGAATATTTTCTTCCTTGACGATAAATCGCCGAACTGAAAACGTGTTTAACGCTTTAGGCACAGAAGTAGACTATCCAGCGCAGTGTTTTGTGCGGATGAGCCAAGGTCGGTGTGATGGAATAAAGGAGACGACGCGGCATCGGCAGCACTCAAATTTATTCGTGCGTTTGTATAAGCAGCTGGATGAACACGCCATCCTGCTCGACTCGCAGCTCGCCATATGACACTAAGATGGGATCTCTAGTCTGCGATTATGCATAACGAATCTAACATCTAACCTAGAACCACCCGCCTAAAAACTTTTTCACCCTTCCTTCCTTACCTTCCTCCTTCGCCTCCTCCTTCCCCTTCACCTCACTCATCTCAGCAAACTCCAACCCAGCACTCCCTTCCTCCTCCAACAGCGGCTTCTCCTTCTTCTTCTGCTTCATCGCACGCTCGCGCTTCCTTTCCTTAGCTAATATCTTCTTCATCTGTTCAGCGTCCCTTTGGGTACGTATAGACTCGAGAAGTTGGGATGCTTCGTTGATCTGGGCTTTGCCTAACGCCGGGTCGATCTCTTCTTTCTCGGGTTCTTGGACCTGGGCTTTTGGTTTTGTCGTTGATTTTTCTGGTACGGCTTCCGGCTGGGGTGCGGTCGTCGGTTCGTGTTCGGGAGCTGAGGTTGTCGGTACGAGTTTAGGCTCGGGAACTGGCGCAGCTTCGACCTTGTATGCAGGTTCCACCTCCACCTTCTCGACTTGCACCTCCTTCACCTCCCTCACTTCCTCAAGCGGCGAAACAAAATCCCCATTCTGCTTACGAATCCTCTCGACTTTAGCTTCCACCACAGCTCTCATCGTCTCCGACATAGGCCCAAACCCATGCCAACGAACGAAAGCGCTGTTAGCTCGTGTAGAGATGTATTTAGGTGTTGAAGACGATGGGGTGAGGTATGTTTCGTATGGCCCTGTATATAAGAATTCCTTCGTTAGTATTCGTAGTCAAGAAGGGAGAAAGTAGGGACGTACACTCCGTAGACTCAACAGTTAATGTCATATCATGCCCAGAACCGGAACCTTCTGGAGAGAATGTAGGATCATAATCGGCTTTGTGTAAAAGACCCAACGCATTGAGGTCGTCTAAACCAACCCCGCCTGGTCTGTTCGGTAGAACAGGCGGTGAAAAGTTGAGTTTGAGTGTGACTTGTGTTTTGTCTTTGTATTTCTTCCCTTTCCCTTTCCCTCTCTCTTTCCCTTTCTCTTGCCCTTCATCCCTCTTCGCATTTGAACTCACGACGAGCCCCGAACTAAAAACACGTCCAACGCTCTCCGAGTCACGAAACCGAACCAAGAGAGAGTTTCCTGTAACGTGTTTATCTTGGGCTGAGAGTGTGAATTCGGTGATGGATCCGAAGAGACGTTCGAGGGTGTGGATTAGGGTGAGGGTTGTGGGTAGACTGGTATTGTTGGGTGAGGTGAATGAAGGTGTGAAGCGGATGTATACGGAGTTGTGGGTGGGGGTGTGGGGTGGGGGTCGAGGAGATGGAGATGTAGTGCTTATAGTGGATGCATGGCGTAGACCGAGTCGTATGGAACGAGTCGGGAGTGGTCGTGAGCGTAACATGAAAACGACCGGTACGGGCGCTAGTTGGACGGTTTGCTTGATACGCATAGGCGCCTCGGGCAGCTAGCTTACACTGAGAGACTAGTGACAGCCAGTGCCATTAATTATGTCGAAACTCTCGTATATGTACAACAAGAATTCTATTACATCGATAGCTACCCCAAATCCTCGTAAAAACAAAGGTATGCTAGCACGGCCCCTTGGAACACGACACCGACAGCCTCAGAGTCATATTATCTACTTAGGTATAAACAGAAAAGTGCCACGAGAAGAACAACGATAAAAACAAGCAGAACGACAATGAAGATTAGCAGTACAGCAATCAATGTATTTGCATCCAAAAGAACGACCTTGGAACTGACCCCTGCCGTTTGGGCTACTACCGGAGGCGGCTCTGGCGATGGTAGTTGCCCCATAAGTGACACCGTCGCCTCTGCACGTAGACTTGAAGATTTCCCGCTGCTGTTCGAAGCACAAGCACAAGGCTTTCGCTCTGCAGACGCTACCAGGGTATGCGGCTTCTGTTGAGCTGTCGCGTCGCCTGATTCGGGCGTAGTTGATTTGTTTAACCCATCAGATGCATCAGACTCTGAATATCGTCTTAGCGAAAGAATTAATACATAGAGTTCATTATCACGCACCAAAGCCATACGTCTCTCCGTGTGTTGTCCTGAAGAAATTGCCGCCCCAGTGCGCAAACATACCCCGGTATTGTGGGGGTCACGTTCAAGCTAATGAAAGCTTGTTTCCTTCGAGCAAAGATCGCGAGAGGCGTTTGGGATCGTCTCTCGGCTAATGGGCCATACGACCTGCTTCCCCCAAGTGCGCGTTGGCATAAAGTTTTGGATGGAAAGCGATTTTCCAGGTACTGAACGAGGGCGGATGGTGATAGGTAGAGACAAATTTTGTGGTTTTCTGGTCGCCCAAGAATCGAACCGTCAAGGACTACCAAATTTTAGTTACAGAGCGGAGCAAGAGAGTCAGAGGTACGTACCGAATACCAGACATCACGAAGAAAAGTACCCGTGAAATGACTGTAAGAGCGATATCGGTGACATTGTGAGGATGGGGATGGGAGGTGCCGGTGAAAGCGAGAGGAAGCGACTTTGACTCTGAGTTCAACCGCACATCATACTGGCGGTGTTTCCTGGATCAAACCGGAAATACAGCCTCGGCTTCAATACTCCAAATGCATCTTGAACACCTTTGTTCTTGCCCCCTTCACTCGCCCAAAGCATGATCAAGAACTCAAAGCGTTTCATTATCAAGGGCAAACCGACATTCAACAATGTCCGTAGGGATCAGATCAACAACAACACGACCTTCAATGTCGAGACTCTTCACTGCAACGGCGAAATTGCTACCAAACGTACAGAATACGACGAGGTACGTCTACCATCGTAGAGAAAGAAGTTCTTTAGGCTCATCGTCATGCCTTCAGTTCGAATACGTGAAGCGTGGCCATGTTATAACTCTCAAGGAGACCTGCTCGACGGATGTCTTTGAGGATAGGAAAAACGGCAAATATCATTTCCGCGATCGCAAAACCCAAAGAAAGATGTACAGTATTGAGCTTTTTGGCCAACAATCCAAGTTTACTGCGGTCGAATACCAAGGCGAAGAAGCCGATGAAGTTTGGGAAGAAGACTTCCAGCAGTTTTCGCGCGATAGGTGCCTCTGCTTTTTCACTCCCATGAGAAATATATTAACCAAGATTCGAGCAGGGATCCGAATTCATGGTTGCTGTATGGACTAAATCATTCCAAAGTCCCAATGCTGATCTTCCATCACGGTGAGCCTCGTTTTACGGGTACAAAGCCAAAGGTATTGACTGGTAACTATTCCCAGACTTGATCCCGTTGGCTCATCTTTATACAGGGTCCTTGTGGACGAATGTGTATTTCGAATGCCTATTGGTCAGTTTGAAGTTGCTTCGTGTCCAGTGCTAATACTTATACTTTTCCGAGCAGAAGCAATTGGGATGTGACAGCGACCAAATATGGATGGATACTAGCAAAGGTGTTTTTTGTGTGGGGCCCAAAGGACTTAGCCTAAATCATGCGATTTGGGACTTGCCCGCCGACAACACCATCACTGTCCCTTCCACCAGAGACATGCTTGACACCGACACTATCTTCAGATTTTTTCAGCAATTCAACTCCAGAAAATTCCACCAAGCTCTCATATCTGTGGCATCACGGCTCGGCAAACTCCGCCGCTGTGATTCCTTCCTTCGCCCAACCCTCAGCCCCGAAGCATCAGAAGAGCAGCTCGACCTACAATCCTTCTTTCCGGGTTTGCCGTACGAACAGCTGCGCAGCTCTCTTCCTGGACTGCGTTTTGACACTGTCTATTCAACTTCGCTGGATGCTGTTGCGAGGTGGCCACAAGAAGCTATGGAATGGTATCCGGGGTCAGGGCTGGTTGATCAAACATCAGTCGGTGAATTGACACGGTGAGCATTTTGGGCAGCTTTCAATGCTCTTGGGGTAGTTTTACTGAAATGTTTACCTCAGTTTCACAATGTGTGGGCGTGAAATTCGAGTTTACGCCGGCTTTGATGGATATGTCCGAGGGAGGTCTTGGTTATCGCAATTTCCGCGTTGTATGGAGGAAGGAAAAACTGAAGATTACTTTCGTATGCTCTTGTTTCATCATGCATTACCAAATGCTCACCACTTTTCCTTTTGGTTGACAGACTTCACACCATGGCTAAATCTAGTATCTGAACGCTCCAGAGAATATGAAGGTCTTGCTTGCTTTTTCAAGCTCTGTGACGGCTCAATTCCCCCACCTATCTACCTATTCCTCTATCCACCACCAATGATGGTGTCCGAACTCATCTCATGGACCGAAGGACGCACTCACTTTTGGTCGCTGGACGAGAATGGCCAATCTGAGATGACAGAAGATGAACTTGAGCAATGGGGCGTTCCAAGACTGATTGCCCGTATCTCCGTTATCTACCTTGTATCCTGGGACTCCTCCATATACACCGCCCTCTACGACTGGCAAGTCGCCCAGGGGTTTGACCCAAACACCGCCGATTTTGCACGTCACCTAGACTGGGACCTGCCAGAACTCGAGATCCTCAGACCAAAAAGTGAGGCCTTCACATTCTCCTTTTGCTTTTCGGAGTATTAACCACCTTGATTCCCAGAAGAGAAATCGAGTTCATGGTGGGAAGCTGCTCCAGGGATTAGTGCTTTTGGGTTTTGAGCACCCAGATGGACAGGCTTTCGTTTTCGGGTTTTAGGCGACATTCTTTTCTGTACTTGTTATTTGCGTTTCTGTATCGTTGCTTACAATTTAAATTAGTACCAGAATTCCCATATGTTGCCCCATCTCCAGGTGTGTAGATGAGATAAGAAGTTTGTGCAGCATTGGTCGAAGGAAAGGCACGCGACATCCTGCTCGAATCGGAACTTGCGATTCCTCGCTGAACCGTCTTGTGGCGAAAATAGGCTGACTTGAGCCTACTCTGATTAGGCGTAATGGTACTACTACAAAGTACCCTAAAACTAATACCTAATTTGAAACAATAACCGCCCGTTTAAAACGTCTTTATCCATTGTCTCCATCTCCTTCCCTTGAGTCATCTTAGCAACTTCAATCCAGCACGCCCTTCCACCTCCGATAACAGGTTTGTTCCTCAGTGTCCCTTTGCGTAAGTATTGACTCGAGGAGCTGAGGCGCTTCATTCATTTGGGCCTTGCCTAACGCGGGGTCAATCTCTTCCTTGTCAGGTTCTTGGACCAATACTTTGCCGGTTTTATGATACTGCTTCGTTGAGTGTCTTGGTCGTCATCCCGTCTCTTGCTTGCGAGTAGTCGGCATGAAGAAGAGAAGGTCGATATAAAGTCTCGGTTGGAACCTGCGAACGACTTGTGGTCGCACGAGGCCTACTGGAGTTTAGTCATAGGCGATTAAAGAGCGGCGATAGGGAGACATACATTCACCATGCATCAATCATACCGACAAGCCCATGACATCACGAAAGGAAGTTTGTACCCGTGGAAAGGATCTAAGAATGACATTGGCGAACATGATGCTGACGCTACTTGTCTCCCTTCCGCATGTCCCAGTCCGATATTTGACTCCCGTGATGATTGCATACTCAGCTTGATAGTGAAATAACAACATATCAAAATGAGGCGAACGTGACACAAGAGCAGAGAGCATACCTCAGTATGTCAAGCTCAAGATCTGACCTCAGGCTAGAGAATCCAACTCCTCGCCACTCGGTGCTCCAGTGGCCGAGAAACAATCCATTCGCTGTGTGGTGTAGATCCTGCATCGTTTATGCGCTTTGGGATGGGCGGTAAATGCAGAGGTTGTATGGCGGGTGTTCAGAGGAATAGAATGACGAAGGTGAGCTGTGTAGCTGGACACAACGAACGCGTAATCACTGGTTGAATAGAACCGCGATCATAGTGACACGCCTTGATGGATTCTCGTCACTGCGGTCTTCCCTATCGACAAACCAGGAAGAACTGTGATGTATGGGTGACTGGAAATAAGAGATGGATTTTCATGCATCGTTTCCGCCGGAACTGTCTGGAAAGAACGACTCAAACGAGTCATCGTGCATGTGAAGGCGCATTGGTTCAAGTTTGAGAGGTGTCGAAGGCGGAAAAATCGGATGCCAAACTCATTAGTGTCGCTGTCGGTCGCGCGCGCCGTGTAGAAGGTCTGAGTACTAGAGTCCAATGTTCCTTGTCCACATCCTTGGCAACGACAGTTCTTTGACCATGCGTTGGATAGACTTTGCTAGTGGTACTTGCAGTAGGATCTTGGTTCGCCAGAGTAGTCGTGATGTTGCGGCATTGACCGGCCTTGGAATAGAGTTATCCAGGATGGTGACGGGCGAAGACGATTCAGTGGTTGCGTGAGACCCTGCGCAGGTCGTTAGATGTCGAAGCCAGGAGGAAAAAAAGTTGAGGACGTACATAATCCATTCCGTCTCAATTATATTGAGTCTAGCATTGTAACCCAAAACAGGACTGTAGTGACGCGTTTGACGCTCCCTGGGTCACGAAAGGGAGTGGATGTCTTGGGGATGGAAGCAGGAGCGTGCTACTTCTAGTTGTGGATGGTAGTTGGCGGTAACAGGTTGGCGGTAGTCGAGGTAGGTAGGGGCGCTTTGGCTGCTTGTCGTTATTCGAGCCTGTCCTATCGACAACCATGGCCCTGGCCTGCTGGAAATGAGAGATGGGTTTTCGTGCGTCGTCCAACTTCTACGTTGCGTATGTTAGGCTTTCCGTGACAGCAATTTATCCCAAGAGTTATAGCCGTCCAATCTGGTGGATAGAACGGGATGTTCCTTAGGGAACGATGACCCAAACGAGTCGTCATATGTATGGAACTTTGAGCTTTAAGTGGGAAGGGGCTAATGGAATTTGTTTCAAGTTGGAGAGCTGCGATAAATGAGGACGGATGATAGCTAGCCGGTCGCACAAGAGCTGTGGAAGCGTACCAAATCTGAGTTATGGACAATCGGAAAGCAAAGGAAGGACGTACATATTGTGGATCAAGTATCAATTATACCGAACCAACGACGCGTTTGATACATCACGAAGGACAGCCGTGAGAGAGATCGGTGGTTTTACAGAGGTGACGTCCGACATGGATGTGGGAAGTTACGGCGATCGTACCGCCAGTGGGAGTGGGAATTGGTGAAGGATTAGTTGGTGGAGAGCGGCGTGTGGTGGAAAGGTAAAGCCAGAGGAGGTATTTTGGTGTCACCTCTTGGTTGACAGGACGCCTCGCGGTGTTGCGCAGGAGTTTGCATCGAAGCACGGAGGTCGTGTGCATGAGATGCCATGGCCTGTGTTCCTTCAAGTGTCTGTTCTCGATCCAGAGCTGGGTGTTAAGGCGGATAAAGCCTGACGCGTATCAGATATTGTGTGATGATCCTACTCTTCCGCGAATCCAACAGCGACACGAGTTCTGGTGCATCTATGGTCACGGTAACCCGCCGAAACTCTTGGACGTCGTCTCCCGTTCCTGCCGTGAGACCAGAAGTTGAACCATGCTCTAAGTGCGGTTCGGTAGCCTGGATAGGATATGTTGCAATAGTGATATCTGGAGGCTGGAAAGCAACGGATGATGTGGTTGAAAATGATTCATCTCTGGCAAGAGCTGGGGCAAGGGAAGATGTCTGTGATCGTGACCTTGGTGCATGACGGCTTCGTGGTATCGAACCAATACGTGCTTGAGCCTGCGCCGGCATAAAGTCTTCATCTTTGTTAGCCAACTTAAAGCCAGAGGTGGATAGTAAACACTCACTCTTCCACATTTAGCGTTGGTCTTCGGGAGTACCATTAGTTTACCATCTGATCTCTTCTGAAAGCTTGTTAGCACGAAAGACTCATCTAGCCCAAGTGAGAGAACGTACCAAGCCATAAATCACAGTCATATTGCTGTCGAAAGAGTCGGAGGTATGTCCCTTCCGACATTGGTGAAGTGACCACCGGAGCAAACTTGTCTCCGAAAGGTGCAGCTTCATCGTGCTCCAGATTGAACAAGCCGAACGCCGGTGACATCCGATTCTTCAGCGAGATGTGTGAAGTCGTTAGGGTGCGGTTGTGTTAGCCTGCCTTTCTCTAGTCTCCTGGTCCTGTGGTAGACCCTGAGCGCTGAGCGCTGAGCAATGATAGGCGTCCGGGGTGGTGATTTGGTTCCTGCCCGGTCGTACAAGAACTGTGGATTGAGTCAAACAAAGGTTAGTTGTAGCGGAGGAAGGTACGTACGTTCAAGTGCCGATTACAAGGAGGTGGTAGGATACTGACGAGACAACGAAGCCTCGAATAGAGTTTGTCGAGTGGACGTTGTACTTGTCGATAATGGAGCGGCTTCTCTCGAACCGAGACATTGAAGTATGAGAGGCTTCTGGCGACCGTGATTTTGTTTGGGCAAACGGAATTGGGGGCGTGGTGCATTGTATATGGGTGATCGCCTGCTGTCTGCGTCATTATTTTTCCTCTTTTCTGCACCTCTATACCTCCGATCCTCAACACCCCGAAAGGCGGAATCGCATACGTTGGCGTTGTATCGCTGAACCGTCCACATCAGGAGCGGGGAAGAAAGACAGGGGCGGAAAGGATAGGGAGTTTTGGTTCGAGGGGAGTTGGACATGGAAAGAGTTCTGCGGGTTCTACGTATGAGTTGTCGTATTTGAGTTGGCACGGGTTGGTAATGAATCGCTCTCTAGCGCGCTTTCCTACTTTGCATTCTGCGGTAGACCCTGCTAATGGTTCGCCGGTAAGAGTCGTAGCAATGGACTTCTGGGATGGCGATGGCTTCCATTGTGATTTGACGGTCGCACAGGAGCTGTGAAAGCCTACCAAATGTCAGTTGTAGGTGATTGGAGAGTGGAAGAAGGGACGTACATACTTTGAATCAAGTATGAACCCAAAGACGCGTTTGACACCTCACGAAGGCGAGCAGCGGCGGAATTTGAGGGAATGTGAGAGCGACGTCGGTGAAATTCCAGGGGCGGCGGTCAATACGGCCGTGGGTGGGGATGGGGAGTGGTGAAGTGGTGGGAGATTATGAGAGGAAGGTGCTCTGAGTGATGTCGATGCCGACGCCAACCTCTCGCATGTCGAGTTGCGCCGAAAGCTAGAGCCGTCCGAATTGGCCGTATGTCGTAGATATGAAGGGGATGCTTCTCAGGGAAGGATGACTCAGACGAGCTATCGTATGTGTGGAAAGAATGGGGAGCTTTGAGTGAGAAGTGGTGGACTTTGTTTCGAGAGGCGTTGTAGCGGTGGGCGGATGGTGATGGGTAGAGGCGACTTGATGGCTACCTGGTCACACAAGAACTGTGGAAGTCGACCAGAGATTAGTTGTAGTGATTGTAGAGCGGTGAAAGGGACGTACATAGTGTGGATCACGTATCAATCATAGCGAGGCGAAGACGCGTTTGACGGAAGTGGCCATGGAATGACAGTGAGGAGCGACGCTGGTGATATTCCAGATGCGATATTTGATGTAGTTGTGGGTGGGAATGGGAGTAGGGAAGCGGTGGAGGAGAGCGTCGTCGGTGTGAAAGGAGAGCATGAAAATCATGGGCGCCAAAGCTTTTCTGACGATATCAAAGGGAGATACGCGAGAAGGAAGGTTGGCAGTTCCTGGAGATGTTGCGAATGCGTACAGTGTAACAGTTGTGTATTCTGTGAGATTCCAGTGTTCTTGTACTTATGACGATTGGCAATTACATATTGAGAAGCTGTTCTTGATAGCCAACATCCTGCCTGTCGCCGGTGTTTCCTGTGCCAACTTACCCATCAAACCTAATACAACAGCTATAAAACTAGATTCAATACCTCCAATGCATGCCAAACACCCTTGTTCTTGCCCCCTTCACTCGCCCAAAGCATGTTCAAGAACTCGAAGCGTTTTACTATCAAGGGCAAACCCACATTCAACAATGTCCGTGGGGATCAGACCAACAACTGTAACACGACCTTCAATATCGATACTCTTCACTACAACGGCGAAATCGCTACCAAACGTACAGAGTACGACGAGGTATGTCTACCATCGTAGAGAATGAAGTTCTTTAGGCTCATCGTCATGTCTTCAGTTTGAATACGTGAAGCTTGGCCATGTAATTCCCTCGAAGGAGATCGGCTCAGTAGACATCACCGAGTATAAATGGAAAAACGGCGAATATCATTTTCGCGATCGCAAAACCCGAAAAAAGATATACAGTATTGAGTTGGTTGATCGACAACCCAAGTTTACCGCACTTGTATACGAAGGTGAAGAAGCTCAGGATGTTTGGGAAGAAGATTTCCGGCAATGTTCACGAAAAAGGTACTCTGCTCTGTGTCATATACTTGGGAAACAAATTTACCAAACATATAATAGGAATACGAACTCTTGTCTACTTTTCGCCCTAAATCATTCTGAAGTTCCCATGTTGATCTTTCACCACGGTGAGCCTCGTTTTACGGGTACGGAGCAGAAGGTATTGACTGATAACCGTTTCTAGACTTGATCCCAATGGCTCATCTTTATACAGAGTCCATATTCACGAATATTTTTGTCATACAATTGGCGGTTAGGATAAATTTGTACCTTGAAAATCGATAGTACTTACACTTTTACTGAGCAGAGCCAAATGGGATGCACTGTCGATAGTATATGGATGGACACCAGCAAAGGTGTTTTTCGTGCGGGACCCTCAGGACCTCAATATGGCATATGGAGTATTGAGAAGTTCACCATCATCGTCCCTTCCACCACAGACATGCTCAATACCGACACTATCTCCAGCTTTTTTCGGCAGTTCAACTTCAAAGAATTGCACCGAGCACTCATAATTGTGGCATCACTTCTCTGCAAATACCACAGCTGCGATTCCTTCCTTCGCCCAACCCTCGGCCCCAAAGCATCAGAAAAAGAGCAGCTCAACCTACAATCCTTCCTTCCGAGTTTGCCGTATGAACAGCTGCGCAGCTCTCTTCTTGGACTGCGTCTTGACACTGTCTATTCAACCTCGCTGGATGCCGTTGCAAGGTGGCCGCAGGAAGCTATGGAATGGGAGTGGTTGTCAGGGCGTGGGCTGGATGATCAAACATCAGTCGATGGATTGACACGGTCAGCGTTTAGGGCAGCTTTCAATGCTCCTGGGATAGTTTTACTGACAGGTTTACCTCAGTCTCACAATGTGCGGGGATGATATTCGTGTTTACGCTTGCTTTGATATTATATCCCGAAGGACGTGTTGGTTATCTCAATTTCCGCGTTGTATGAAGGAAGGAAAAACTGAAGATTACTTTTGTATGCTCTTGCTTCATTATGCATTACCAATGCTCACCACTTTTCTTCTCGATTGACAGTGATCGAACCACACCTAGTTCTAAGACGAGAACACTCAAGAGAATATGACGACCTTGCTTGCTTTTTCAAGCTCTGTGACGGCGAAATTCCCCCACCTATCTACCTATTTCTCTATCCACCAACACCAATGATGGTGTCCGAACTCATCTCATGGACAGATGGACGCACTCACTTTTGGTCGCTGGACGAGAATGGCCAATCCGAGATGACAGAAGATGAACTCAATCAATGGGGTGTTTCGAGACTGGTTCCATATATCTCCTATATCGAGCTTATATCCTGGGACTCCTCCATATACACCACCCTCTACGACTGGCAAGTCGCCCAGGGGTTTGACCCAAACACCACCGATTTTGCGCGTCACATCGGGGAGCCTGAGCTTGAGATCCTTAGACCAAAAAGTGAGGCCTTCACATATTCCCTTTTTGCTATTTGGTGTATTA